>JASAUF010000444.1:10965000-11355000 GCA_030180095.1 Magnolia changhungtana
ACCTAATCCCATCCACCCTGCCCAGCCAAACAGGCCTTAGTGTTGCATGCAATGGTTAGAGTGGATTTCATTTAATCATCATGGCGGGCCTAGAGAAAAAAATCAAGGGTGGATGTGATGTGTGTATAAGATCAACACCTGTGCATTTGATGGGTCCCCTTTAGGTTATGGGATATCCCATATGGAACTTAGGTGGGCCATACCATCTAAAATCATGTGAAGATGTGCCTAAAACATATAAAAGCACCTGGTGGGGCCCACCTGTGTTTTGGATGTGGCTGAAATTTGGTCCGACCCTCATCCGATTGGGACACACAATGGATGGCCTAGATTTGTGAACCACATCTCAGTGATTATGAATGTTTTAATGGGAGAGTAACTCCACTCAAATGTTGTATGTGGTGTGGCCCACCCAAGTAATGAATTGACTTGATTTTTAATCCCATGGCCCACCACGGAATGGTGCATTTGACTAATGGGGCAGATGTTAGACACATCGCAGTGGGGCCCACACAGCTCAACCTCATGGGAAGCTCAAATGAGGTCAACCATATAGTACCATTTCCACACACACACACACACAGATTTTTTTCAACAAAATGAAAACTCATTATGTATAATTGTTTCTTGCAATATTTTAATTCCTACATGCATAAACATGTCTTTTAATCTCTATTAAAATTCCACATTTTTCCCAATGTTTCCCCAAATAAATTTCCCACACCAATACATGTTTCTGTATCCCCAGTCATTGATACATGTAATATGTAACGATACCGAGACTTTAAATACAATCGGCATTGCTCATCTGTTAAGCCTCACCAGTCTATGCCATTATTTTAATAGGCTCTCCCATGGATGAGCCACGTGACACATTCACTAACAGCCCTCACCCTCGAGACGGTGTTTTAGTGACCTTTCCCTGTATGGTGGTGAAGGTCTGTAATCAGTGGGCTTGTTGCAACATGGCTGATCCCCCCACTAGATGAATAGTCTGGTGAACCGCTTGGCGAGGCATAAGAGATGAGAATACATCAATATCCAACAGGAATTGATCTGACCAGATTATCATATCCAAACACGGCCTTGTGTTTGAGAATACATCAATATTCACCAAATTGGAATTTTGGGCAGAGTAAGTGGGCTTCAATTGGCAAATGCAATCACAAGGAGTGTGGTCCATAAACTATCCTTCATCAATCTACCTTTTACATTTTACAGTCCAAGGAAGGACGAACGAAAGCTTGAACAAAGTTGTCAATCATCAACCTTGTTCCTTGTAAGGAGTCCATATCAGCTTGCTCACGTCAACTTCAAGACCACCCCGGCCTGCTGCTTTTAGATGGCGATCTAGGACTTTTGGGTCTGCACAAATCACATGCTGCCCTTTCCTGTATTGGATTAGGTCTAGACTCTGTAGAGTGCTCAAGATATCATCAGCTTTTATGGCCGTCATATCACTGAGTTCCTGCACAAGAATTAAAGAAGACCCATCTCCCCATATATCATATCAGTTCAGGAAACAAGGTATCAATGGCAAGTGCAAGTACTAAAGATAATGAAAATGTAGCAAAGTAATAAGTATGTGTTGTGATCCTAAATTAGGATGATCTGATGTTGGCGACATGTATAAAAGTGGAATGCCATGCAGGGAGCATGTTGCGCACACACTTGAACACCACCCTATCGTATAGGATCTTGGGCCATTCATAGGTCGAACCCGCTCTTAACATGCACCCAAAGTCATACAAGCCCAGCCATCAGGCAGTCATTGACTTCACCTTTGTATCACACTTGCACATGTGCCCATATAGTTGAGAGCACTTTTCCTAAAGTACTTGACAACATGCCTTTATTCAAATTTTAAAAATCGAAAAGGAGAAAGATAAAAAGAAGAGGGTGGCCACATCAGCAGCCCAGCATGGGAAGAACTAAAGCATTCGTGTATCAGTATTAGTGATTCATGTAGTTGGTTTTTATTTTTTCCTCTGTCAGGAAAAGAAAGAAGATAATTATTTATTTTTAATTTTATGAATGGCGATTATTGGAAAATGCAAATACAAAAGCAACTGAATAAATGAAAACTATGTGGCCCAAAAATCCCACAACCTGGAAAAGAGGCCCACTATATCCAAATAGAATTTTAGGACCAAATGCCCACATCATCCAGGAAATCTGCAGCATTGTTAGCAGACCTGGGCATCTTGGAATAGGTCACCAAAAATAGGAGCAAATGTCTGCAGCCTCTTCTAGAGTATCAGCAAGCCTCCAGGGGAAGGAACCATCTCTAAGCCCATTTGATAACATTACTAGAGTTCCCTTTGATGATTAATAGCAATTTATGCAGTTAATTCAAATAGTTAACACATTTTCAAGAAGATGATGCTGTTAATTCTTCTTATGAGATGTCTTAGGTTTGAACCATGCATACCTTGATGGAGATGTTGCCTTTGTGTTTCTTCAGGATGTCTAGAAGAACCCTTGTCCAATACCCTCTGTAGCTCAAAAGTCCAAGGTCAGAAAGTGGTCGTTCAGGCGTCCCCACTTTGCCTTCTTTCTTTGAAAGCTCATAGGCTGCTTGACAATAGCATCTCATCAGTGGCCACTTTGAGTAGATACTCCAAAATAAAGAAAGGGCAAAGGATAAGTGGTAATGCAAACTATAGAAATGGTATCTGTGAATCATAATCATATTTACGAGGAAGCTATGCTGACCGGTCCTAGGGCACATTAATACCAAGAGAAAATTCAAAGAGATAATCAAGGGCCTTTTGGATAGGAATCCTAGTGGATTTCTAAGTGCCCGTTTGGATGCATTGAAGAGTATTTGCAGAAATGCGTTTATGTGGAGAGAGGAGATTGCATCTTCCACATCCAGAATGGAGCCTGGCTAAAATAATTTCCATGAAATTCTGTTTCCATGGAAGCTCCCAAATGTTTCAAAGAAATGAAACTTTCCCATTTGAACTTTTCAATGCATCCAAACGGACCCTTAATCTCTAGCAAGGGTGCCAACGTGTCATGTTCCCATGTGGGAGGAGCCCCCGGAAAGATGGGCTTGATTTTTGGCACCAAAAAAAACAAAAGGGTGGTGTGGAACCTTGTCCCTAACCTTTGGGTTTTGAGTTTGTAAAAGTAGGGGGAAGTGGTCCCCATGATTCAGTGATTGAATAGTTGATACTATGGGCAGATAGTTGATATTATGGCCTCCATTGAGGATGGCCCAAGCACCAAAAAATCCTCCAGATTGGAAAATTTGTAACGATTCAATAGTGGTCAACAAATAAACGGAAATGGTCAAGAGAGGAAAAAACAGGAGTGCTTCACTTTCAACTACAATGGTCTAGAATCTTTCAATCTGGAGACTTGGTGCATGGGTCATCCACGCTGATGGCTGCCATATCAACAGTGTAGATAATTGAATGATGGGCCCTGCTTGTACACAATGAAAAGATTTCTCCTGTGCAAACAGGCCCTAAATATTCTTTATTAGTTACCCATACAGGAAAAAGAAGAAGAGATGAAAAATGGGAGAGAGCTTACAGAATGCAATTAGAAACTTTCCATATCCTTTTCTTTGGTAAGGGGGAAGAGTGAGAATGCAAGCCAAATTATATGACTCTTCTGAGTGTTTTTCCTGCATAATCAGATGAAGAGTTGAAAGAAGTTTTTTTTTTTTAAAAATTTTTTTAAATTTTTTTTATATAATAATTATTGCATTCTAAAAAGAAGAAATTTTGAATTAAATAGGACATATAGGCACATTCCCATAAATAACCTGAAATGAAAAAAAAGAAAAACCAAGTCCAGAGTAGCAAAAAATTGCAAGATACTGAGAGTAATTGAAACATTCATATCAAGCAATATGCAGAGAACAGGTGAAAAGTAAACAACTAGAGAACCCAATATTTGACAGCTTACATCAAAGACCCCTAGCTTCAAATTCCCCCAATAGTTGGCCACAAATAAAAAAAGTTGTCATTGAAAGAAATGAAATCATATTCCAAACAGGCACTACCCAAAAATAATGAAAAGAAATTGATAAAAACCATCAAAAAAAGCAAATACCTCATTTGTGTAAAGACAAAGAACAAAAAGAAGAGAGAGATGCAAATCACCTCCACATGATCGAGCACAAGCATATGGTCATAAAGCTGAATTTCCTCAGTTCTTGCTCTCCTCTCACTTCAATATTAGTTCTTGCTTTTTTATCTTATGGATAGCAAAATAGTGAATACACCATTTGTCTAAAATATTCATTAACTTGTTTTGTTTATCCATTGACTAAGCAAACACCTTCCATCATCTTATCACCAAACTTATTTCTTGACAAGGAAACCAATTGACATCATCCATGCAGTAAGTTACGCTACCTTCCAGTTCTCAGCATAAGCAATTGAGACATACAATACTGATATGCAAGTCAACAGAGAGTGTGATCTCTTTACATAGACATTCCATGATTTGCTGCTAATTCTGATATAGAAAAGCCCATGTTGCCTCGACAAAAATATCACACTGGCTTCTATATCTCGTTTTTCAGAAATATTTCCATCTTTCATATTGCATCCATCCACATAATGGAAACTGAAAAACAGCTTATAGTTTCAAGTTTAGCATGGAACTTCAGCACCAAGAGATGTTGGTTACTCATCCTTCTCATTCTTGTTTGTATAACTATGTTGCCTATGAACATAGTCAGAAAGTTATATGAACCCACTACCTTATATGCTGAAGCTAAAAAAGATGCTCCACTGGAAAACAAAATTAAGATAAACACCTTGTGGTCATTCCATCAAGCTAATCTAAACAATTCAGAAAAGCACGAGTATTACGCTATTCTCCAACACACAATACAAGTGACTGGTTATTTTTTACATGTATGAATAGTCTGAGGCTACCAAGCAATTTAGGGTATTGAAGAAAACAAATTCAAGTATGGCTTTACTTACAAAACTTTAAAAAGAAAATTCTCTGTACCGCTCCTAACAAATTTATCTTTTACATAGTGTAAAATGAATCTTATGTAATGAAAATCGATACGCAATACAAGTTAAATATAGCAACAACCAGAGAGACATGTGGATACAACCTCACAGTGAATTTTTTTTATAGGTGTGCCTTACAGTTAGTAGCAAAAATAATCACACTGCAATATTATTTAGTAGCAAACATAATTACACTCCCATATTACCTTGGAAAAATATCCAACCATGTGGCACCCTCTATCATCACATTCACATAATATGTAAAATAGAAACAGATCAACGTCATAGTAAAGCGTCTTGTGATCAAGAAACAGTTTCGCCAAATAGCAAAGATTCTGGCCATACACCTTGTTCTTCTTGCCATCAACCTGTTGAAAATTAATTCCATGAAATTAAACGAAGGTGCTAAAATTCAGTCTCAAACAAACAGCAGTAAAATTACCAGATATAGTACTTGAAACATTCAACCAGAAGAAAGTAGTCAGGAACAAAACAAGATAAATAACAAGGTTACAAATAAATATCAAGCAGCAGATTCTAACAGAACTGGTGTTAAAGACTGCATCAAAACCAACACCTGAGCTAAAAATATTGTGAATATACCTTTCCTTTGGGAAGAATGGTCGTATGCCATGCAAGCTTGCATAAGGACAGGTAATATCATGCAATAATTGAAATTAATGAAAGAGTTGAAAAATAGATAAGAACTTAATACCAGCCTTCCCTACTCAATTAGAAAGAAGAAGAAGAAGAAGAAAGGAAAAGAAAAAGAAAAAGAAATTGCATGTAAAATTCATTCAGAAAGGACAAGAGTAACCTGCCTCAAACATTGAGAGTGTGCCACTGCGGTAGATCTCGTCACCTGGGGGATGCTTGAGATCACATTTCCTCTACACAGCAAAACCATTTTGGGTTAAGAAGAACACCCTTGTGATAACCAAACAAAGAAACTCAATAATCCCATTAAACTCCACAACCACACGAGTCAAGTACAGTGGATCCCCTACATGCAAACTCTCAGTATGTGGGTATGACAAGGATTGGTTCCAACATTGCAAGTTGGGTATGAGGCCAATTGGCACAATTCATCATAAATTCCTATCACATTACTAGGTGTGAGGTTCAAAACACTAGCAAATCTAGAGTTTCCAGTCACGAAAACCTTATCATTATCCAAGCATCTGACTCAGGTACCGTAGCTTTTTGAAGGATTCAAATATCATAATTCAATACCCAAATTTTAAGTATACAAATAAATCATCTGAATATTAAACAAAAGGTGAAAACAACCAATTAGGTCCTAAACTCCTAATTGATACTCAGACATAAAATAGAAGAAATTCAGGCTAGATGCTCTTACACTTTTTTTTTTTTGGAGAGATGCTCTTACACATGCTCAACTACAATAACTGATATGCCAATTTCTTTCAGTGTATATAAACTAACAAGGCCAAAATCATCATTGATGTTAATCTTTTCTGGTCCACATTTGCAGTGTTTTTTGTTAGTGTTAAGCATTAGTGCCCCCAATAAGTGGGATGTGCAATGTCCAGTACACATCTGATGGATGCTGTTCAGAAGAAAGTGAGAAATGCACGCAATGTGAAATGCAATGACTCGAGAGTTGAATATAACATTTCATGAGAAAGGAAGTGGTCCATGCAATACCATAATAAAGCAGTTCTCTCTTTAAAAAAATAAATTATAATAAGCAGTTCTTACATAGAGTAAAATTAGAAAAAATTGAGCAGCTCACCATATGCCTCTGAAGCTGTTCCTTGCGCTTCATGAAATTGAGGCAAAATTCACAAAAGTACAGCTTCAGAGTATCATTGTATTCTGGTGGAAAAGGTGAGAAATACCATGTCTCAATCTCATATCTTCCAAGTTCTATGGTTGCTATGTTTTTCACTTTTGTAAATTCCTCGTGTTCACGTAAGCTGGCAGCATCAAGCTCTTCATGGCCCTGGCTAGGCAAAGGCGGTGTTAGATCAAGAGGAATTTATCAGAGTAGGTTGAACATAATAGATCAAAAATAGTTACATGATTGTGATCTACAATGATAGAGTACAATGTTACAAGTAGGAAATAGCAAAGCACTACCATTAATGGCTTGAGATTCTTCTGTATATATTGTTAGTATTCTCTTTCACTGCACTCCCTCCCTCCCTCCCTCCAGAATTTCTAGGGATAACCTGTTGTTTCAACCATACCGATAATTTCTAGGGATAACATCTTGTTTCAACCATACCGATGATTTCTAGGGATAACCTCTTGTTTCAACCATACCACACCAGGGGTTCTCCATAAGCCTCCTCCCTGTTATCAAATGGATGGATAATACCAATGACCAACAGCATTACGATGGCCATGAGTGGCTGATAGAGCCTTGGACAATTGCCGATAAACTTATAGCTCACAAGCACCATCCCACACACAACGTCCAGAAATTCACATCCATGGTCAAGACAGATTTCCCGCATATTCACGCCACATGAAGAAAATGAGACCGAATGGTGGCTTGAATCGAGACCTCCAACACTACAAATAACACTGGATCTATTATCAATGACTCGAGCTATGTAATCCAATGCACTCGGTCTTGGACGTCTCAGACCACACAGGCATCGTCTTCATCAAAACTTGAACCGTCTTGCCATTTGGAGTGGCCCTAGACCTGACTTGCTCAAGCTCAATACATGCATCATTTTCATCAGAACTCAAACTGTCTTGCCATTTGGAAAGGCCCTAGATTTATCTCGCTCAAGCCGCAATTTCACCATATAAACATGGTAACATGCTTTGGTGACCATCCATGAAGGTTGCGTGAAAGAACGCCACCATCATCAAACAACACATCTTCAACCACGCAGCGATCTTCAACCACGTAGCGATCTTCGACCACCCTTGGCATTTACAAGCAACTCTTGCAAGGAATCAAGCTAATAACGATTAGGTTTTCCATCAAAGACCTCTCTAATACCAACTGACGTAGATTGGGATCCTCAAATTGACCAAAAAACCCATCTGTATGATTTCCCAAGCAAAAGAGGGAATAAGAGGGGAGGGGGAATCAGAAAAATTCAAGGCAAGGAGAATCAGGGAAATTCAACAAAACGGGATGTCCAAACACACCCAAAATCAACCTAAGAATACAAGAAAAGGGCCAGAGCAAGCTCATATCTCAAATCCCTCACAACTTCTCAAAATTCAATTAAAAAAAAAAAAAAAACCAAATATGTAATCAAAACAGACCTTTTTTATAACTTGCTAATATTTGTGATTAGTTTGATAGTCACAAGTAACACCCAACTAATCAAAATTAACTCCAACAAACAACCAACTGAGCATCCACCGTTCAACAGATAGCTTCAAGTTGCCCAAAGTAGTGTTTCATTGTTGGATGCCGGTGTGGAGATCTGATTTCTGCAACCATATATTTTTGGCCTGTGTCAATGTTTCAAATAAGCATGTACTAAACCAACTGTAACACAACCCTCTTAAGTGGAAACACCCCTAAATCTCACACAACATCAAGCAACACTGGCAAGTATGGCTTGGTAGTTTTAGTAGAACAAGAGTAAAAAAAGAAAAAGCATGAAATTTAACAGAGCTAAAATATAAAAATCAAAAGTCATTAAGAAAAGAGAAGAAAAGGTAGACATGTACGTAAAAGAACGGATATGGAATCAGATCACATCTCTTTTATCGGTGACGAGAATGCCATCACAATAGCAAATAGTCAACTACAGTAACACAACTAAACTGCAGCACACATTTACACATACCTCAACATGTGTCTCATCGATTTTACGTTTCTGGTGACGCGTCATTTTCAAGCTTGTTGCCTGAAAAGACCATGTGTAAGAAATTTCTTCGAAGCTGTAAAAATAAAGATACTTACCCATGAGATGTAAAGCAAAGGTGCATGAAACTGACAATGAAACAGCTAGAAAACAAATGGAGATAGATACAGCAGAACTTAAATAAGAGGTGTTTCCTCATAAATCACAAGTCAGCAAAGAGAAGTGGTGTGGCATGGAAGTGCTCCTCAAATGCCCACCCAAATAGACAATATAAAATGGCCAGTGAGAAGACTCCCCATTATTATTATTCATTTTTTGAAAGTTTAGAGGACTCTCTATACCAGGTTCATGGCATGAAAAGTAGCTGAAATACAACCATCTCGAGTGCAATATAATCTGCAGAGGAATGCCATTTGCAGCCGCACAAGAAGATGCATGACACAGAAACTCCCTTCATGTGCCAAAGTAGCACACAAGTGAATGTACCTAGTCCAAAAATCAGGCCAGTCCATGTATCAGAAGCACAGATGTACTTTGAATGTGAACACTGGTAAACCATCCATTGGGTCCGTGCAGATCTTGCCCAATTGATGAATGGACCAACCTGCCCTTTGGACTAGCAAATTCATCGAGAGCCTGCCCTTATAAACAGACCAGACCTCACATGTATCTGGCCCCCATGTATACAGTGCAAGAAGCATTACTCATGCATTCTGAGAATAAAACAGGCATGGATACGGAGAACAATACCTTATCCTCGACCTTTTCATCAACATCAGTCTCCACTGTATCAAGATCAAGTTGTTCTAGCTTAACCCACTCGTCAAGCCTTCTATTGACTGCAAAAATAATGCACCCCAACTATAAATAGCAAACATTTAAGAGAGAGAGAGAGAGAGAGAGAGAGAGAGAGAGAGAGGAATTCGATTATGTGGTCTATAAGGTCGATATATAGTTCAGTTGAAAGGCATGTCAGAAGAATACAGTTACCAAAGAAATAATTTGTTGTTAGCAAAGTGGTAAGAGTGGTTGATTTTAATCATAAAAAAGGAAAAACATGTCGGAAGAACGCACAGTTTAATGTATGCAGATGGTTGTGGCTACTGTCCGGAAATCAACTTCTTTGCTATAAGTGGTGGAAAAAACTATTGGGATGAGTGCTTCAAGCAAGCATTTCAGTTTTCGAGAGTGTTAAAGGTGAAAATCATACCCTACCATTTCCAGTAGGACACAAAACAAAATTTGATTCAGGGAAGAAATGTATGTGACTTCTAGTTCAAGTTAGGAAAATTTTAAATGCTAACATTAAATGTCAATAAAGAGGAAATGGGTATCCGGATTCCTCATGTATGACTAGAAAGTAATGAAAGGGCCTGTTTGGATTCATGGAAAGAAAAAAGGAAAGAAAACACCCTAAACCCATGAAACTCACTTTCCATTGTTTGTCAAACCTTTCTTTGTGGAAACAACATTTACCACCTTTTTTTTTTTTGGGGGTTAGCTTGTTAGTACAACATTTACAACTTCCTTTGTTGGAAAACAAACAAATTTAATTTCCCACCTCCAATCTTCAAAAAAAAAAAAAAATCCCACCTCCACTCCTAAGAAATGCATTTTCTCACAATGGAAAGAAAATGGTTTCTCAAGGGTTTCCAAATGTGCCACCATCCATATTTAATCGCCTCACATGTGCCAATGTGCCAAATGAGCCATTATCCATCTTCAGTTATGCCACACATGTGCTAAAGAATCATATGTGCTACCATCCATTTTCTCTTACATCCCACATGTGCTAAAGTGCCACATGTGCCACTATCAATGTTGTCAAATCGCATGCGAACAACATATGTTGTTCACATATGCGATTGCATTATCGCATGTGTCATCGCAATTTTTTTTTATATATATAATTTTTTGAAAATTTTTTTTTTGAAAAATTTATAAAATTTTTCTAAAAAATAGGAAAAACTTGCTTATATTATATTTACATAAAATATAATAAAACAATCAACAAGCTACATTAAGAAAGAATTAATTATTAAAAACTTCAAACAGAGAAATTTTATTGATAAATGGATGACTTGAAACTACTCACAAGTTACAACTCACAAAATATAAAAAATAAACATACTTGAAATAGTTGTAAAGAGATTAGAGTAAGAGAGAGAAGTATAAGAGAGAGAGAGAGTGAGAGATCTAAAGCTTTGGAGTAAAGAATAGTGAAAATGGAGGGGATATGAGTACCTATTTATAGACAGAAGTGCACCAAATTGGAAAAATAAAATAAAAATTGATGGTTGGGAAATATGCAATCGCTATGCAGTATGTAATCGCATATTCGCATATGCGATCGCATGTTGGCCGCATATTAAAGTATGCCATGGCATACTTGCTAGATCACATATGCCATTATAGCATATGTGATTTGATCCACATCATGTGCATATGCGTATATGCAATCGCATTGCCACCATCCATCTTCTCATGTGCTAATGTGCCACATGAACGGTTCATCTTCTCTCACACCCAACATGTGCAAAGCGCTCCACATGCGCCAATTGCCACATGTGCCATCGTCCATTTTCAATTGCTCCAAATATGCCACACATGCCAATGGTGCCAATGTGCACAAGTGCTGCCATCTAGCTTCACCTACCCACGTGTTAATTGTGCCAATGAATGTCTTGTGCCTTATGTGCCCCCGTATAGCTTCAAGCACCTCGGATGTACCACGTGTGCCACAATTCAGATTCAAGTACCCACATATGCAGCGTATGCCATTTGTGCCACTATCCATCTTTAAGCATCCCACATGTGCCACGTGCAAATTTGGCACGTGATAATGACTACCTAGAATTATTTTCCAAGAATTTTTTTTTTCCAAGCAACAAATTTAAAAATAGATGCTAAATTTCTAGAAAATCTTGCTGAAAAACAAAGAACGAAAATAAGGTTTCCTAATAGAAACAATATTTCGTTTCCTATGCCTTCCATCAATCCAAACAAGGCCTACTTGAAATTTTGAGCAAAGATCCTCTATATAAATGGCAGGGAAGGCAACTAGGGCTGTCAATGGGCTGGGCCTGGGCCAAGGAAAAACAAAATTTTGAATAAGCATTCCCAAACAGTTCAAAATCTGTACCGAAGCCAACCCCAGGCCTGGCCTTTTGACAGCCCTACGGCAACTACAATTTGGTGCCTTCTTGATTCGGCAGTGCATCCAAACACACCATGAACGTGGGCCAACCTTGCACTCGCCTTTCAAAATTCCATTAAAAAAAAATAATAATAATAATAAGAAAAGAAGAAGAAGAAGAGAAAATGCTAGATCAGCCCAAATATGTATTTGTATAGACATCCAAACAGGCCCTAAGTTTTCCTGATACTTCAACACTTATCAACCTAAAACCCTAACCCTAAAACCCCTAAAGATCAGAAACGAAAACACATATATTGAGAACAATTCCCCTAATTTTCCAGTCTAGCAAACAGTTCTCGCCCAAATGAAAGCTAAAATCGATGGGAAAAACGATAAGTACACGTAGTTTCAGTATAATGAACATAATTCTCAAATTCAATCCAAACCCTAACCCTAACCCTAGAAATGAGTTCGAGGGATGGGGTCCACTCACATTCGGTGTAGTGGACGTAGTATTCGTAGTCGTTAGGGCCGCCACACTGCATCTTCCGGCGCTCGATGACCTTGACGGGATGGTATTTCCCGTCCCTCCACCGGCACATGACGCGGGTCCCGACCTCGAGCGGCAGCACGCCCGTCGACTTCCTCTTCCTCGACCCATCAGATTCCAGCGGATTGCCGGAGGAATCCTCGCCCGGCAGCGGCAGATCGTTGCCGTCGCTGTATTCGGGCCTGGGCTGAAGATTGCCGTTGCTGTCTGGGGTTCCGTCGTTCTCAACCGTTGATCCCGCCATCGAACCCATTTCAAGAAAATAACGCCTAGAGAGAGAGATAGACGGTAAAAGGCCTTTAAGACGGATTTCCTGGGAAAGCTTTCCAGTAAGTTCCTACGCAAGGATTCTGGGTGGGGCCCACTGCAATGCTCGTGAGAAATCCAACCCGTCCATCCGTTTTCGAGCTAATTTTAGGGCGTTCGACCACAGATAAGGTGGATCCAAAACTTAAATGGGCCACACAAGAGGAAAAAGTGGGGATTTAGTGACCACCGTTGAAATATTTATATGGCCACGAAAGTTTGTGTTTTCACTTCATCCCCTTGAAAATGACGTTATAAACGGTTTGGATGGCATATAAACATTAAGTTGGAGACTAGAAAGTTTTCAACGGTAGGAATTCCTTTCCCCACTGTTTCATCTCGTATCGCGCAGTTGAGTTTTGAATACTCTTCATTTCTTTGTCGAATGTCCTAAAATTAGCTCGAAAAACGGTTGGACGGGTTGGATTTCTCACAAACAACACGGTGGATCTCACCTTTCATCCCAGCGCTGGAACTTCCTTGAAGGAAATCCACGTCCGTGACGCGGTTTGGATAGTGACGCTGCCACTAGCCAGTTGGCTAGTTGTCGGTGTTATGTGGGCCCCACCATGATCTAGGTGTTTTATCCGTACTGTCCATCCATTTTTACATGTAATTTTAATTATTTATCCCAAAAAATAGGTAGATCAAAATCTCAAGTGGACCACACCATGGGAAAACAGTAGTGAATGAACATCTACCATTAAAAGCCTCCTAGGCCCACTGTAATGTTTATTTGACATCCAACCTGTAGATTAGGTCATAAAGACATGGATGAAGCCAAAAAAACAAATGTCAGCTTGATACAACACTTTTGTAGCCCCAAGAAGTTTTTTATGGTGGGAATTCAATCAGCACTGTACGGCCCTGTTGAGATTTTTATCTACCTAATTTTTGTATTTATACCATAAAATTATCTGGAAAAATTAATGGACGGAATGGATGAGACATATACATCATGTTGGGTTCCACAGAGCACTGACACTAGCCATTGGCTAGTGGAAGTTGGAGTAGCCAATCCGTTTCCGGGATTCCGTAGTAACCCTCCTGTGGGCTACACCATGATGTATGATTTCTATCCACGCCATCCACCCATTTTAAAATCTCATTTTAGAGTATCAAGCCAAAATAAAGGTAGATCCAAACCTGAAATGGATCACACTACAAGAAACATTGGATGTTGAATACTTACCGTTGAAAACATTGGATCAAGCTGATTTTTAAATATTCCCTTCATCTAAATTTACTTAACTTTACGAACAGGTTAGATGGGAAATAAAAATCCCCTATGGGCAATAACAAGGTTTTAACTTTACGAACATGTTAGAAGGGAAGTACATTTTGTTTTTTTTTTTTTTTTTTATTATTATTTAAAATCCAGGCCTGCATTAACTTATCAAAGGGATGGTCAATAAAAATTATAGTGGACCTTATCAAAGGGATGGTCAATAAAAATTATAGTGGACCTTATCAAAGGGATGGTCAATAAAAATTATAGTGGATCTTACGAAGTTTTTAATGGTGAGCAGTGAATAACTATTTTTTTTTTTTTGGTTAGCTTGTTAGTACACAACACTGTCAGTTCACATTTCACGGAATCGATACCAAGACCTCATTGTTGAAAGGAGGTATCTTTCACTCTATCAACCACTTGAGCTATGGATCAGGGTGTCAATGCATAACCATTGTTTCTTGGGACCCTAACTTTAAATAATCTTTAAAAAAACAGATGTAGGGAGTGGATCTACAATGGGCCGCGTCTCACGCACAGCACTGGTTTGGGTCGCACGAAGTCGAGCTCCAAATTCGAGTCCGCCAGCGATGCTTTTTTCGAGAGGACATTCGGTATGATGAATGTCTGGCCGGATCCCACATCCTTGCACATTTAAGTGTATGATGAATCAGTCCTTGGCCGAATTTCAGGTGGGGTAGGCCTAACTTGGGAGCTATTGATAAACGCCGACAGTTGAATCATGTCAAACTGCCTGTCTGGATCTGGAAACATGGTCAATGATCAGTATGGATTCTTCACACCTTACAGATTAGTCTATGATCATGCTGGATCATTGTAGAACATGTCCGCCGTGCAATCCACGGCCTAAAATGGCCCTGATCGGAGAAAATAAAGCCATCTGAGATCTTATGAAACGAATGACCATTATTACTGTCTATTCCCCATTCGATGATCACACAATCATGGTGATTCTGGGGCCATGTGAAATGTACAGGAAGCCCTGCATCATAGGTGGGCCCACCAGGACTGTATGGAGGAATTTGCAGCAGACGAATAATATACAGTTATGTCCTACAATCATGTTGGAGAGGAAATGTCCGGAATTCAGTAATTCAGCTAATTTCATTGACGAGGCCTTGTTTAGTAAGATGCTGAAATAGGGTCCCACACATTTCATTTTCAAGGTGGGCCGTGATCTATTTGCCATTGGACTACAGCCATCTTGTGGGGCCCACCCCAACTTGGCTGTAAGTCCTACACTGTTGGATGCTGGAATGTAGGGCTCATCTCCATCACATTTTTAAGGTAGGCCATGCCTTGATCCACTTGCTGTGGCAGGACTACAGTCATCTTGGAATCCCAAATCCTCTCCTCCAATGAGGCTTGACTCAGTAACAAAGTCACATAGCAAATGTAGAGTTTCCCCTCTCTTCAACCAAATGAAAATTTCTACCCAAACTGAGTAAAAGCCTTGAAGACGATAATCAAAATGGCAAAATGAAAGACACTGCTATGTTTGACAAACAAATATAGAATCCAAAGCAGTGATTGCTGCAGGGGTGAATTGCTGTTCTGAAATAGATATTGAATCTGAAGCAGCGATTGCTACAATGAAGATGATCTGCTGACAGGAGCTGTGTAATCACCTTGCACAAATCCAGTGAAAAATCCCTCCACCTGTAGGAAGTTGAAATCATCAATCGTCGTAATAAGGCGCAGGTGCAAGCATGGTCAAGCAACTCGGCTAGCAAGGAAGAGCATGAGCCTTCCGCCTCCCACTCGAAAAAACAGAATTCCCTCCTAGCATTCATTCATGTAATTGTCTCCAAACAGAGGCATAGTACAAATGCTTGATCAGAAGGAAAAACAATGTTTGTTTGACCAATCAAATGTATGGCTGGGGCCCACTTTTTGGTATTCTTAACGCTCATTTGATGGGTCCCATCAAGAGTTGGGCCATTTTCCAACATCCCCCCTATCAAATGAAAATTGGATTGCGTTCCTTTATCATATGAAGAAAACTCTGTTGGGCCCACCATGAATGTATGTGGTTTATCCATGCCATCCATCCGTTTTTCCAGCTCATTTTAGGGGTTGAGCCCAAAATTGAAGCATATCCAAAGCTCGAGTGGACACCACCAAAGGAAACAGTGGGAATAATGATTTCCACCATTCAAACCTTCCTAGGGCCCACAGCAATGTTTATTTGTCATCCAACCTGTTCATAAGATCACACATACATGGGTTAAGGGAAAACACAAATATCAGCATCGTTTCCTGTGGTGTGGTCCATTTGAGCTTTGGATATGCTTCAATTTTGCACTCAAGCCCTAAAATTATCTGGTAAAATGGATGGATGGAGTGGACAAAATACATAAATCATGGTGGGCCCCACAGAGTTTACTCGTTACTCAGTACGCAATTCGCTTTCCTATCAGATGATCCTAGAAGCTGGTTGGAAGCTTTGCAAATGGCTAATTATTGCTGAAATTGAGGTGATTTTTGGGTATTTTCCAACCATGATGGGACTGACCATATGATGGTTTGATCACCAAAAGGTGAGGCACCGCACATGTGCAGTTGTCAGACTAAGCGAGTTCCCAATCAAAATATAGAATATTCACCATCACGGCCTTGTCCTGGCAAACACTGCATATTGAGATTGAAGGGGCAATTCACGGCACACACAGCAACGTAACACACCTGTGTCATGTCCTAGACAGTCACCAAGCGGGGCAACACATGTACCAAAACACGGACTATTGTGATAAAGATGACCAGCAGTCTATATTCAAGGTGCATGTGCAGCCCACCTGATTAGTGGAACTTGATTTTGGTCTAGGGCATGTTCAAGATGGTCCCAGATGATGAGCGGCTTTGACTCTGCACATGTGTGCATGTAGGCATGTGGAGCATCAATCGCCCCTTCAATATCTCCTAACACAAATCACCTCACATTTCTCTTGAATATTACCTCTGCTAAGGGCCCGGACGCACTGTCAAAACCAGGGTTCATAGATGAAACTCTTGTTTGGATCCGGAAGCCTAGTTTTGTGGGCCATTTGGATCGCCACCAGCAAACTGTCTTTTTAAACCCATCAAGCAATTTAGGCAAAAATCAATCTGATTGGGCTTTTGCGGAAAAGCCATTTGTGACAGTTGCATCTAAACCGGTCCTAAATAAACCACTTCCATTTTACTGAATCTCATTGCAGATACTTCCTAATCTTCAATGAACTAATCTACCTGCTCTTGGGTGTGATTTACCTGGCCAGGCGAGTGTTTTAATGCGCGTCTTGCTTGACGCTTTCCCTTAGGAAGTCAAGCACAATAGAAGCTAACTCATCTCGATGGGAATTGTATCCATGGTTGGCTCCTTCTAGAATATGCAGCTTGTGGTTGGGAATGAGCTTGGCGAACTCCGATGCATCTTCCACTGGTATGATCTCATCTTCTGATCCATGCACAGTCAAGACCCTGTACATGATTTCTGCTTCTAGTTACAATAGCCAAGAAATTCATGTAAAAACTACATGTAGCTAATCATAAACACTGACCAGTGAGTCAGGCCCCATTGTTTAAAGCCAACCTAACCGTGTGACCCGTTAATCGCAACTGTTGGTTATTTCATTTTGAGATGCAGTTAATGGCCTGATATAGACAGAAAACCATCCCCAGCGGTGGTGTTGGTAGCATTTGAATAGGAAAAACTTCAACCAAGAGATGAACCCTCAAGCAGAAGGATCAGATCTTTGCTGATTTGAAATTCAATTAACAGCAAACAACTACCATGCTTCGGTTAGCTGGTTGTTAAGGTGCAACTTCTGCATCCATCACAGGCACGGAACTCTGTCCAATGCTCAAAAACCATAAAGAGGACACGCTAAATGAGATTTAGATTGTTTGTTCATCGGGTGGGACCTACCAAGGAGGGTCCATAGCTAAGGAATCACACTGAATGGATGGTGCTAACCATCCGATTGGTCCCTACAAATGAGCTCCAAAAGACAAGTGAAAAAGGATCTATACTCAATGGATAAAATACTTCTGTTCGGTGGGTTATGATTGTCCAATAAGTTATTTTCTTTTATTCATGGACGATCCATTGTAAGAGCCGCCTGATGAATGGTTCAAATATTGTACAAGTTAGCCAGTTATATGGTGTCTTCATGACATATAAACAGTCTTTCCCTTAGGTTTTTTTTTTTTTTTTTTTCGCTAGATCTTTAGGCTATATGCTAGGTAGGGCCTGGCCTTTTTGTGGTGCCCACCTGAAATACTGATCTGTTCATACCTTCAATGAAATTGGTCTCTGTTAAATTTAAAAAAAAAAAAAAAAAAAACCACTTCGTATGCAGACAACAATAATTGTTTAACACTGGCACAAACAGAACAAAGGTTATCAGGGCCTCAGATGGCAATGTTGCAACTTACAATTACAGCTTGATTTCAAATTCGAAATCACAGGTAGCAAATCAGGCATGTTTATGATAGGAAGACAAGCTAACAGCATAATAGAACGTGGCCATGTGAATATTCAAGGGCCCATTTCAATGCCCCTGAAAAGAAGGATCATTTCTGGTTTATCAATGGAACCAATCCCAACAGCGGATCGGTTCCATGGATAAAGCGTAGATGATGATGATGATGCATCAAAATGTTAGGAGTGTTGTGATGTGAATGTTTGGTACAAATGGGACCCTTTGACCATTGGTTCAGATTGTTTTTTTTTGGAAAGATGAAACAATTCATTAAAAAAGAGGGGAGGCTGCTGAGAAAGCAGGCCTCAAGATTACACACCCAAAAAAAAAGAAATCAGGACCCGACAGATCCTTAACATGCAGAGCCCATGCAATGATAAGCCGCTTATCCAAAGACGCCACAGACTCAGCCGAGTTGGAGAGATTTCTAAAGCATCTGTTGTTTCTTTCCCCCCATACAGACCACCACACTGCTAGGATCACCATTGGTTCAGATTGTTTACCTAACAGGCTCCACTGTGAATGGGGATGGACAATCATCTTTGAGATGGGAAGACCCTTTACCTAATATTCTCCACCCTGGATGGGAATAGCGCAAATATCTTTGGGATAATCTTGAGATTGAAAGATTGTTTACCTGATAAGCTCCACTATGGCTCAAACATCTTCGAGCTTGGGAGATCCTGGCCATTCAATATTTGGCCTTTTTACCAGACTATTTCCCCCTCAAAAGATCTAGCCCCAGGTAGAAAGGAGCTTCAAAAGAAGGCGCGGAAGTCTTGGGTATGGGGAGAGCCGCTTGAGCATATATTTGTAGGCCACAGATCGAAGGATTCAGATCCTCAAAACCCAAGAGATTTTTGGATCATTCCACAAGAACTATGGGATTCATCATATCAATAGTTCTGGTCCTTCTGGATCACCAACCCATGGCCAGACTCATACAAACAACACGTCAGGACACACAAGTTCTGATACATTGAGACCTTATAGTTGCTCATTTGATGTATTTATCATCTGAACTAAATGATGGTTATGGTAGTGTATTGTTGAATATCATGCACACAGAATAAACACAAAGTATTAGAGAATGCATTCAACCTGCAGTCTTTGTCAATTGAAAGGCATGCTGCACGCATATCAGTATTTAGGCGATCCATCAAACTTTCCTCAGTGACATGGAACTCCACATTTCCTAAAATGCCATAAAATGTTAATCATATTTCTCAAAAAGAAAAGGAGATGCAAATGAGACAAGGAAGGTAACCCGAGGATAGAAATACCAATAGCTCATAAGGGTCACATCATAGCTACATTAAACATTGTGAGGTTTGGTAGCCCCACAGACACCTTTACATGCGGCATACATGCCAGCCAGGAATGCGTACGGTACATCGTGCAGTGCATGAGGTGTGGGTCCACCATGCAGCAGATTCAACTGGCAGGTGAATCATGTAATGTTGAATGTGGACAGAGAAAGTTCTTTTAAACCATTAACTGTTTGAATAGAGGTTCAGCCCAACTCGTAAGTGGACCAACCTGATTTTTTTGTTCAAAGTCATCGACTCATCTGTAACAGATCCACCTTGTGTGGATAAGATGCCCCACACATGACGTACTGTGTATAAAGGTGCGTGTGGAGCTAGCAAACCTCTTAACTTTTAAATGCATTATGGTAACTTGAAGTGCATTACAGTATAAAGCTTATCCAAGCATGTGATGAATACCAAGTAAAACATTACCCGCTTCGTCCTTGACATCAATAAACCCATCATTCTTGATTCTTTGCATAAAATCTTTCCCTAAGCGATCTTCAATGCCTCGCTCGAGATTAAAGCGACCAGAGACATTGACAACCATAGGAACATCATGGTACATAGAAGCATATAAGACCACCACATTTCCACCTGCGATATTCCATTTCAACGATCAATCCCTTTGTAAAACACACGAGGATGAACATTTAGCAAGTGTACTGAACTTTCTAGATTAGATAGCCATCTTCAGACTAGGGCTGCAACTAGGGTTTGGGTTGACCCAACCTGAGTTCTGGTCAGATTCTCAGGATCCTTGGGTTGGGTTAGGAATGGAGAACTCCGATCCAATTTGAAATCAGGTTGGTTTCAGATGGAGCATATTCAGGTCGGGTTAGGTCGGTTGGGAATAATCGCATGTATTTGTTTCAGGTCAGGTCTGGTTTCAGGTTGATCCTCAACCCGAACGAAGCCACCCAAGTTGCACCTCTACTTAGAGACACAAAAATCATATCATAAACCATGAAACGAACCCCTCAATAAAAGATATTTATTCATTTATTTATTTTTTGATAAGTAATCCCCAATAAACAATAGCACTAGAAAACTAATTTACAAAAAAAAAAAAAAGAGAGAGAGAAAAAGAAAGAGAGAGAGAGAGAGAGATTCCCAAAGATTCCCAAACTCAAATTCTGAATATAACCAACAAGATTTCCATCTGTTTGTGCATTGTCCTTTTGCGGGTTCAATATGGGTAGATATCCTATCCCGTTTCCGTGTTTTATGGTCATTCCCGGGTACTGTCGACTCATTATTGGCTTGGCATGGGATGCGGTTCGGGAAGGCCAAGACTAGACTTTGGAGGATGGCCCTGCGGTTTGGTGGGCTTTGTAAGAAGAAAGGAATGCTAGATGTTTTGATAATTCCTCCAAAATGGCGGATAGTGTCTCTTCTAGGGTGAGGACGCTTGTCGTTGATTGGGCTACCTCCTCCAATTTATTGGGGGATCGTTGTATCGATTTTCTTGTTTATTCTCAGGTCCTCTCTCTTGGCGCCCCTCCTTTGCATTTCATTTTTTTGGCTTTTTAATAAATTCTCAGTTATCTCTCACAAAAAAAAAATAATAATAATAAATAAATTGTTGGTCCACAAATCAGGGTCGACCATTAATCCACAATGACAATCAAATGTTTCACATATAATTTGTTGATCTCTTTCCTAATCAGTTTGAAAAGAAAAGGAAAGAGTCCGGTTATGCATTTCAGGACTAAATTTAACAAATTAGATCAAGAAGCTCAAAAACTGTGGAGCATTTCATCTATATGAAAGCATCAGCATCTAAAATGCAGATTTCTTGGACACTTTTTGAATGCTGGAGAGTAACTTGACATGTCATAAAAAATTACACAAAAAGAAAACTGCTTGGTGATTAGCCCACCTTTACTGTGGCCAATAATGGCACTTATTTCACGTTTTATCCCAGAAAAATATAGGACCACAGCATGCAAATCATCTGCCTCTTCTCGGTAGTTACCATACTGAAATGAACCTTCACTCTCCCTGGAATGCAGAAGATGATCAATTCCTGAATATTAGCTGAACCAAAATAAGAACAGATCAGAAAGTATTTGAATCCCAAAAACAGACATCCACAACTAACAAAGATCTACAGAAAATTGAATGGAAAATAGAATTGAACATCAAATGTAAATACTGTTCAGTCATTTCTCACAGACAGCACGCTGCTTCACAGAAAGCAAGGTCATCTGTTACCCCCACAGTCTTATGAAAAAAAATTGGCAATGAACAACATAAACAAATGAAGACTGGCAAATAATCGATAGAAAGTCCCAGTAATGGCTACTTATAAGAGTACTATCCTAAAATATGAATGTGGCATGGGTGTGCAAGATTCAGGTTGTTCATCAGTGGGTCGATTCAGCATACTGAACTTGGACAATTGGCCATTTTTGACTGATCCTTTTTTTTAAAAATATGCATAACCCACCTAATGACCACACAAGCCAATATTTGGACCACACATACACAGTGGGACCACCTTGATGAGCGATCTGGATCTCCCACAAGCATGCTAGGAAGCATAGGATCCATAGCAAGTAGCCTTCGCATTTCTCATTGATAAATCTACTAACTGAACTTCTGTGTAGGATGATAGGATCTCCATGTAAGAAAACATGTTATGCTTATGAGGTTTGAGAAACATCAGAGATGGATTCCAACAGAGTAAATGAGATACTGACCAACCAATAGTCTCCTCAAAGAAATTCTCCCAGAAGTTTAACAGGCTTTGAGAAACAACAGAGAATGGCAAGCTTTTTAGGGTTTTGATGAGCAGAAAGGGGGAAGGGGGCAGAGTAGTGCCCAAATGTTTAAAGCTTACAAACCCAGAAAAGTGGCATTCAGATTCCACATGGGTTTTAGGCACAAAGACACTTTATCACAGTCAAGTCATAAAATTTTGATCAACTCGAGAGGAATGGGCCAGGTTTACTTAGTCAATCCAGCTTTTCAAAGGGTTCTAAGAAAAGTATTAAACCTATGACTCCTTTTTTTCTGAAAATTTGATACACCTACAACACTGGCTGGGTCTCAATCAAGTCACATTGACTACTGAATTCAATCAGATTTTTAAACCTTCACCCTAATCAATAAAAGTTGAGACAAACTAGAAATCAAAAGGGCCATTCTGTTCAAGTCAAGAAGTCCTAAACTACAATAGACAATTCACTTGGAGTGCCCTCAAAGTTCCATGACCTACAAGTTTAAGGCTTTTGTCAATGCAAATCATATCATATATTCAACTTCTTTTCATATTTTCTACATGCTATCCATTTACAAACTGTCCAAGCACTATCATAAGAGGAATATATGATTCTCAACCCTGGTGCAAGATAGTAGTATCCTCAGGTGCTCGGTTTCCATAAGCAGCACCCATGGTTGGTGGTCCTTGGACTGTTGATCTGATGGGCCCCACAGTCAATGGACTAGAAACCCAAAAAAACTGCCAAAGCAGAAGATCCCCTCTTTCAATTTGTGGACTGTTGCTGTATTCCTTTTCTTAACTGTCTACTTTCAGGTCACCAACCAAAAGGCTAGGATTGTCCCAATCAAAGAAAATTTTGGGGCATCCAGCAAGGGCAAGTCAGATTAACAGTCTCAAACACCCATGCATGGGCCCCCACTTGAATAAACCGAGGATTTGAGGATACCATAAATATCCTTAGGTCTAGTGACAAATAATTTCCTCCTATCATGATAACGAGAGGCAATACCATAGGCAGTCTAATCCAAACGAATAGTTTCATATGTTCTATCACCAAACAGCCAGTAGATAAAGTGGGGACCAAGGAAGAGGTTTTGTATTCCAACTTTTAAATAAAACTACCTTACCCATTTCCAGAAAAATCAAAGCGGAAAGTACTGATTCCTTCTCTTGTCAAAGCAGCAGCAACACTTGCTATAGTTTTGCCTTCCTGGAGATATAAACACATAGGTCTATAAAATCATTCACACATACCACAAATCCAACACCATCAACAAACCAAATGAACAAACAGGAAACACACGGAATGCAGATTACTGAAACAGGAATAAGGATGACCAGATGGCCGTCTGACCAGGTTTGACCAGAAGAGCTTTTTCCAGTTTGGTCAATTCAAAATGTCCAAATCTAATAAGCCACTCAAACTGGACCAATCCAATCTGAGTCGGTACAAACGGACCATGGAACTGTTAAAAATCAGCAGGTGGAACAGTTTGGACTGATTTTTTTTTCTTTTTCTTTTTCCTTTTTGCAAAGAAAAAAAAAAAAAAAAAAAAAAAAAAAAAGAACCCTTTTAGGTCTGAAAGTAATGTAAATGCAATTCGGAGCCCTGTACCTTCTCCAAGGGAATACTAAGCTGGTTGCAGATCATTTCCAGTCTCTTGAACTAATTGCAATTCAGTTCTATTGCACACCGAATGCAACTTAATGCAATTGCCATTTCTAAAGAAACCAAATTTTCAATTAGGTAAATTGGGCAATTCATAGACCATAGCCAAGTTAAACGCACATCTTCCCTTTGCCTAAGGCCCTGTTAGGGATCAAGGAAATGAGAATATGCATTTTGTAAATCCATGAACTTGTAATATTCAGATTTGCATTGGATCTGGATTTGGCAAATTCCATTGGCTGGAAGTGAGGTGCAAATCCATGGATTTAGGGAGCATTTATTGTGAGGAAATAGCTTTTATCGCTTTTGAGAGAATCCCTTGTTTCGCGGATTTGCGTTTTCCATTCTCCTTAATGGCTCTCCAATAGAATTTTTTTTAAGCTCTAGGGGCCTTCGCCAAATGGACCCTTTATCCCCGTTTCTCTTCCTTATGGTGGTAGAGGCTCTAGGGAGAGGGTTTGCTAAGGGAAAGGAGGAGCACTTCTTCAGGGGCTTTAAGGTGGAGGGGATGCCCAAGCCCATCTCTCACTTGCAATTTGCAAACGATACTCTATTATTCTGCAATGCATCTCCCGAAATGATGGATAATCTACGCACGTGTTTTGAGGGGGTGTCAGGTTTGAAAGTTAACATTGCAAAAAGCAAGATGTGTGGGGTGTGGATGGATATGGATGAAGTTGAGCAATTGGCCGAAGGGCGCTCCTGGCTTCTTTTGTGGGGTTGCCTCTGTGTGGGTAAATCAGCCAAACATCTTTGAGATAAGGTGATCGAGAGATTTGAAAGAATGCTTTCAAGGTGGAAAAGCAGGTATCTCACTCTTGGTGGTCGAATTATGCTTAGTAAAGCAGCATTATCGAATCTCCCTCTATACTTCATGTCGCTTTTAAAATGCCCAACTCACGTGCTTTCAAGAATTGAAAAACTTAGAAGAGACTTCCTATGGCAAGGGGCAGAGGATAAGCGAAAATTCCATTTAGTGAGCTGGGAGAAGGTATGTAGGTCCTATGAAGAGGATGGAGCTGGTATTAAGGACCTTAAATCAATGAATTCAACATTGCTTGGGAAATGGCTTTGGAGTCTCGGGGAGGAAGGAGGAGCACTCCGGAAAGATGTTGAAAAAAGTAAGTAGAGATGCTCGAAAGAAGGTTGGTGGACAAGAGATTCGTCAATATATAAAGTGTTGGAAAGGTGTTTCTTCCATGAAAATGGCTTTCATGGAAGGTATAGGATTCTTGTTGGGGAATGGGAAAGAAATCAGATTTTGGGAAGATGAGTGAACAGGAACCACCTCGTTAAAAGCTGAATTTCCTACTATCTTTCATTTGGTACCACATCCCGAGGTTAAGGTGGCGGATTGCTTCTCCTACATAGGTGGGGCGGTGGTTTGGGAATCTCCATGCAGGCAATTTCTCCATGATGTGGAGGTTGACGACCATGAGGCTCCCCTTCATCGCATTCATCTGTATACTCCTACCTATTCCAAAGCAAACAAGTTATTCTGGAGGGTTGACAAATCGAGCGTATTTTCAGTTAAGTCTCTCTATTCCCTTCTGAATAGGTTGCGTGCACTAAGGCAGTTTGGCACTATAATGTCCATCCCAAGCCTTCGGGTGGTTAGTAGGGAGGAAGAAAGTCCTTATTATAGAAAGTCTCCGGAAGAGAGCTATGATCATTCCTAACATTTTCAGTTTATGTCTGCATGATGAGGAGATTGTCGACCACTTTTTTGTTCATTGCTATTTTGTGAGTCCAATTAGGGCATATATTTTGGGAAGGCTTCAGGTGATATGGACGGCTCTGGAATTGGTCAATCTTCTTTGGAAGGCTTGGCATGATGTAGGGCTTGGGAACATGAAGAAATTGCTTTGAAGAATGGCTCTTCTTGCTATATGGTGGGTTGTTTGGTAAGAAAGGAATGAGAGAGATGTTTTAACAACACCACGAAGTCGGTGGATCGTATTTCCCACAAGGTTAGATTTTGGGTCATCGAATGGGCTTCTTGTGTCTCTAAGTTGAAGGGATGTAACTGTGATTTTCCTGGCATGTAGTTTGGTCAACTCCTCGGCGTTCCGATTTTGTTGCTGCTTTTCTTTTCTTTTCATCTCTTAATAACATCATCATCATCTTTCAAAAAAAAAAGGAAACTATTTAAATTCCTTCCATCCCCCCCACCCCCCCCCCCCCCCCCAAAGCTCTCCCTCTCTCTCTCAGGGCCACCACCTCTCTAAACACTATGATAAGGAAACTCAATCTTGGGTCATGCCTTAGTAGAGCGGATATACTATCAACTCGCTCACGAGCTGGGTGTTTCTCTTTTATGTCCAAGATTCAATCTCAAACCACGATGAAAATTCTACATTTATTATATAGTGGTCCAAGATTGAGAGTCTTGGACATAAAAGAGGATACACCCAAGTTGGTAATATGCCCGCTCAACCGAGACATGGCCTAGGATTGAGTCTCCTTATCATGGTATTTGGGGAGGCAGTGACCCTGACACCTTACGCAGAGAGGGAGAGAGGGGAGTTAAATACGTGAACTGCAGATAATACATGACAAAAAATCTTCCCACTAGTTCCATGCTGGAACCCTACACTTTTCTTCATGTGACAGAATTGTCTTGTGCAAAGGCTTCAAACTACTTAAATGGTCTCAAATGACCAGTCTGTTGTCAATTTTATCTTCTCTCTTTTTTTAGAAGCCTAGGTAGGATACATTTAGGAAGTTCCTGGTTTTCAAAGGTGTCGCAAGACTCGCAACTCATTAGTGCCAAAATGCAAATGAGATGTGTTAGGGACCTTCCCCTACATACCTCACATGTGATTTTGGGAACGAAAAGGAAGCCAGTCTATTTGAGTTCCATTTTCCACATCCCCCAAATACAAATTACACCTTGTTGGATTAGAAGGCCTGCTAACTATTAAATGGTCGTGGAGTCTGCATAGTGGTGCAGGTTCTTTGCCTAGAGATGTTCTGGCTGTAAAAAAAAAATGGCATGGATGATGACAAGTGGGATGTCAACGTTAAAGTAGGTCTGCTGTTTGGAGCACCTTCAGTGTGAATAAAGTTTCCCTGACCTGCAAAGATTTGTTCTGGAAGTTCCCCTCCTAAGGCGTTTTGTTGAACAACTAGTTTGGATAAATATCTAAATCTAATGCTGAACCACTAGCAGAGAAGGGGTTTCTCCTTTCCAGATCACTGTGTTATGTGTTTGCACCAAGAGGAAGATGTTCCCAATTGTTTTTGCAACAATTTCATGAGAAGTACTTGGGCTTTCGTCTTCTAGAGTTTAGAATTCAATGGGTGGTCTTAGCAGGGTGGTTCGTTGGCCTACGGTCCAATCAGGAAACAGTTGTGGAAATTGGCAGCAAAAGGTCTGTGACTTGAAAGAAATGACCGAATTTTCAGGGGAAAAGTCACCCGAGTCTGGGGTGGCCAAGAGGATTATGGGTCTTATTGAAGCCTGGGGTAAGCTGGAGAGCCAGCTGCGGGGTTTCCATTCCTTTTTTCTTTCTTCAAATTGGGATAAGTCCCTACTCAGTGGCAGCTCTAGGCCTGCTGCTGCTGAGGGGTGGTCCCCAACCCCACGGAGGATGGTTTAAATTGAATTTTGATGCGCTGTTCGCTCAGCAATCTGGACCCATCAGGGTGGGTTGGACTATTAGAGATACCAGTGGGTCAATGTTGGTAGAGTTGTCCGGCCCGATTGGTGTCCATGATTCCAGTATCAACGAGTTTGCTGCTTTCTTGCAAGGTGTTAAATGAGTTGCCAACTTCAAGCTTATCCCACTGATTCATTTAAGGGGACTTGAGCAATGTTATTAAGTGGGCTACAGAGTACAGATAGTCCCTTTCCAAGGTGTCTGCGAACCTTTTGGAGGTGGCGGCAGACGTTTACATTTATTTCCAATGCCTTTTTCTACATGAGTCTGCTAATTACGAAGCGAATTGCTCGGTGAAAGAAAGTGTCAGCAAGCCCTCGTGGCGTATTCAGTCATGTTTGCTGGGGATGAGTTTCTTTCCATATTCTGGGCTCTGTTTGTTGTGGAGTTTTGACCTGCTTTTTTTATTTTTTTCCTTACGTCTTCTTTTTCTCTTTGAATAAAATTTCCATTCAAAAAAAGGAAAAAAACTGCCATTGGTGCTACATCAAAACACTAATTGAATGTGCAATATGTGGCTTACCAACTTGAAAACCGAAAACCAAATCCAGTCGTAGTGTTTTTTTGTTTTTTTTTTCTTCAATCCGTATTTAGGATACAGAACTTTGGGTTTGAATGAGAACTTACAACAGTGAAAACCATAATGTTCTCAAACATAAATGAAAAGGAACTTCATTTGCACATGTGTACCTTTGATGATTGGAATCCATGACATATGACCACAAGCTCCCTAGAACCAGTTTCAAGCAAAATGCCCACAAGCTTCTCTCCCCGGTTGTTCGGTATAGTAATTTTTTGTTGTTGAATCCCTGGAAATAAATGGTTATAAGATTGTAAGGAACTTCCGAATGCATGAAAGACAAAGGTATGCCTGGATGCAGTATCAAATTGAATTTAAATTGCAGGTCTAATAAGTGGAAGGACCCAAATTGTGATTTCCTTAGCATTCATATCGATGTATGGACTCTGAATGGCAATTACATTATTTTTTCGATCTGAAAGAAATGTAATTTCAACTTTGGTGATACTTCCTCATCATGAACACAAGGAAATTATCATTGATTTTTTGCTATTTCCTTTTGATTAACTGAATTGTCATAATCCAATTCGCTTAGGCATCTAAATGCAAGCCTAAGGATCTTTTTGGTAGACACCTAAAAACGAGTTCATCCCATTCTAGTTAATCGTAATTATGTATTAGACATGATATTTGTTTTTAGTAAGAATTAAAATAATCTTGATAACCAATAAGCATGATCTCTAATACATAATGGACATGCTCCAGTGGTAGGTACTACCCTAAACTTACGATGGTACCAAGTAGATGTGTACTTGATGTATGAAGCACATCCAACCCGTCCATCATATGCATGACCTCATGTTAACCCCAGATCTAGAAATCAGATCAATCTAAAACTCAGGTGGGCAATAGAGAAGGGAACAAGTTGGGAGGGAAACCTCGCCCTTTATTTGCACCAGGGCCCACCCGAGTTGCAAACCAACCTGATTTTTGGTTTAACCCTTCATCCATGCCAAACAAAGGGTCTGAATGGCCTAGATTCCATATTAAAAATATGGTGCCAACCCCACAAATCAAGGGTGGGAGTGCCCTCTCAAATTGTTCCCTGTAATGTGGCCCACCCGATCCATGGATCAGCCTGACTTTTCAGCCTTAAAGGTAAACATGTGCTAATGCATCTGATGGATACAGTGTCACCCCCTGCCACACACACAAAATCAAGCGTAGGAGTCCCCTCTCAAATTGTTCCCTGCAGTGTGGCCCACCCGATCCATTGATCAGCCTGACTTTTGGGCCCTAAAGGTAACATGTGCTAATGCATCTGATGGATGGTTAGGATGCCATGAATGCATCACATGGGCACCACATATGCTTGATACCAGTGTTCAAAGGTATCACTACAAGTTTCGCTGGCTGGGTATATGGAAACAATATTGATATCGACGATAATATCGCCGATAACTGAAAATGTGGGGAAACATGGGGAAAATGGTGAAATTTTTCAGTGAAACTTCAGGAGATGCTAAAATACACATATTTGCATATTTACGAATAAAAAATTACAAAAAAAAAAGAAAAAGAAAAAAACATAAATACATAATAAGTTTCCATTAAATATGGGCTTCAAAAGCACGTCTTGTTGTAAGAAATTAGTCCAACAATCCCATTAATCCCATCTATCCATCTAACCATCTATCCAACCTTCCATTCAAACATCAATATTTCAGGATATCGACAACACATGATATTTCACCGAGAAATTGTCGACAACTGGAAAGGAAACAAATTAATGTGGTATCAATATCGCCCATGTTGTGTTAATGATAATATCATTGACAATTGGATCACTACATACAACCATGTGCCCATAAAAAAATTGACATGGAAATTTTTTAATAAACAGATTTTTGGCAATATTATCGAAATATTGCCGATACACTAGCGACACAAGTGGCACCTGGAATTCACATAGTCGAAAATATTGGCGATACATTAGAGATATCGATAGATTGGCGATACAAGCGAAACCTAGAATTTACATAGTAAAAAATATTGGTGATACATTGGAGATATTGATACATTGGTGATACTTAGAGATACATCGCCAATACCTAGAATTTCTGATACTGCCGGTGTTATCGGTATCACCAAGCTGGAGATAGAGATAATATCGAGGATATTTCGATAATATCAAGGACACTCTAAACAACGCTTGATACCACTATAGCTTACTAGAGTACACCCCATACGTAATTACGATTAACAAAAATTAGATGAACTCGTTTTTGGGCATCTACCAAATAGGCCCTAAGGGTGTACATGGGATAGACTAACAAAAAGATCGGGACTGACTGACTAACCCAGCAAAGACTGTTGGATGCACAACTGAATTGAACTACAATAATTCAGTTGAAGGAAGATGGAAGTGACCAGATTGAAGTTACTTCCCCAAGTAAACATTGCTAGACTTGGCTCCAAATAGCGATTACTTTCCTTTCAAGTGGACCAGAAAGGGACTACAATTCCAGGCTACTTGCTAATTCAGTATTTTACTCCCCATTGAACTGAATTTTCACAATTTGGTTCTATTTAGCATCCAAAGACAATCAAATCAGGGGGACAAAAATGCAACATTCATCCTCAACATTCACTACCAAGGATCTTCACTCCAAATTGCAATTCCATTACTTCCAATTTGGACTTGAAAGAAACATAGCAACATTTGAAGCTCTACTTATTCATTATGATATAAGGAAACATCATTAAAATGAGGCCGGATCCAACACAAAGATATATATGGAACAAAAGTGCTTCTAAGCACGTTTAAGTGCATCTTAGGGCGTTCAGGAGACAGGTAAAGGAATTTGTAATCATTACAGTTTTTTATGGTAATAGGTAGCCCTTCCCAAGGGCCGTGGTGGCGTCCACAGGTCGCCCCTTCCGTGACTTGAACACGGGATGTGGCGTTGGCTCTAATACCAATTGTAAGAACCAAACCAATATGCCAGAAGCCCCAGGACTGATGGAACGCTTCAACCTAAGCTCTTTAAACCACTGTGATAGTAATAGTTGTGAAACAAACACGTATGACTAAATTCATCCAAGTGCAATATCCTTGGATGAATCTCTCTCTCTCTCTCTCTCTTACCGATATCTCCGCCTTGTTGCTGCTGGAAAGAGAAGGATTGTGCCATTCTCGTGGTAATTGTACGGAAACGATGTCCTGGGATGAGTACTGATCTGATCCTGGGGCGGGAGTGTTTGGCAGTTGATGTTGGGGTGGGCAGGTACGGACGAGAGCATCCAAGACTCGTCACCGACATTTTTCTTCTCTATTGGGGAGAGAGGAGGAGGAATTATTCAATAAAAAGACCTGCATCTTTGCACAGTGTACAAGCGCTTTCAGTTCTCACACGTAAAGCGCAGGGTTACGTAATCCAGACGGTTGGTCTTTTGAGGTCCAATGTGGATGAAGCATTTCCAAAAGATCTCCCTCATCGTAAGATTCAAAGACCAATATCAGGACCTTTCTCAGTTCAATGTAGACCGTTCCTGTATTGCCTTTCGCGATGAAAACTTTGATACTCTGGGAGAGTTGGATGATATGCAGGCGCTGAGAAATTGTACACGTGGAATAAAAGTAATCCAATTTGAGCTGGATAAAATTCTTAGTCCCAGTTTACATGTATCATTAACCAAAAAATGGCGCTTGTTTGATTATGTAATTGTCGTGTTATGCATATTTATTGGCCGGTTGGAATGAAAAATGTCAAACCGTCTTATCTTAGCAAACACGTGTCCACAAATCTAAGGTTGGGATTGTTCGATTAATCTGATGTTTGATTTGTTACTTAGTTACAGTGATTCAACAACTTATCCGATTTCAGTAAACGCATGCCATATGTACAATTTATGGGTGCCTGCTATCCCGTGTGTGGATGGGACCCTAACCGGGCCCCGTCTAGATGTATGCGTTTGTATATCCACACCGTCCATCTGTTTTTTTTTTTTAAGATTATTTGAATACCATGGTCTCAAATTTTATTTTATTTTCAGATTATTTTAGACCATGGTCTCAAAAATGAAGCGGATACGAATTTCACGTGACCACACCACATGAAACAGTTGTTATTGACCATTAAAAACCTTTTGTAGGCCACAATGAAAAGGACTAAAGATTTGGCCAATCCAGCAATTTTTCCTGGCATGAGGCAGCGCGGCAAATCAGATGAAGGATGCTATTCTTCTTCCACACGAGAAACAACAGATCATCAGGCCCAAAAAATTAGGATTTCAGTTGAGCTAAGCAGGGCCCAGCCTTTTGTAGGTCTAGAATGGCCCACCAGCTAACGATTGGACCACACCAAACTTGGCCCGGTCGCAAATTTTGCTATTGGGACTTAAAAACTTAGGCCAGGTCCGACGCACAGGCTCATCAGCCCTGATCATTAGGGACCCATGCTGGTAATAGGCCTAATTTTCAGCATCGAGGATCTACGGCTCGACTGAGATTAGACCCATTTTCAAGCTGTGGTCTCCATTCAGGCATGTGTTTTGAGCCTCACCACTACACACAACGGATTTTAGATTTTGATACGGGAAGGACAATCTAGCCCATTGCCGGCTCATTCTTGGTTTCCCGTATTTATACTCCACTTGGAGGTCACAGATCGCAATCGCATGGCTAAGATCATCCAATTACTATGATTTCAAACTATACCACACCAAGATGATGTTCCACTGGTGGCTAAGATCTTTTGGTAAGCAAGAAGAAAATCTCTCCACAGCTTATTAAAAACAAAAAATAAAAAATACATTTCTCAGGCCTGATTATAAAAAATGACCACCTTTCTAATGTGCCCAAACAACAACAGCAACAAAACCAGCAGCGGCAGGTGTTCATGTCCTTGAAAGAGAGAACATAAGTTGCCCATTTGCATTTTTACCTGTCTATCCATACCATTGAAACTGGTGGCCGAGGATGCAGAAGTTTCAACGGCATCAGCACAAATACAATGCAATGGGCACTGAGGCATTGAAATTGCAAAGCAAACACAACGAAAAGATTCTCCCTCAAGAAAACCAACCGTGATACAGCAGCTAACCCATTCCGTTCTGAAGCTCCTCCATTCATCATTTCTCAACTTTTGAGTTTTTTCGACATGGTATGCTGCTTAGAAAGGGTTTCTGCTATAAGTTGCTGACCAAACAGGTGTGAGTTCTTGAGGAGCAGGTTTCTTGAGGACGAGTCCACCACGTAGCCATGACCCGTCATCCATTGCAATAACTGCAACAGCAGATCCTTCTTCTCTGGCTGACCAATGTAACGTGATACAGCTACACGAAACACCGCCTGAGGGGAAAAATAATAATAACCATAAAAATGCTGCTTCTTTTTTTATTAATTTTTTAAAATCTTCAAGTGTAGGACGTATCACAGACCACCTTGCCCAGTCATCAGGTGTATGTCAAATGTGGACCACTGCCCAATTTTTTTCAATCATCCCAACTTTTTTCCTTCCACAAGGGGAGCCCGTGCACAAGGGGCCCTACAAATCAGGCCTGCCCAGTCATCAGGTGTATGTCAAATGTGGACCACTGCCCAATTCTTTTCAATCATCCCAACTTTTTTCCTTCCACAAGTGACCAGACCCGGGACTGAACTGTCCTGATTTCCAGGCCATTGCACATGCATGGTAGGGTCCCCTTCAATGAATGGCTCCAGGATTTGGGTAGCATTAACAGTTCTAGTTTGCTTACCTATGTATGTATGTACGTACATATTTAGGTACGTGCATGCATGCAAGTAGAAAGGTGAGAAGTAAAGAGTACCAAAACCAAATCCATGTGACAAATCCCTAACCCTCGGAAAAACAATGTGGGCACCGTTCAAAAAATCAAAACCAGCATATTTCCCAAACATTTCCTATTTTGAGTGAAACTCCCCCAGAAACCCACTGAAAATCCCAAAAAAAATCACCATCAATCCTCTAAAATCACCCATTTTCAGATCCCATATATTTTCTGCTTTAGATGACCACCCAGCCATACACAGCTGATGTCATCTGTACAACCTGATGGTGTCAGCGAGATCCCGACATTCGTAAGCATGATTCCGACCTCCAGTGCATGGACGCCCCACCCCTTCTGATTCAAGAACAAATAGCGGAGAAGGAGAGAGTTTGGGCAATAAGATTATTAGCCCATGGACTAGCACTCGCTTTTTATACAGGATAGATATGATATTCCACAAGTGTACTTATGTATCAAGGGTGCTTTCCAACTTTTTCGTGAGTCAACCAAACTGAGATTTACATACCTCATCAATCCCCTGGCCAGAACCGTGCAATGCTTTGACCACGTCATTTATCAAGTTTATATTACCCAATTTCATAAATGCCACAGCAAACTTCCTTAAGGAGAGCTTAGAAATCACCTCAGCATTGTCCTGTGGAACTGAAGATTGTTAGGAACTAGTTGATCAAAACCATTCATGACAAACATATAACGGGGCTCATAAAAGCACGAAAAGCAATACCTTCATCACGACATATGCATCTTTCAGAAGCCCACCTGCAACTAAGATGTTTAGCATCTTCTCATGAAGGGCCTTGCACACTGTCCTCTTGCTATATCTCAACATATTGTAAACAGAAAAGGCTTCCGATGTGGCGTCAGCTTCTCCAAGTTGCAATATTAGAGAAGAACAAAGTTCCTGCAGATGCTAACAATTTTAGAGACTTCTACAGTTGTGTTTTTTTTTTTAAAAATAATAATAATTTAACTCATGAAGATAGTAAACTCTTTTCAGAATTTTAAAATCTCAGTTGTCTGAAATTTTATCAGCGGACTCTTGTTCATGCTTACCAGGGGGTATGGCATGCGCGATGCTCGTGGAGACAGGGAAAGAGAAATAGGAGGGAGAGAGATGGGACGGAAAGTGTTTGGCTAGGTGTAGGCTACAAGCAGAGATAGAAAGAAAGAATCACTGGAGCAATTTCAAACAGTAAGCATCCCATCTCACAGTTTCTGGTGCTTTGACCCACTTGAGTTATCAATGTGCCCCAGTTTTGGCCTCCCATCCTAACATGAGCCACCAACACATGCATGGAGTGCATGTCACAAATACGTCAAGGTTGGCCCTGGGTGGTTTTTGTTGGACGAACTTCTTAAGAATTGTGTCATTTGTGGGCTACATGAGAAGATGAGAAAAGGGAGTGGCCTACTCTCATGAGAAATGAAATGAGGGAAATACCCCTAGTTGAAAGGCTGGAGGCATCAACTGTTTTTTTTTTTTCCTTTTTTTTAGTGTCTCTTGACAAATAATTGCAGGGACCGACTTCTCGTGTCATATATAGTTGAGATATGAGATATGAATACACATGCAAACACCCTCAGTAATAGTTAATTTATTAACAAAAATGAACACAAAGGCTCCATGTGCAAGATTCTTACATCCCTGTTAACATTGATCCATCATTTCAATCAGTGTCTTTTGTACAAGAAATCCACCCTATTACATTGTTGGCCATCCTATATACACTCACCTCCAATGCACTTTCGTTTTGGAAGCACCAATCATTTCTCTCCCTCCAAATAGTCCATATAACTGCCATCATTACTAACCTTCGCCAAGTAACCTCCTTTTTCTTGTTGCTGCCACAGGCCATGCTAGTAGAAGCTCGACTATGGGCCCTGGGATCACCCATGTTGTACGAAAGAAAGCGATAAATCTACCCCACACCTTCCTAGCGATGGGATGGTGAATAAATAGATGATCTACCATTTCGCTCCCTCATGCACATGAAGCAGCCATTACGAATAATTAACAATCCCTTCTGAAGGTTGTCGATGGTAAGGATCATATTCCAATACCAAGAACCATATAAACGCCGCCACTTCAGGAGTGCTGCAAGACCACACAAAAGATAACCTCTCACTATCTTCGTTCAAAGCTGAGTCACATAGCAACACATTAAAGGAGCGGACCGTAAATCATACTAATCTTTCCCTTGACCAAAACATGGAGTCCTCCCCAGTTGCCACCTAATACAGTAAAGCTATTCATTCCAATAACTGAATATACTCCACCTCCTTATCCATTAAATTTATTCTACATGGTGGAGCCCGCACCATTAAGTCGCCTGCGAAGGAGACACATCTATCGATGGTTGCCTCCAAATCCTCAGCTACTCTTACTAAAGAAGTAAAAGGTATTGAAAGCGAGCACTCCCCTATCCACAAATCCTACTAGAATTAAATTCTTTTCCCATCACCACACGAGAATTAGACTCCAGCCTTAAAACTTTTTCATCACAGATGTGACTCTCTTCAATAGCTCGGACGCTCTATAAAGCAACAATGTTTTAACCCCCCAACCACCATCTTGTAAGCCATATTTACTTGTTATTACTTTTCTCCACAGATTTCCTCCCTCCTTCCCAAACCTCCATAGCCATTTACCTAACGGGCTTCATTTATCTACTCCAGCTCCACCAATTTCCTTCTTCCCTTCCTTGTGTGGTTTGTATACCTCTTCCCATCTCAAGAGATGGGACTTATGCTCTCCTCAGCTCCTTGCTATAAAAAGTTTCTTCTTAATCGCTCAAATCTTTCCACCATAAATGCCAGGTATTTGAAAAGTGACATGAAGTACACTAGTAGATTGACATATCTGCTTTTATCAATGTCAACATACTCCAAAGTGATAGGTGTATGCTTTAACATCGAGATAGCTTTCTCTTTATCCTTTCAATTACCTTATTCTAAAGGTTTTTGTCCAGTTTACCAATGCATAAGGGAAGCTTGAAGTACTTTGATGGTAGAGAACCCGTCTTACACCCAAAAATCTCCACCAAAGCCGCTACCTCCTCTCCAGATGTGCACACGCCAAACAATTTGCTCTTGGCTATGTTAACTTTTAGGCACAAGACACCTTAAAACATCTTGCAATTTCCTTAGATTGTCCACGATGCTGGAGTTTGCTTCGCAAAATAGGATGGTATCGTCCACAAACCATAGGTGGGAGCTTGGGGGCACATCACCTCCCACCTTAAAACCTTTAATAGGGCCCACTTCCTGTTCTTTGTTGAGCATTTTACTCGGTGCTTCCACCGCAACTACAAAGAGAAATGGAGAGAGCGACTCTTGCTGTTCTTTGTCGAGCATTTTACTCGGTGCTTCCACCACCACTACAAATAGAAATAGAGAGAATGGGTCACCTTCTCTTATGCCTCTCTAAGCTCCAAAAAAGCCTTTCGGAGAACCATTTAGTAATACCAAAAATCTTGCTGAAACCACACACTCTTTGATCCAATTTCTTTACTTTTGGCCTCATCCCAATCTCCTCAATATATAGTCGAGGAATCCCTAGTCTACGTGATCATACACCTTTTCAACATCTAACTTGCAAGTGATTGTTTTCGCTCCTTCACTGTGCCTTGCATCGAGACATTTGTGGGAAATAAGAGTGATATCCAGAATATGTCTTCATGATATGAACGCTCCTTGGGTTTCTAAGATAACCTTCTCCAATATTGCAAGGAATCTTGTGGCTGGCATTTTTTAGAGTATTTTGTACAGCCTGCCAATTAAACTAATAGGACGAAGATCTCATAGATTCTGTGCCCCTTCTATCTTCGGAATTAGGGCTATAAATGAAGCCCCTAGCTTTGATAAAAGGCGTCCTCTCTCCTAGAATTCAACAAATCTACAAAGGTCAGCTACTTCCCAAAAAGTTTGGAAAAAGCTAAAGGAAACTCATCTGGACCTAGAGCTTTGTCCCCTACCATATGTGCCATCGCCGCCTTAACCTCTTCCATTGAAACTGGCTTGTCCAAACTTCCTATTTCCAATGGTGTCAAGTCATCAACTGATTAAAAGACGGCTGGCCCAAGTGAGGCCTCTTCCATCCCTCATCCGTCAACATTTTTTTGTAAAATTCTACAATGATGTTGCACACTTGCATTTTACCTTCAATTCTCCCGCCGTTCACTAATACATTGTGGATCACATTGTTCCTAGCATGGGCACTTGCAATGTTGTGGAAATATTCAGGGTTTTTGTCCCTTTCCTTCAACCAAGTGGCACACAAACATTGTCTCTATGCTATCTTGTCTTCCAACAACTAACTCATGTAGTCCTGAGAAAGCTTTACCCCTGTTGTACGTTCTTCTGTCATTATTTCACCCCCTTCTTCCTTCACATCTAAGGCTTGAATTTGTTGCAGTATGGCTTCAGTTTACGCTTCCCTTTCCCCCAATACTTCCTTTTTCCATTCAACAAGCTTTCTTTTGAGTAGCTGAAAGTTTTTGAATAGCCTGAGGCTCACATAGCCTTCCAGTTGGAATGAATTCCACCATTCTCGCAACTGGTCCCTTTGCTTCCCTCTTCCATATACATTTTTTCATACTCAAGTTTTTCTATTGCTCGCTTCAGGTTAACACAATTTGTCCCTTACTGGGAATTTTGTGCATCCCTTAGTGGCTCAGTTTTTGATAAACGAAACTATACGTGAATAAATAATAGATGCATGCACCATTGCACACTCATACAATGTTGTTGCTGCTTGCAACAATTCATATCGTTATTGTATATCTTTTATCTTGTCAGTATCCTATTTTCATACCGTGTTTAACAACAATTAAGGGGTTGAATAATAAATCAAATGGATGATGCTACTTCACAATCTCTGCAGGTTGGATCCCAGCTTAACTAACAAAAAAGCCATGCTATTATACATCTCTTTATCATTTTCTTGAGGTTTCACGTTTTCCCACCTTGTTCCTATTTTACATGCCAAGCGTTAAAAGTTTCTTGCATCCCTAACATTTCTATTTTAAGAATTATGTGAGGCAAAAAAGAAAATCATCTGCTCCTTGTATGATAATTGCATAGTTTAAAAACTCGAAAACTCAACTCAATATCCAGCCGGGATCAGGTTGACTCAAAGACTGAATTCGACTTGACTCAATGTTTAAAATATTAAACTAGGATTAATATTTCACAAATGTAGATAATTAGAATAATAGGAGTATAAAAATAGTAATTAAAAAAAAAAAAAAAAAATTTGCAAAACTGCTTGGCTTGCTGGTGTGTAACTTTGTTTGTTTGAGTTTTGGAGTTCGAATCCTACTAATTGCACACTCGTTTTTTTATATAAAAATGAACTTACTCGGCGAGTGACTTGGTTTGAGTCATGTCGAATCGACTGAGTAGGCGAGCCAACACGACCAGTCAACCCGGGTCTGAACCGAGTCAAGCTTGCCAGCGAGTTTCCTGGTGACTCTGTTTGATTTTTCGTTCAGTCAAGTTGACTAGGCCGAGTTTCGAGTCAAGTAACCAAGTTTTAGAACTACACCATAATGCGTGGAAGGGAAGCACGGAGCATTGTGTTTTCATTTTGTTTTATTTTTTTTATATAGGGGAAGAAGAACCAAAAGAACATGATTAAGAGCAACATGTTGGATGGTTCATAAAAAAAAAAAAAAAAAAAATGAATATAAAAATGAATAGTTGCTTACCTCATCCAGTTGATGGCCTCTACTGTGCATGTCTTGAACCATCCGGTATGCAAGCTGATATAATTTCTCCTTATGGAAATACTTTATCAGAATGTGAAAAGTGCTCCCGTCAGGAGAGATGGCCAATTCATCCATCTTTTTCAGCAACTGCATTACGCTCTTCATTTCACGTGCTCTGCAATAAGCTCTAAGCAGCGTATTCAACATAACCAAGTCATACCTATCATAGCTGGCTTCAAAATCCTTGGCGAGCTGCGTTGCTTCTTCCAATAGCCCACTTCGAGTGAAGGCAGAAATCATGATACTGTGAGAATAGCCATCTGCATGTGTAAGAAGCAAAAATGATAATTCCAAGAAAGGCATTAGTTGTCAAAATCTGTAATCCAAACATAAGCTATGGACATTCAGCTTATTATTCTTGTGGGTTTCAGATATCAATGATGGTTCACATCATTAATCTTGACTTTAAAGAGTAAGCATCTAACCCCGAAAGGGTATTTCTATAGGGTTCTTCTAAAATGCCCTCGTAAATGAGACAGTAGACTGAGTGAATGGTAGAGAAATCAATTTAACCACGTGATACATGCTAAGATTAGTTCAGACTTCCAAAGCATTCTTTTCGTCCTTATTTATCATAAAGCTGCTTTAAATTTCTATTATTGCACTGATGCCTAACATGATAGAATAAACAGTGATTGTATAATTAGAAGTTCAATACATACAACCCAAATACATGGTGATTCTTAGAGACATGACACAAGACCATGTTCTGTAGTTTACGTCTTCTGAAGATTGGCAAATAAACCAAAGGCCTTGATCGTGGGTCACAGAAAGGGAAGAAAGGCAATCATCAGAACCAATGGAGAAAAAAGATGGAACAGGCGCTGGACGGGACCAACAATGGAAAAGCGAGAGAGAGAGAGAGAGAGAGAGAGAGAGAGAGAGAGAGAGAGAGAGAGTATACTAACTAGAGGGATTTATTTGCTAATGATTACGTGGATATGGTACTACTCAAAACACTATCAAACTGACTTTTACATCAAATTGGCAAAAGCAAGCAAATTTTAAAAGAATGCATACCAGATTTCACTTTTTTGTTCGTCATTTCCTCAAAAATTGCCTTGGCCTCGTGAATATGCCCTGCCTTTGCAAGGCTATCCATCAATAAACAATATGGCATCTACAAAAATGTATTTAGTCAGCTCCATAAACAAGGAAAATCACACAAAAAGCGAAAAGGGAAAGATAGAAAATGCTACACTATCAAACATAAATGTAATGATATGAAATGGGAATGGGTGTATGAAAATAATTAGGGCAGGCTTAGATATAATGTCCCTATGTGTACGTATCTTTGTTTGTCATTGTTGTTTAGCCATCTCCCAGCAACTCGGTTGGCTTTTAAAAGGTCAAGTGGCGAACATTTACAATCATACCCTGGCCTTTGTGTGTATGTGCATGCACAAATGGAGAGAGAGAGAGAGAGAGAGAGAGAGAGAGAGAGAGAGAGATGTTAGACAACCACTGGATCATATCCTTTAAAGGTCTTGTCCAGTAGTAGGCCACATAAGCACTATTGATGCGAGACATGAAATTTTAAACATGATATGCGAGATTCCAGGCTTTAGATCATACTAGTTCAAAACAATTACACAAAGTTCCACATCCCACATAAAGTCAAGCACTCAATCAAGGGGAATCTATGCAGGTCCAGGCCTACACATGCTAGGGCTGGATCAATTAAAGTTATAGACCAAACAATGCTCAAAGGATAGTAGATGCATCCACACATGCATGAGTATATTTTCTCAATCCGAGGGATTCACATGTTTCAATTCGGGAAACCCTAGGGTTGAAAAGGTAGAATATAACTTGGGAATTTGAGATGATCTAGGGTTAGGGTTTTAGAAACAAGGCGATAGAGGAGTGAAATAAAGACGAGACAGAACCTGTGATCAGCCCACGCGTGTGGACAGTAAACCGGCCTGACGCACGTGAGTGGATGGTGGCCCGCACGTGTGTGGGGCCCACGATTCTGGAATCGGTCAGCTAGGGCCTGGTCGGCCAGATTTGGGCCACCTTCCCCCCAAAATTCAGGCAAAACGGATGATCAGTTTGAATGCGGTGCTCCGCCAAAGTTTCAGCCCTCTTGCAGGGCCATATTCTGGAAATCTGTTGTAGGGGAAAGATTAGCTGCAAACGTGGATGGATTTGATGAGGGGATAGCTGTAGGAGATGAGGAATATGGAGGGTAGGAGATGGGGGCGATTCGGAATAGGTGTGGCTTCGCACCACGGTAGTTAGCCCTTTGAAGAATGGGGGGTTTTGCATCCAATTAGGTTTCCACAACTCAGAGAATTAGAGAAGTAGGAAAACACAAAATTTTATTAATCATCTTCAATGAAAAAACCCTACAAGGAGTTGCCTATTTATAAGAAAAACCTATACCCCAAAAGTCGCGCCATGTGTGCATAATATTACTTAAAGACGAAGTAATCAAAAATAACAACCAATCGATGCAATCTAAACCGTTCATGATGTTCCTAATAACGGTAATAAGGAAAACTCAAAGTCCTAGGTCACCTAGGGTAGTGGGCCATGATCATGAGATCGAATGATGGGATCCACGTGATGATCGGGTCCACCCCAAAGAACCAAAACACAGTCCTCTAACTAGGAGACCCTCCATGGATGTCGTCATCGATCCAGATCAAAGGTGGGGCCCTCCTCCTTGCGTACGTGCGTAAGGGGAGCGTGCATGTGCTCGCGATGTCCCCATCAACTATCAAGAATTCCAAATAATAGAATGATTAACAAACCTGTACGTATCTATACACAATTTAAAAAAATAAATAATCCACACCACAGGTACCTCATCTTCAGCATAGCCCATAACTTCCAATTTGTTTAATAATTCTCTTGATTTTTCAAAAAGGCCACCTCTAACATATACCTTCAGCAAAGTAGTCAAAATCACCTACAAGATGTAGTCGTGAAGTTAAAAAGAAGATTTATTAGGAGATTGAAAAATGAGAATCAGTTCAATAGATGCAACTGACCTGCATGAAAAATGGGGAAAAATCAAGAAGAACTAAATAATAATAGTAATAATAGTATAGGATGAGTGTAGCTAAAATAAGGATGTGGAGATGGATCAAAGCAAAGACAAGGATATAATTAGAAATGACAACATTTGAGGGAACTTAGGAGTGGTACCAATATGTAATAAGACGGGGGAAAGTAGACTCGGTTGGTTTGGTCATGTGGAATGGGGACCAAGAACTGGGCCAGTTAGGAGTGAGTTGATGCAAGTTCAAGGCTCAAAAAGGGCAAGGGCAAGGTCCAAGAGGAGGTAGGTGGACATAGTAAGAAAAGACTTGATGACATATGTTCTAACTGAAGTTATGGCCCTTGATAGAATGGAATGGCGGAAAAGAATTCATGTAGCTGACCCAATCAGTTGGATAAGGCTTAGATGATGGTGATGGTGATGGTGATGACGGCAATGATACGCGATGAGGTTCAATGATGTAGCTTTAGTGCATGGAAAGTTGGAAACTCATAATAAATCATGGGTAAACAAGAAAACAAACCTTATTTGGTACTAACCCTGCAGATTTCATATTTTCGAGCAACTCATCAGCCTTTGCATAGTTTCCATCCACAGAATATGCATTAAGCAAGGAGCTGTAGTGGAATATATTAGGAGAATGACCTTCATTCTTCATCTGCTGAAAGAAGGCCTCTGCCTCTTGGCATAGATTATTTGAAGCACAAATTGCTAAAAGAGTCCCATATATTACAGTATCCATGTGCAAACCACTACTTTCAAGTTCTTGGACAAGATGCATTGCCTTAGAGTACCCATTCTTAACTTTGACGCAGCCTGATAGCAGCTAAGGTAACAAGATAAAATAGTGATGGAAATAAGAATAGTATACCTGGAAGCTTTTGCTAAACTACTAACAAAAATAAAACACACAAAAGGAAAAAACAAGTCAAGGTTATCAACACTAACTACATTATGCAAACAAAATCAATGGAAGAGAGTTACAGTGACATACCGTACTGTAAGTTACAGCATCTGGCATTAGACCATCCTTTTTCATCTGCTCAAACAACCTGATACTGCTGTCAAATTTTCCATTCTTAACCAGACAACCAAGAATAGAATTACAAACAGAGACATGGTTTCTTGTCAATTCATCCTGTATACTATTGTAAACTTGTAGCGCTTTTACGGGATCACGAGCCATCCCCATGGATTTGATAAAACTGCTATATGATGCTACATTAATCTTCCCATGCTTTTGCATCCAATCGAATAGCTGCAACATATGCAAGACCATACAATCATCATCTTGGTCATCAGCATTCGGCAACCACAACATACAACTCCATTCATCCACAAGGTTCTAGCCAGATATGTGTTTTATGAGTGAAATGTAGATTCCGCATTCAATGAAACATCTCACCTAAATTCTACAATAAATGCATATATTTTTAAAAAATAAAAAATAAAAAATCATCTAACATCTGACAAGAATAATAGATGAAATTCTGGCAAGATTGTTAGAAATGGCTTCAAGCATCAATGAGCAAGAAGTTACATAAAACAAAGCAATGAGTATTCAAAGCAGAGGATAGCTATTACTGATAATAAGTCATAGTATGATTTGCACATGAATCATATTTATTAAAAAAAAAAAAAAAAAATCAGTCCAAAATATTTTGGATTTGGAATTCAAGTTTTGAAGATTTAAAGATTTACTCAAAGGAAATATGAAATGAATGTCGCTGTACTTCAAACCTCACTTTCTCTATTACAATATTAGTTTTGCACAAAAACCCATTTTGTGAGATTATGTTGTCATGTAAGGTGACATAACTAGATGAAATGCTGACTTGGAGACTTGGAGTATGAGGCTGAGGCATTCATTACATGTGAGTAAGGCTCTGATTTCTTTTGGATGTTAGAGCTATGGTCTTCTGAAGTGAAAGTTCAAAATCTATGATGTCAGAAATCATTGATTAGACTTCTGAATTTTCACTTGGCCGAATAAATGAAAATGGTTTGTAATTTAATAAGTTCAGTTTTTCAGAAAATGATAAATAATGAAGAAAAGTGAACACTAAAACAATCGAAGCATGAATGGCTCAAGTTTTTTCCTTCTGTTTCAGTCATTTCCCACATTAGAGAATCAAACACATCCCATTCTAATAATGAAGAAGACAGCATTGATAAGTTAAGAGGAGAAAGCAATATTCAGCACAAAGCAATGCATTTTCTTTTTTAGGTTGAAGCACCTGAGAAACATCCTTCCATCTTTTCAAGTCTCCGAAACACCACAAGATGATATTCAAATCTTGCACTTGCAACGTCCCTTCAAATCTGTAAGCAGCAACTGTCATTAGCTGTCTTGATGCTAACTAGGCCATGTTCGGAAGCTCATTTGGACTGAACTAGAATAAATTAATTGAATAAAGTGTAAATGGCCCAACATGGGGCTACCCCAACTCCATTCGTATTTCACAACAATGAACAAGGCCCCCCCAAATTGCAACTAAGATCATTTTATGTCCCGCTTGAAATAAACACACGGGGCATTGCAGTTTGGGGTTTGGTCATCCCTGTGAAGTAAACCAGCACACCCCTGCAACGATCATTTCTTCTATATTGAATTGGAAATTTTGTAATTCAGCTAAATTGAGAATCCAAAGACACCATAGCAGTGTTTGGAAGCAGAATCAACTTCAATTGCTATAATTAGGTTCGGACTTGAAACAAAACCAATCTCAATAGCATAGAGAAACAACCAAACATTTTTAATTGAAGAAGATGAAAAATAAATACGACAGCTCACTTCCACTTTGTTGCAATTTATCGATATCCAAACCAACCATGCATCTAAACGCAGCCTTAATCAACGGATTGAGATGGACAACGGACGGTAATAGTTAAATTCAAAATTTGGGTGTGAATTGGAATGAAGGGATGAGAGACCTAGAAAGAGCAGAGCCCAAATCGGTGGATTTCTTTACTTCGGATACGGCAGATCGTCTGGTGGAGAAGGAAAGGCCATCGGTCTTCTCGGTGATGGCAATGGAAGAAGAAGAAGAAGAGTCGTGGGATAGCTTTGGCTTGGTTTTCTCGACGGTTTTGTTGAAGGAAGAGAGACAGTATATCTTGTTGTCGTTGTTGCTTCTGCTTTTGTTGTAGTAGTTGTTGTAGTTGCTGTGGAAGAAAAAAGGAGGGAAGGGAGACGAATGAAAATAGAGACTGTGAAATCCGCTTATGGCTGGAAAGCTCTGCATTTCTTTTCACCTCCTTTCAGTCGGAGTACACAGGCGCTGCAGTGGTATACATGTTGAGGATATAGATAGAAGAAGGAGCATTTGGCCGCACGAGTGCCGACTTGACACGTGTGTCCAAGTCCTTGCTCCAAGCCCGACCCGCTAGGCCCGAGCATGGCCCGGTTGATTATGCAACCTGGGGCGCGGATTAGCTACTGATACGTTGAGTAGCGAGACTCGGTACTGAAGCGACGTCACTAAGTCCTGAGGGCCCCACCATGATGTATGTTTTGCATCCACACCATCAATCCATTTGGATAGATCGTTTTAGGTCAGTTTGTTTCGGCCTGTCAGGCTCAGGCCTAAGTTTTACTCTACAGATCGAGGTTAGGCAGACCTCAAATATCATGCATGATATATCATGCCGGGCTGGATCCTGGATCGAGCTTAGACATGGTTGTTATACCTGGTTCGGTTAATAAATGATTTTTAATTTGTAGAAATGAGATGACGGGCCAGCATTTTAGACTGTCTCGTGGGCCGTTAACAGCCCTACCGCTTGGCTATCTTATAAGTGGGTTACATCACAATATTCTCTTAAATCAGTTTTGGTTCACTCATTATTTATGATCTCACTAAGTTTTGACAGGTGGAGAAGATATTTGTATCCGATGGTTATAGGAATCATCTACTTACAATGGTCAATAGCATGCTGAGAGGGCACAAGCACTTCTCTAGCTATAAGTCGTTGGGGACTTATCTTTTAGATGTATGTGGGGGTAAATGGATTTGTACTGATATAATTAGATGTAAATGGGATTAAAGATATTTAGAATATTGTAGACATTCCATCCAGGCTAGTAACTTGACAAGGCATAGATGATCCTCAAGAATTGAACCTGAACCCCGTACCCTATATAAAATCGCAATCAGAGCTATCTCATTTACCCCAAACCCTGACTTAACTCAAGACCATCATCTAAGCCAAAGCATGCTCAAACCTTCACTCACAATCAATCCATTTTTCGAGCCATTTCAGGTCATAATCGAGCCAATTTCGAGCCATTTTTTGAGCCAAATATCCAAAACGGACTTTGGGCCATTCTTCAGGCCCAAACAGGCCCATCGGCCAAACTGCAGGAGCAACTGTACCCGAGCGGTTTACCACCCCTCTCGAAAAATATGCACGAAGACAGATCAGTCAGAGGGAGTAATTCAATTACCGCCTTCTCTCGACAAATGTGTCCGAGACTACAGTTGTTCCTCTCCTCGAAAGCCAACTTTGCTTGAACCTTTTTTACCCCAAAATTCATACTATTTACCATTTTACCAAACCCTTCAACCTATAAAAAAGAGTCACATGATGTCTCCCTTTTCTCTACCAATCTAAAACTGTCACATTATCATTTACCCTTTATAAACTCTTGAATTACACAAAAGTCATCCCAACGGGCTATAAATACCCCCCCTCCTCTTTTCATTTAAAAAAAAAAAAAAAAAAAACCAACTATCAATCCATTAAGAGAATGAGAGTGAGTGAGAGTGAGAGGGTGTGCTTGAGTTATTAAGCTCACATCCTTTTAGCCCCCATCTAGCCTCATATAGCCATCTCTTAACCTCTCAATCCTACTCAAGCCGATCATTCCCAACTATGGTACACTCATCCAAGTCATTTCAAGTGCAAGCCAAAGATCATGCGATCATCACTAGCATTCATATTTTATCAATCGCATCATTACTTCCCTTCTCAACCCCCCCCCCCCCCCCCGCTTCTTAAAGTTGTCATTGAATGTATGCTCTGTGACTTGTCAGAACTCTGGATCTTATCACATCAGAAACTCGTGGTAGTCTAGTCATCTTACATGTCATTATAGCATCATCATATCTCTTCTTATGGCTCATTTCTAGACATTATCTGAACGTATGCTCTGTGATTTGCCGAAATTTCAGATCCTACCACATCAAAAATCTGAGTATGCATAATCTTGTTTTAATACTCCGCATCTTATCATTTTATCCCTCAAAGATTAACTTACCATAAGAAGTAAAGACCGTACACCTATACGGGCAGAGAGGGTGTCTAATACCTTTCATCTCTGTAACCAAGGTCCCTTACTTAGAATCTCGAATAGTAAATCAATAGTCAATTTAAAGCAAGAGAGTCTTCGGATTATCTAACTTTATATATTCTGCAGATTCTAAACGACTACGGGATTTTGAGTTAAGTGGATAGTAGCGACTCCGAGTATATTTACATTATCAATCCAAATCAGGGCAATCACCCCCACCACAAAATATCAATCAGCATGGGCGTCGATTTTCCCGCGTTCACAAATACACAATTTTTGATTTGTTTTAACATTTCACATAATTTGTATTGATTGGATTTAAATGCCTCTTTTTATACTTATATATATATATATATATATATATAGAGAGAGAGAGAGAGAGAGAGAGAGAGAGAGAGAGAGAGTGTGTGAGAGAGTCACACATTTGATAAATATGTTATTGTGCTACTAACCACGGTACATATGGCACACTAATGATAATTTAAAATAATTTAATTATTGGTTGCAAGAATAAAAGAGCATTTGAATCATGAGTTACTTATGCGGTAATTAACTTATCTTAAATTATACTTATTCATCTGATAAGTATGTTTAGAAAACAATATAATTATCAACCAAATAGTAAAAAAAATATATTTGGTTTGAACATCATAAGTAATTATTTCTCAAGTTTGTTTGGTCCCCTCACATCCACCATCAATCATGTGGAGCCAACCTTAGATGTGGACCATTTATTATGTGGGCCCCACCTTTTACGTATAATGTGCATCATACAGGGCCCACCCTGGATGTGGGTCATTCATCATCATGGTCCAACTATTAATGCACACCACTCATTATGTAGGGCCCACCTTTGATATTGGTTATCCATCAAGTGGGCCCCACCAACAAATGTTATTATCCATCATGTGAAGCCCACCTTTGATGTGGGTTATTCGTCATGTGGGCGAGTTGTCCATCATGTAGGGCCTACTTTGGATACAACCACTTGTCATTAGGGTTGACCTTTGATGTGGACTGTCCATCAGACGGGGCCTACCTTGATGTGGACCATCCATCATGTGGGGCCCACCATTTTTAATTACTCATTATGTAGAGCCCACTTTTGTTGTGGCATATCCATCATGTGGGCCCTACATTCAATATGGGTTGCCCATCATGCAGGGCTCGCCTTGGATGTGAGACATTCATCATTAGAGGCCAACCTTTCGATGTGGACCATCCATCATGTAGCCCCCACCTTTGAAGCAAGTCGTCCATCATACCAACCCGCTTTGGATGTGTGCTTTTTATCATTATAGGCTGACCTTTGACATGGACCATTCATAAGTAGGCTCACCTTAATACGGGACTATGCATCATTCAGGGCTCACCTTTTATGTGGATTGTCTATCGTGTGAACTTCACCTTTAGTGAAGATAATGTGGGATTGATAAGTCCAACTGTATGACAATTCAGACCGTTGATCAGTGAGGCCCACTAAATAGAGTTCTTACAGATAATCCACTACGTGGAGCCTATTTTGATACGAACCATGAGATAAAACCTACTTTGACATGGACCATGGGATAGGAGTAGAAAAGTCATAAGTTAAAAAACTAAAAATAATTGCTTATTAAGACAACTAACTCTTGTTACATAAGTACTTCTAACGTGATGCTTACCAAAAAAAATAAGTGAAAAACATAAATTAATTACTTCAGTTAAAAGTAACTTATTTGGTGGTACCCAAATAGCCTCCCGCTTGGATCTCAAGTTGCTTAAGATAAGCCACTTATCCCACATAGTTTATCATAGTTTGCACTTATTAAGAAGATAAGTATGTTTGGCAAACAACATACTTGTCAACTTATCTTTTTATATGTCTATCTTCAATAACACTTATGAAAAGTAGGAAAGTTTAAAAATTAACTAAAGCAATTATGCGCTTTTAAATAAAGAAGTTACTCATAACTAATAAAAAACCAAACTTATCTGAAATAAGTCACTTATCTATTGCTATAAGTAGAAAAAGTATCTTATTTGGAGGTATCCAAATGGGCCTAAACAACATTAGTAGGATGATGATATGATTTGTCTCAACATTGGCCATCTAAATGGATAATTATAAAATGTTGATGAGTTTATTGATTGTGATCCTCACATTTACGGCTCACACGAGGCTTAAGATTTCATCAATTTTAGCTAAAGTATATATTTTATTTCAATGGGCTTATTACAATTATTATGTTAAATATCACCTATCTAAACCAATTTAAGATGTTAAAGTTGATTTAGCCATTCGAATTCAAATTCCTATGAATATAGTAAACAATTTCAAATGCATTCTAATTACAATAATTTATATTCTTAAGGTGGGCCACAATATACAAAGTAAATTCATGAATAAATTCTTTTCAAGCCATTCATTTTTATTTTTTTTATACCCCATGGCTCACTTGAGATGTAAAAGTGGCCTATTTTTATTCCAACTGGTGTATCTCACCTGATGGAAAGCTCATATCTCAAGCATGTGTAACAACTGGGCATGTGCTGTGTGGATGTGTATGGCTACCAAATTGGGGTTGTTTTGGGGGTGTGGACTGGGGTGTATTTGAGGGTATTGGAGTAGATTTGAAATTCGAAATATAGAGTGAAAAGTTTTGCAAGTCATTCATTTTACTAGTATTGTCAATCTTCTTATCATTATTTTTTTTTACTTATTTTTTAAAGGTATGAGATAATTGCATGTGTAACATAGGTGTTGCCAAGCTACTAATCTATTATAAATGTGACTGGCTATAACATCTTGAAATAATCAAATTATTAACTACGTTACTAAAATTATAATAATAGAATAATAGATCATCTAAACATTCGCCATGTCCATCAACAGCTAAAAAAAAGTTGGTTAGTCACTCCATTGTGATCATATGCCCGTAGTTTATCCATGGCTTAGAATTTTATTAATTTTTAATAAAGTATATACATTTTACCGAACTCATTATAATAATTGTACACTAATTAAAAACATTAAAATTACTTTAGGAATCAAATTTAATCTTAATTTCTTAAGACAATGCTATTTTCAATCCGACTGCATTTCAAATACCAGCTGTCAAACATAATTGGAGGATGTGATGATTCGGAATTTAGATATTTGAAATAAAACCTCCCAAACGGTCCCTTGTATGATTCCAAGGGATTTACAGTATAATCTCTCATGCCACGTGTCACGTTATGTAAAAAAAAAAAACAGGACTGCTCGGCAGTTTCTGAAAACGTCCGCGCTTGATGCTTTCCCGCCATCGCTTCTCCATTCAACCATGCTTCGTTCTGTGCCAGCAAAACCGGGCCCACACCGGCCCTTCCCTCCAGGCCAACGCTCTCGATTCCTTCGATCTCCTCCTCCGTCAATCGTCCACCGTCCATCAATCCAAACAGCTCCACGCCCAGATCATCATTGCCGGTCTCCACCACTGGAGCTTCCTATCAGCAAGACTCATCTCCATCTACAGCAGTTTCAATCTCCTCTCGGATGCCCGCTTGATCTTCTCCGCTTCCGTTCTGACCGATCGAAACCCTAACCTGCTCTTATGGAATTCCATCTTGAGAGCCAATCTATCTCAGGGGCACTCTTCAGAAGCCTTCAATCTCTACTTGCAAATGCGGGAGCTTGGCGTGAGCCCCGATGGGTTCTCTTTTCCTTTGATCATAAGAGCTTGCGCTTCGATCAGGAACCCCAAATTGTGCAGGGCCGTTCATCATCATGTTATCCTGATGGGTTTTCAGTTTCATCTTCACGTGGCTAACGAATTGATCGGAATGTATGGGAAAATCGGACAGAAGGGCTGCGCAATCCAGGTGTTTGATAGAATGCCTCATAGAAGTGTCGTTTCTTGGAACACTTTGATTTCTTGCTACGCAATGAATTATGACTGTGATGGCGCCTTTGGGATGTTTGAGAGGATGGCATTGGAGAGGGTGGAACCAAATCCTGTGACGTGGACGTCGGTACTGTCAGCCCATGCTCGATGTGGGCGGTGGGAAGAAGTTGTGGGTCTTTATGGGGAGATGAGGATGAGAGGAAATGGGTCTACCGCTGAAGCGGTTGCTGTTGTTTTGTCTGTTTGTGCTGATTTGGATGCACTGGAGAAAGGCAAGGAGATTCATGGGTATGTTATTAGAAGTGGTTTTGAGGGTTATGTTTTTGTGAAGAACTCGCTTATATGCCTGTATGGGAAACATGGGCAGGGAAAGGATGCGAGGGTATTGTTTTCAGAAATGAAAACGAAGAGTTTAGTGAGTTGGAATGCTTTGATATCTTCCTATGCTGCAGGTGGCTTATGCGATGAGGCTTTTGAGGTTTTCTCACAGTTGGAGAAGACGGGGGAAGATTCCAATGTTAGACTGAATGTTGTAAGCTGGAGTGCAGTCATTGGTGGGTTTGCTTCGAGTGGGAGAGTGGACGAATCTCTGGAGCTCTTTCGTCAAATGCAATGTGTTGGCATTGAACCCAATTCGGTCACAATCGCTGGTGTTCTATCAGTGTGTGCAGAATTAGCGGCATTGGGTCTTGGCCGGGAGATACATTGCCATGCGATCAGAGGTCAAATGGATGCAAATATACTAGTAGAAAACGGATTGCTCCATATGTACGCCAAATGCGGAAGCCTCAGCGATGGGCAGTTATTATTTGAAAGGATGGAGGAAAGAGATTTGATTTCATGGAACTCAATGATCACCGGTTATGGGATGCATGGATTTGGCAAGGATGCCCTCAGAGCTTTTGATGAGATGGTTAAAGCTGGTATCAAGCCTGACGGAATCACCTTTGTTGCTCTTCTGTCTGCATGTAGCCACGCTGGGTTAGTTGCTGACGGCCGTTGGCTGTTTGATCAGATGACCAATGAGTTTATGCTTGTGCCCCAGATGGAGCATTATGCTTGCATGGTAGATCTTCTTGGACGTGCTGGATTACTGCAAGAGGCAAGTGAGTTTGTGAAGACAATGCCAATGAAACCCAATGCATGCATCTGGGGAGCTCTTTTGAACTCATGCAGAATATACAAAAATACAACCATGGCAGAAGAGGCTGTTTTGAGGATTTACGGCATTGAATCAGAGACGGCGGGCAGCTACATGCTGCTCTCGAATATTTATGCTGCATGCGGGAGGTGGGAGGACTCAGCTAGGGTGAGAGTGTTAACAAAGACAAGAGGTTTAAAGAAAAACCCCGGACAGAGTTGGATTGAGGTGAAGAAGAAGGTTTTTATGTTCTCGGCGGGGAATGCTTCACAACCAGGTCTGGAGGGAGTTCACAGCATTCTTGAGGATTTGGGTTTGAGAATGGAGGCTGAGGGGTACGTACCCGATAACAGCTTTGTGTTGCAAGATGTGGGTGAAGAGGAGAAGAAGCAGATCTTATATGGGCATAGCGAGAAGCTGGCAATTGCTTTTGGACATGCTAATGTTCCTCCCAATATGCCCATTAGAGTCATGAAGAATCTTCGTGTTTGTGGTGATTGTCATAACTGGACCAAGTTCTTTTCCAAGATGACAGGCCGGAATGTGATTGTCAGAGATGGACATCGTTTCCATCATTTCATGGATGGGTCATGTTCTTGCAAAGACTACTGGTGAAGCTTCCAATTCTGACATGCTTTGATCAAGAGACCTTGAAATGCAAAATGACCGATTAAGCTAATGGTAATGTTCACAGTTTTATATTAGGCCCCGTTTGGATCCTTATATTTGGTCAACCTAAGATTTGCCAATACGTGTATTTTGTTGAATATTTTCAAAATAAAAAAAAATGTTGGTTAATATAGTAATAAAGGAAAGAGGCTCGATGCGTTACAGAGTTGCTTTCTTTAAGTCAGTATTTGTGGGATATTTTCAAAATAAGAAAATATATTGGAAACATATTTTGGTTGTGAATTTTCAAAATAAAAAGATTTTTTATTTTCATTTGCTCTAAAACTTTTTTTTTTTTCAAAAGATATCTTTTTATTCTGTGTAAATAAATTTCCTACCAAGAGTCAATTATGACAAGTTGGTTACATGAGGGCAATTTTCCACCCAATACCAAGGTTCATAACCCCACAAGCACCGTTGGCACATGCACACACACACGCACGCACGTGTGGCGTGGACAGTGGGCTACTCAGGTGTGTTTCGTTGCTTTTTGGTGCAATCTGAACTTTGCACGTATGCATGATTGTGAGGAACATGAGAAGCCTTAAAATTTTCCCAGTACAATCTAGACCCGACCAGGGGTTTGGATGGTGCAGATTAGTGCCTAGGTTGAGTGTTTGACCAGTTTGCTGGCATGGTGCTTGGGCGGCGATTGCCTTTGCCCTTGTGGAGAGTTTAGCGTTGACCATTAGGTGGAGTGGCAGTTGTACTGACCAGTTTGAAATTGGTCAAGAGTCGCAATGAAGAGTCAAGGCGTGCCATGAAGGCTACCTATGTCTATTCAAAACAGACACAAGAAATAATCCAAGGGTCTCCTGGATGTCTATATAAGTCAGGGTCTAGGGAGAGATTTTGTTATCAATACCAACACAATTCCATAAGAAAATTGTGCTTTTTGAAATCCTTTCTGTGCCATTTTTCGTGCCAAAAAATCTTCCTTAATTTTAGACTGTCTTTGTCACTACTGAAACAGAATACAGTATTCTCATTCTGTAAAATTTTTCACAGAGATGTTCGGGATCGATCACCAACACTGCTCATTGTAGATTGATAACAGGGAACTGGCCTCATTATATCTTAGAGTCAGTTTGCCGGTAACCCAGATTAGTAGGCTCAGATTAAATTCATAGTGGGGCAAATACTGACTTAAGGAAAGCGACTCTGTAGTGCATCTTGAAGCCACTTTCCTGTTATATTCAACTGTCTCATCATCGTCACCATCTGACCCTTATCCAAATTAATTAGGGTCGACTACATGAATCCTGTTCTGCCATTGGATTCATGATGGAAGTTGTGGCATAAGTTTAACTCTGGCTGCCAACCTGACACAACTCTGTCAATTATAATTACTATATTAACAAACACAACGAACACATTTTAAACTGGATAGGCATAGAAATTAGTTTTAAATGCATATATTGGCCAATAGGAGGGGACATCTCTGCCTCATCCGGCCCCATCTGAACTTCGATTTTCAGTCAGTGTAGATGGAGAATCAATCCTTGTGACGAAACTGGATTCCAAATAAATCTCAAAGAGGATGGGATGGCTTGTTCCCGGCATTTGATTTCTGAACATGCACATCTTTTACAGTACAACGTTCTTTCCATGCTGGCTGAGAAATCTGAAACATGATACATTGGCAGATGATTGACAGTCATGGACCAAGCTGATCAGCAATGAGCTTATGATTCAAGACGGAGTAACACCTGCCTCATTTCCACTAGTGTTGATGATGATTGATGGTAATCCCGTATACCATAATGTTTCAAGATAATATGCCATGCTCTAACCAGTGTCTATGATTGCAGACTGACAATCAACCTTGTGTTTGCAGTAAGAAGGGAGAAACAACTAAAGAGCCTTTGTTCTAATGCCATCTGTAAGCATGTTTGCAAACTCATTGCAGCACAGAACTTAAGGCTTCATTTAGTGTAGATTTCTGTATATTCTTTGGTCAGCGGACAGTCATCAGTACAAAGTGCATCGTCTTTCCAAAAATCTGCTGCAAAATTCACATGAACTAGAGAGCCACTTCAGCTAGTTTTCCAATTTATTCAGTAGACTCACACAAACTGATGGACTGAATCCGATGAAGCACGTGTGGCCCAGCTGTCCCCGATGAAAGGATATCCCGAAATCTTCACCAAATGGAACGTACACTGATTTTTTATTTTAATTTTTTCTGGGAAACAATAGTTCAAGGACATTAATATTGAAACTTCAATTAAGCTGCAATTTGGTCATTGCAGTGTATACATCTTTGTGCTTGGCAGGTATTTGCACATAGGAGTCGATACAGGCGCATCAGCTTATGCAGCAGAAAAGATGGAAACCAGGACAAGCAAATTGAAAAGGTAAATATTTGTTTCCATAGAGAAAAATTGATAGGTTCATGACCAGATGATGACACCTTCAGAAAAACACCTGTTTTCATTCTTTGGAGAAGATCCACATGCTGGAGGATGATCTAACTGAGAAAACGAAGAAGTAATTAACATTCAATCCATGAGTTCTAAATGCCAAGATTTCCATTCCAATCTTCCCTCACCCTCTTGATGGGAGAGGATTATATTTGATAAAGGACTGAGTCATACTCATACAATGGGAAATGCATGATGAAGGGGTTCTAGACTTCTCTTGATGGTAGCATAGTTCTAAAAGTCAATGGGTCGGCTTCATGCTCAGGTGAGTCAACTTTACTCGACGAGATTTCATGGAAACAGGTGTGACTCGGTCGAGACTGGACAAGACTCGTTGACTTGACTCCCGAACTCAGTCGACCCTATGCTGTTGACTTGGCATGACTCAACCGAGTCACTCACACAGTCAATTTTTTGACCCTTTTGCTAAAAAGGTTACCCCTACAGAAGAAATCAAACAGGCGACCTCGAGTAAAACAGCAGTGGCTACTACCAGCAGGCTACAAGGTGTTGTTGTGTTTAATCTTTAAAAAAAAAAATTGTTTATAACTATTTACTACAATTTAAATCTGAAAGCCATACTATAAATTTAATTATTTACGACTCGGTCGAGTCTTCATGTTGACATGACCGGCTAGACATTGAGTTGAGTTAAGTTTTCAAGTTTTTTAACTATGGATGGCAGAGCTGCTGAAATTCCTAGATTGCCACCATCAGGCCCACTAGCCTGATTGGAGCTGGAGAGTGACTAAAACCAATTTTCAAATTCCATCAGAAATAGAGTGCTCGAGGAATAAAATGGGCCCAACTGATTTTTAGACCCAGTGTGCCTTTGGCCAAGTCGGGGCTGCACCTACAGCTTATGGGCTCAGGCCTAACTTGTTTAAGATAAACTTTTATCTAAAAAGTACGAAGTTTATACAAGGGGTGTATTCACCAGTGCTTGGGTTGCGAAAAGCGGTGATGAGAGTCGAGGCACAGGTTAAACTGCCTAAAAGACTGGAGCATGTGATCAGCTTCAGGGTCCACAACCCATCACTGACCAATCTGATTTTAAAACCCATCATTTCCTTTATACAATCCCTTGTACCTTTTCTACTCCTCTCTTGAAGTTGTTCATGTACTACTTCATCATGTGCTGCTAAAACTGAAAAGAAAACGGTGTTTTGCTCTTTGGCCAAGCATTTGTACTGGTGGGGCCTGCTCCAGACCATTCATATACTGAGGCTTTACTGACGCCTGCTGCAAAAGTTCTCCCTCATCACATAATCTCAGCCATCTGATTAGTGGTCTGCAAATGGTAAACTTTAGCCAACAGCAAAAATTCAGCTGGTAAAAGAAAATCCCACCAGTGGTCTCGACGGGGGAGATTTTTCGGGGCATGGCCTGTTTGTGATGGCGCTCACCAGATTGATGCTGCGGATATTAAAAACACATGACAAATATAGATTTTCTGACCAGAGCTATAGTAGAAACAAAGGAAGCCCAACGCTACGCTAGATTGCACTATATCCATCAAATGAATAAATGGTCAGATATCGCATTACTGTTTTGGAGAAAAGAGAAACATATGGGGCCCATAATGAGATCATTGAAAGAGAATAAGTAAAAAGTAGAATCTGATACAATTGCATTTGCCTCAAATACTGATATTGAATTTGAAAACATCCCTTTAATGCAGAGAAAATTCAAACAAGGGCCTCACTTTCCAACTCCCAACAGCTTGCACTGCCTTCTGCAATCATTGTAAGACAGACCCAAAAAGGATTTTGGGGTTCATGTGGGATGTTGTTTTCTTTTTTTAATTCTCAAATGCAAACAGAAAATGCTAGGTGTACTCGAAACAAGGAGCATGTGTGCAAGATCTGAATCGTTCATCAGGCAATCCCCATTTTGTAGTCGCAGTATGTCGAAAATCAGGCTGATCTTATCATCACGTGGGCATAACATTTTCGTTGAATTTTGGACTTTCGGTCCATTTCTCTTGACCATTCATTTGTCTTGTACAGTGGTGATCACTTGATGAGTGTTGCTGATTCTTGGGACATGGCATCTTTGCAGTTTGGATTGTCTGATTAGTGGCATCAATCTGGCACACACGTTTTTTTTTTTTCCACATGTGAGGCATCAAGTCATCTTCATTACACACGTCGCAATTAATGGTGCGAGTAGGTCCATGCATTTGATGGACCTAACTCATAAATGGGTCATGTTGAAACTCTACTCAATCTGATGGTCCTAACTGCTGGATCCATAAACTTCTACAAATAAGAATGTGGGCCATGGTCTGTTTCGCTCTACTGATCCATTGGCAGGCTAATAATCAAATGATCATGATGGTTCGATTGGATAAATTGTTCACGGCGAATCTTTTTGTGGGGCCACCGATGAGACCAGAAAATCCAGATCACCGTAAAAGTGACCACATATACGGCCCACCACTTGACCTATCCTAATTGTGATCTTGGGCCCACCAACAGGGTCTCCCAACCACCCAAATCAGATGGATGTGTATTGCATGCATGGTGACCCCAACACCTCGTGTTGGGATGTGGCGGAATTTGATTGGGTCATCTGCTGCTGTTAGGGATGGGCCGATGTAACAACTTTCAAACATGCTTTGTCCCATCTCTGACAAACCAATCAAACCCTGCCCCGTCCCAATGCCAGCGGGCTCGATGGTATTATGGTCACCACTCAATCCGAGTCCAAATCAGGCAGACTGGAATCGTCAAACCATATTTATGGGATTGGTAAACTGTACAGCAGTGTTATAAGTGGGCCCCACATGGTTCGAAGACCTTTGGTTTAGGTGGTTGATCATGACCTTTCTCCATTTATTTCTTCATTGGGCTTATGGTGGGATGTCTTTAGCAATCAATAAAACACCGCATAATTGACTAGAAAATGAAAGATTTCCAGTACCCTTTTTTTTTTTTTTGAAAATGGCGATCATAACTCTACAATCAAGGGCTATCAATAGCCGGTGGCCCACCTGAGTCCAGTGCCTTAATAGGGAGCACATGCCTGATATTTGGGCCTGAAAATCAGGTTCAGGCCCATATCTAATAACCAAAAAATGAGGCCAGACGGGGGCCCTGAAGTATAACATGGGAAGTCTTGAAGCCCGACAGCCGAGGCCAGTCCATCAATACCTTTGAAAGAAACTGAAAAATCAGTTCCGAGGTCTGAAATAACTGATTTTAATGCCTGCTTGGATGCACCATCAAAAGGGGCATTTGACACCTAAACAGTTTTATGAGCCAAATCAAAGTTCATGTCCTGCTTGTTGGCAGGAATAGTTCCCGCCTTTGTTGCTACTTGATAAAACGTTTATACTTGTGAATCGACAGGACGTAGAAATTAATAAATCAATATACATCTTGAGAGTGGATGGTTGACAGCCACCCCCTTCACCTAGATGATGACCAAGCACCTCCTGAAGCGAACAAAAGAAGATGACGGTGTCAACTTTGTCCTTACACTACTTTTCCTGTGTTTTATCACTTACTGAGGGCTTGCCCAAGGAAAAAAGAATAACTAGGGTTATATTCACCTATATGTTAGGGATGCACTTTTGCAAACCTGATCTGATCACCCCGTTGTTAGGCACTCAAAGGCCCACTCGCCAAAAATCGGCGAGTTGACTAGGCAAGTTGTGAATTGCATTTGGTCTAATGTAAATTCAATTCTGCATTTGGAAATGATGGGAATGATTGGATTAATTTAAGTATCATATCATTCAGTCTCAGCAGGAAATATTAGGTTCACTTTTGGTGGATTTTGAAATCTAATATATCTATAGTCCCATGTTGATGCATGTGTTTTTTCCACACCATTAATTTATGTGTCCTTTACATGATACAATCTAGTTGCATACGCATACAGGTGTTTTTTCCACACCATTAATTTATGTCCTTTACACGATACAATTGAGTTGCATATGTGTACAGGTGTTTTTTCCACACCATAGAGAGTTGTTGAAGGATTTAACTGAGAAGAGTCCCAATGCAGAGAGAGATCACCTGATTCCATCTTCAGTTTCTGTATCAGGAGCGAGGAACTGCAAACGAGAGATAAGAAGACAAACGATATTTGGTAGGGGGGAATCCAAGACCCAATCCCACCATTATCCTGAAAACCCTCCAACCAGCGCATTCGGGTTAGTGGAAGCCATAAAAAGACCTGGAAAAGACTCTACTAAGATGGAATTCCCTTCCCAATAGTCCAACCAAAATCTGATGTTCATGCCATTACCCACCAAGAAGGTACATCTTTCAAACACAATCGACGCAATTCTTGCAATACCCTTCCAAAGAAAAGAAGCACGGTAAAACGAGGATTGTTTAGTCCACCAACCCTGAGAAGACATACCATATTTAGCAGCAATAATCTGCCTCCATAAACTCTTTTTCACAAAAAAAATCTCCAAACCCATTTACCAAGAAGAGCTCCATTCATTATTTCAAGATTGGTAATATTCACCCCCCCTTCGAAGTAAGGGTTACAAACCTCACGCCATCTAAAAAGGGAAAACTTACCACCCATATCCCTAGATTGCTAAAGGGATTGTCTTCAAATTTTATCAATTTTATGGATGACCTATTTCAGGAAGTGGAACAAGGATAATAAATAAGTGGGTAAGTTGGACAAATAAGCCTTTATCAAGTTCAACCTGCCTCCTAAAGAGAGGAGATTCAACTTCCAAGACAATAGCTTACTCTTCATTCTTTCAAGCAATCTGTCCCATAAGGATAGAGGGGGTCTACCAATGTACAAGGGTAAACCGAGACAAAGGGTGGGAAGAGAGCTTACTTTGCATCCGATGGAAGAAGCTAAGGATACAGTTACCTCATAAGGGAGATTAATCCCAAAAACTTCACTTGTAGACAAGATGACTTTGAGACCTAAAACAACTTCAAACCAGCAAATAGTCATCAGAAGAAAAGATATCATGTTATACAAAACAAAAGAGCATCATTAGTAAACTGAAGATGGGTGATTGAAAGATGGAAAGTTTCCACTAAAAAGCTAGAGAATAGGTTCATATCTTGACTCCTCAAAAGCATCCCACTTAAAGCTTCATATACAATAACAAAAAGAAAGGGTGACAATGGATCACCTTGGTGAAGACCTCTCAGAAGTAGTCCTGGTGTATAAAGCTTAGCCAACTGCATTTGTATTTTTGAATGTAGTCTTTCCGAATAGTTAGTACTTAAGAATGAGCTTGAATAGAAATATAGGATATAGTTATTGTTTTTGTTTTGATTCAATGTATTATTTATAAGATTTGTTTCTTTAATGAAAATAGTGAGTTCACACATTTATCAATCTCTTCATGGTAGCAGACTCCTCCTAGACCGCTTAATTTTATTTTTTTCTCCCTTTCCCTCCTTCCATACCGTCATGCTACTCCAAATGGTACACCCATTCTACCCACCACCAATGAATCTCAACTCCTCACAATTTTTGGAGCTCCTCTCAAACTTACTCCTCCAACAATCTCTCATGGAAAATCCAATTTGAAACACTCTTCATTGGCTACGATCTCCTGGATACATTGATAGATCCAAACCTTTCCACCCAAAACTCTAACAATCAATGTTGCCACACCAAATCCGCCACATGGATTCGCCAAGATGCGATTTTGAATCTCATTGGCTCTCTCTCACCCACAATCATCTCATTCACAAAACCTCTTGTGAAGCATGGACTATTCTAGCAAATACCTATGCCAAACCATCTCGTGGTCGCATCAAACAAGTCAAAAATCTTCTCAAAAATCCTAAGAAAGTTGCACTATAGATCGATTTTCGCAGTCAAAGCACGTATAGATGAATTGGCCATCCTAAGGACTACCAATGGAGGAAGAAGACCTTACAAAGAAGATCTTGGATGAACTAGGTGATGAGTACAAAGAACTTGTCCGTCTTTGTTCAACGTGACACTTCTATATCATTTGATGAACTCCATGAGAAACTCTTATCCTTTGAAGAAACACAAAATTTGAAATAAATCTTCCTATTGGCTAATCCCACAAACAGAACAATCCTATTCAACTGGAGGCCACAAGACCAACACCAACACCAACTCAAGGCGTCCCAACCACTCATACTCTCGGTAACATAGGTTGGCATCCACCGCAAACCTTGATCCCTATGGCCACCAAAAAGAACTCCACCTTGCACCAACCGACCTCCACCTCGTCCATACCGGGGTTTTGCCAAATCCGTGGCATTCAAGGTAAGCGATGTCCATCCTTATCCCTTGTACCAATACAATCATCCACTACAAGTGCTGCCTACCTCTTCCACCTCTTTCATGCCCACAGCTCACTATATACCACCACCAATAATCCATCATGGGCTGCTAGACAAGGAGCCTCTCATCATGTCACTACCGACTTAAACAACCTGTCTCTTCATGCACCATACATTGGATCGATGACGTTATGATTGTGATGGTACAGGTTTACTCATCTCTCACACTGGTTCTGCTTCTCTTCCATCATCAACCACCACTTTTATCTTGGATGATGTTCTTTGTATGCCAACTATGAAAAAGAACTTAATTTCTATCTCTCAATTTTGCATCTCTAATAATGTCTCTATTGAATTTTTACCCTCTTATTTTCATGTGAAGGATATTCGTACGGGGGCACTCCTTTTGACGGGCAACACTGAACCAAATAACATGTGAGATCAATTAGCAGAATTAAGACAATTTAAAAAAAAAAAAAATCGATCTTTGTTTGCAAGTCCATTTTAACTAAGGGTAATGTGTTGAAGGTCAAATATTACATATCAGACCCCAATCATTACCAGATTTTACGTATATGATAATGCTTAATGGAGTATTTTAATTGTATTTTTTACAGGATGAAGTCAGGAGCATTGATTGAAAATTGATGTTAAAAGCATGGATTTGACATTCCGAAGTCACCAGAGCACGGGATGGACTCCAGAGAACCAATAGTAAAGAATGTACACGCCTAGGATCTGAGGAAAGCACGATTAAGGGGTCCGAAAAGGGTCCAGAATGCAAGATCATATGGTTCCTGCCATCCGATCAGTTCGAAACGTTATACATGGGATGAGGGCCATAAATTAACCGTACATATTAAATTTCATCCTTTAAAGATTGAAGTGGGAGACAGATCAGCCCATTAACCTCCAATTTCTCTGACATCTCGAAACCGCCTCAACCGAGTATTCGGGTTAAATGATATGGGAAAAAGGATGGAAACACCATTTACATTGTAGTGGACCCCAACAACAGAGTGTGCATCATGCACATTCAGACCGGCACCGCACCATCGTCTTTTAAAAAAAAGCGTTTTTTTGACCCGCGCTCTCTCTCGCTTTTAAAAAAAAACTTGTTGTTTCAACATGTCTCAAAAACGATCGATTGATTCGAGTTGTGGGTCCCACCTATTGTTCAGAGATCCAATCCGGACCGTCCATCACATCCAATTGAAGACCATTATCACTGCCTAGGTGGCAGATTTGTAAATCATCATCAAGAATGAAATCCAGCCGTTCAAACGCAGGTTGGACGGTGTGATGAGATATTCTGTGGCCAGACCAAAATGGAGGAAAAATTTTGTATTTCTGACCGAAATTTCGATAGAAATTCGGTGAACGGAGTGGATTTCGCTGAAAATTTGGTTCACGGACCCCACCATCACCACAGTAAAAATTTTGGCGTGCAGTAACCGTGCCACCGGCCATTTTGCGGAAGACAGTGGGCCCCGTACGTCATCCTTCCGGCCGATCCAAGCCGTTCATCGTGTAGAAGGCTTCGAGAGCTTTAAAACCATACTGATATTCCACTCTCATGCGTGCACACGTGCATGATACAGAGGCCACAAACGGACTGCTCTGCAATGTTCAAAACTGATCTCTTCGTGATTTCTTCTCTGGGCCACGTCAATGGATGTTCAAAACCACCCATTCTTGACTGAAATTTCGTCCTGAATCCAATGGACGGGGTGGATTTTTCAGAAAATATCTCTGTGGGGCCCACCGATCATGGCTGCGAAAATTTACACTCCATGTCCTGCTACAACTCTGCCACCAACTCCAGCCCTCCAGCAGCTATAAAAGAGGAATTATGGACGTGAAAAATTCATTCAGAAACAAGGGATTCCAGATCTGAAGCAAGGGAGAGAAGAAAGAGAAGAAAGAAGAGAGAGAGAGATCAATTGGTTTGGTGTTTTGTTTTTATGAATTTTGTTTAATCTTTTTGATGGATTTTATGGATCACTAATCTCTCAGCTAGGGATGAGATGAAGCCCCTAATTTGATTAGCTCTTGTGTTGGTTGAATTTACTTTGAATATTAATTAATTTGATTCTTTCTCTAAGTGGGCTTGATTGGTTTAAATTCTATACTTCTCCATCTATGAACTTGACCAAGGTATATATATGGATGTTGTTTGGATGCTTATTATAGGTGCTTGTGTCTGATCAAGAACATGTTTCCTATCAAGGAAGAAACAGGGTGCTTTAATGAATTATACATTCCATGTGCCCGACCAAGGACATGGGATATGTTATTCATGGCATTGCTTAAAGGAATTAGACAGTCTGTATGCCCGATTAAGGACACAGATTGTACTTTCTCTGTATAAGTGGTATCAATCTAGATCAAGGTGAATCAACAGACAAAACAAGGGTTAGGATAATTAGGGGTGGATTCGAAAGTCCTAGTGCTCTCTCTTTGATTGAATTTTCTTCCCTGTTCTTAATTGTTTTTTTCTAGAATTGTGCTTAGTAGTTCATTCCATTATTTGTTGGATTAGTTAAGGAGAGTCATAGATTTGAATTGTGACGATTAGTCCTCGTGGGAACGATCTCGTAATACGTACCATATCTGCATCTGATTCGTATACTTGCGAGTTTAAATATCATTTAAATCATGTTGGTTTAAATAAAATATCATAATGCAGGACTGATGCATGAACCAAATAACATATGAGATCAATTAACAGAATTAAGACAATTAAAAAAAAAAACAAAAATAAAATAAAAAAACACATTGCCATAATCATCACGAATCCCATGAAACCAAAAGAACATCATGCATAATTCTACCCTAAGTTACCAACATCATCACAAGATCATTAAATAAAAGGAAATTATGATCTAATGGATGTAAGGACATCCAATTAGCATAGGGTATAGTCTATTTCAAAGTATACCATGAAGAGATTGATAAATGTGTGAACTCACTATTTTCATTAAAGAAACAAATCGTATAAATAATACATTGAATCAAAACAGAAAGCAATAACTATATCCTATATTTCAATAAAGTGACCTATTCTTAAGGAATACTAATAGAAAAATATTCAGAGGACTACATTCAAAAACACAAATGTAGTTGGAACTGCTGAAGCTGTTATACACCAGAAATTTTGACTACTTCTATATGCCCCCTCAAGATAGGCCACGAGTAGAGAGGCCAAAATTTCTGGTGTATAACAGCTTCAACAGTTCCAACTGCATTTGTATTTTTGAATGTAGTCCTCCGAATATTTTTCTGTTAGTATTCCTTAAGAATAGGTCAGCTTGAATGTTGCTGAAATATAGGATATAGTTATTGCTTTCTGTTTTGATTCAATGTATTATTTATACGATTTGTTTCTTTAATGAAAATAGTGAGTTCACACATTTATCAATCTCTTCACTCATGACCCTCTAAAGTAGCCAAAAGGAGAACTGATGATGAGAACCGAAAATTTGGGAGAGAAAATGGACACTCTGAACCACAACCTCCATTTTAGACCGAATCCCATTTTTTTCCAACATGTAGTCCAAAAAGGCCTAGTCCACATGATCATAGGCTTTTTGGAGGTCCAGCTTACAAATGATCCCTGCCTTCTTACCCTGGGCACAGAAATGGAGACATTCATTAGCAATCAACGCACAATCCAATATCCGGCAATTATCAACAAAGACAAATTGAAGAGGAAAAATGATGGAGGGAATTACCTTCCTAAGTTGTTAACTTAGAATTTTAGAAATAATTTTGTAAGGACTACTGAGGAGACTGATTGGACGGAAATCTTTAAACTTCTGCGCACCTTCAATCTTAGGAATAAGAGTTAAGAAAGTGCTACCCAATCTAGTGGCTAGCCTATCATTTTCAAAGAAGTTCAAAACAAAAGCCATCAGATCATCCTTCAAAAGATCCCAAAAAGATTGAAAGAAAGCAATTGTGAATCCATCTGGGTAAGGGGTTTTATCCCTGCCAAGGCTCGAAATTGCCTCCTTAATTTCATCAATATCCACATTTTTTCTCAAGGAGCTCCACTTTAGCACCTCACAATGATAGAAATGGAAGGTCATCAATCCGAGGTTGGGACACCTGATCATCAAACAAAAGTTTGGAATAGAAATTAATAATAGCCTAAGAGATGGAATTTTTATCAGTGATTACAACATCATTAATGCACAGGGAAGAGATAAAGTTCGATCTAGCCCTAGCATTAGCCATTTTATGGAAGAATTTGGTATTATGATCTCCCACTTTTAACCACGTTGATGCCAAGTCTAGAACAGTAGTCAGCAGACAGAGAACTCCTCAAAGCAAAATCAATCTCAGATATCTCCCTCGCTTCCTCTCTAATATCAATGTCCTAAATTGCAGTGAGCAGGTTCTCCATCTCAGGTTCTCTCTGGCCAAACACCTCTCTATGCCACAACTTGAAGCAATTTATTTTTTTTAAAAAAAATTTGGAGTTTTTTTTTTTTTTTTTAATAGAGAGAAACTAGCGCGCCCCTCAACATGAAAAGAATTCCACTAATGAGTAATAAGGTCCTTGAATCCCTCCACTTCCAGCCAGGCTAGCTCAAAGCGGAAGGGTTTGCGACCCCAGTTGATTTCATCACTTTCAAGTAAAATAGAATAGTGGTAAGAGACTGACCTAGGAAGACCTCTCTGGTGGGCAAAGCAAAATTGGTGGATCCACTCAGGGGACACTAAGAATCTATCAAAGAAGGATAAGACAAGGGGCAATTGACCATTAGACCATGAGAACTTGACACTCCCCATGGGAAGATCCACCAATCTATTTTTACCCACTCAATTGGAGAATGGTCGCGTAGACGGAGAAATCTTACTCCCATTCGATTTTTCAAAGGTAAAGCTATCACGTTGAAAGCATCCCCACCACCCACGGGAGATTCCATTTCTCATAAACAGAAGACAACTCAAACCAAGGGGGGGACGATCAAAAGATCAAGATGGGCCGTAAACTCCGGTAAATAGCCACGAAAAACCCGAAGCACACTCACGAAAAACCACAATGATTGAGAATTGGCCCGTCCAGCAATCTTCCAGGGTGCAATTGGAGGTATCCCACATAAGAAGGATTCCACCAGCAGATCCCACGGAGTTAAGAGCCAATTAGTTCTTAACTTTCTTCCTCCACAAGGAATTAACAATACCTCTATCGACAAATTGCAGCTTAGTTTCCTGCAAAACAAAAATGTTAGCTTTAGACTTACAATACATCTCCTTAACGAGGGCTCACCTATGAGTAGAGATGTACATGAGTCGAACCGAGTCAAGCTTGGCACAGCTCGGCTCGGCTCGGTCCTCAAGCCTGACTGCCCAACTCGGCTCGGTTCGGTCAGCAGCTCGAGCCAGTTCGAGTCGAGTTCGAGCCTGCACAACATTTTCTCAAACACATGGAGTGCATTTTCAATTTCTTACAGTATGCAAAACATCAACAACAGTTTACAGAAATTCCACCAAACACTTAGTAGGCAACATCAAAATAAAGATAAACGGTATTTTTATCATGTAATGGTTTTTTTTTAGTGATTTGTTTAATATCCATACCTTCCTCGCCACTAGTTGATCCCGCGGAGAATGTATGCACCTGAAACAACACTTCGTTGTGTCATTTCATCAAACACTTGGTGAGCAACATCAATATCAAAATAACCAAGTCACTGAATTGGTTTGATCTGAGTTCGATTCGAGTTGAGGTTCGATTTGAGTTGATTCGAGAGCTCGAACAAGCTTGAAACTTGGCTCGAAATTTTTTCAAGCTCCAAAAAACAGTTTCAAGCCAAGTCGAATCAAGCTTTTTTGAGTCGACTCGAATCGAACTTTTTTTAGTCGACTCGAATCGAGCTTTCTCGAGTCGAGTCGAGCAAGTTAACCGAGCTAACTCGGTTCGTGTACATCTCTATTTATGAAGACATCCAAGATTCGGCACATTTCATGAGAGGATCTTCATTGAGAAACAAGTTTGTCCCTTCTTCCCTTTCTATCTCTCAGAATAGCTTCTAGCAGGCCCAACAAGGGACTCCTAGATTAAAAAATTCCCTATTCCGTTGGGTACCTTTATATAGAATTGGATGGTCAAAATATGATAGTATTTCTTGTTACATTGGATTCTCTTAAATTTGATTCCAAATGTGAAATTGGATGGTTAAAATACAATACTGCTCCAAAACATATATTCTTTTTATAATAATGTGTTAATTCTACCTAATGCAATTCAATTTCATTTAATCGTGCGTTCCAAGCAAGCCCTAACGTTTGTAACCTAGCACAACAGGAAAGATGGGTTTCCACATAGCATGCAAAATCGGGCTAAGGGGCACTCGTGGGCCCCTCCTAATTTAGGTCTGGATTGCAAACGTGGCAAATTTTATTCAATCCAAACATGGATCAGAATGGAATGCAATTCGGTTCATGGATGATTATCCAACCAGAGATGGCATTTAGTAGAGAGAGTGTATAGATTGGAGCACATGTGATTTGACCTATGGCCCCACCTCTACGGATAAAACGAATGGTATACTTCTAATGAGTCAGCCATTACAAGATAGACACAAGTCATCTGAAATCATGACCATATACATTCTCCACGTGTCTTGCATGCAATAGATTCTGTTCTAACGGATTGAGTGAATTAAGGACCTCAGCAGTTAGAGAATTTGGATATGGTTGCTATCAATAGGAGATGATAGAGTCGTGGCAGAGACATCTTTGCCGAGTACATGTGGCTGGGTGATGCATCAATCTGGGCCGTCCATCTATTGATGCCTATGGTGGATGAACCATCTTTCAGAACTCACAAGTATATTAAACAATTCCATCCATCGCTTTTCTTCACTTTCCTGCATTGAATTTTGACCTTTGGAGTGTTTTTATTTACTGTCTCTTTGGAGGGCACTGATCAGATGGCTAGATTCATCTTATGAAAGTGTATTTTTGAATCATTTGCTATCAAAGCATGGGAAACTAGATAGACGGTTCAGATTAGTGCATCACCTGCTGTGGAGAGAGATGGCTCTACTATGTTCCGGTACTACCCGATCTACCGTATCATCTCTCAGAATATTGCATACTTGCATGTGGCAAACCCGTCCTTAAAATGGATAAGGCCCCCAATTGTGAGAGGATGATGAATTAGACATGTAGGGCCTTTTTTTTTTGCCTTGAGGATATACACAATCATCCATCCATCTTTCATTTTCTTGGCCTAATGAATTAGACATGTAGGGCCCACTTTTTGGTGATCCACATCGTTCATATGGTGGGCTCCATGTTTAGTTGGAGACCCAAAAATCCTCCATCTGATTATCCTAACCATCTGAGTGGGACCCCAGCAAATGTCAACCGTAGGTTGTATGTCTCAGATGGGTAGGATCATCTGATATGGGAGATACTTGGGCGTGGAAAAACCGATGATATGGACCACCTGACTATTTGGTTGAGGGGCGAGGATTGCGTCCTACCCCTGCCCGTCTCTAACCACGAACCGGCAGTTCTGTAGGTGGGCCCACGGTGATGTATCTGTTTATCCACGCTGTCCATCCCTTCTCTCAGACCATTTCAAGGCGTGTGCACAAAAATAAAGCAGATCCAACGCTTAAGTGGACCACACCAAAGATGACTCTTATTTAATGCAACTTGCATTTAATGCTCTGTACATTTAATTCAACCAAGCTTATTATTATTGGTGTGGTAACTTGAACGTTGGATCTGCCTCATTTTTATGCACATATCTTGAAATGGTCTGAGAGAAGGGATGAACGGCGTGGATAAACAGATCATACATCACGGTGGGCCAGCCCACAGAACTGCCCGTTCGTGGAGCCGGGCAGGGGTAGGACGCGATCTGCGTCCTTGCTTCGATTATCGAAAGGTGGGCCCATCTGTCTAGACGGAAAACTTTGTTTCTGTCCTTCTTACGGAACATGATCTAGTACCTGTTTTGAGAATATGGTCACATACATGCACTGTGTGAACTTTCATATACAGCCACATCTTCCCCATCCACGTGTCATATTAATTAGGACATCCTAACCATAAAAAGCATTGACCACCCCATGAAGATCACTCAACCGTGAAAATCAGGCTAATCCACCATCAATCAGCTGTCCATTGATTTTCAATGGTTTGACCCAACTGATTAGCAGACCAGCTCGATTTTCTCCCCAGAGGATCTTCATACTGCCGCCCACCTTTCAGACGGCTCGGATGTTCCACACGAATGAAATTCTAGCCAAAAAGACACGGCTGAATGCGAAAGCTCACATACAATGCCTACCCCATGGTGGCCCACTATCTACCTCTCATGCCACCTAGACATCGACAAGGATTACACGTAGCCAAGTCAAAGCTCTTTTCAACACACGGCGGCCAATATAGCCCAAGAACAAGACGCCCATCATGCTCACGTAGGTGGGCCCCACTCGACTTAGCTGACGTGTCATTCTCATCCTCAAAAGATCAAATGCGGATGTAACTGATACAGGTAACACGTCAAGGAGAGAAGTTCAGTACGTAAGTAATCTCCAAACCATATTGTAATTAAGAGATGGACGGTTATCTATCAAACGGGTCCCAGGTGAGATAAATTGATTTAAAAATTCAAAATATAAAATTACAAGTTGAATACCCATCTAAGACATGTGAATTAGTGATGAACGGATCTTGCATGGACCCATTTAATTAATTAAAGCTATTAAAATAAAACCAAATTAGAAAAAAATGTTTTTGTCAAACCCCATCTAATAATTATAAAATACACACATGGTCATGTTCCACTGGTTGGACCGTTAATCTGCAGAGTCCAAGAGACAGGTAATTAACATCCTGTCATACCAATCCGGTCGGTTCATTAGGTGGGCCACACTTATAGTTTTTAGGGAAATCGGATTGCATGCTGAGTAAACTCTGTTGGGCCATCACGAATGTGTGTGGATTATCCACACCGTCCATCTGTTTTTTCCTGCTCATTTTAGCGGGTGAACCTAAAATTGAAGCATATACAAAGCTCAAGTGGACCATATCACAGGAAAATTTAGGAATAATGATTTCGACCGTTCAAACCTTCCTAAGGCCTGCAGTGATGTTTATTTGTCATCCAAACTGTTGATAAGATCACAAAGACATGGATGAAGGGAAGACACGGATATCAGATTGATTGAAAACTTATGTGGCCCCCATGAATTTTTCAACAGCAGATGTTCTATTCACTCTGTTTCCGGTGGTGTGGTCCATTTGAGATTTGGATATGCTTCATTTTTGGGGTCAAGCTATAGAATTATCCAGTAAAATGGATAGACACAGTGGATAAAATACATAAATCACAGTGGCCCCACAGAATTTACACAGTTAGCTTCCCTTTTTAGGGAAATTTGGAATGTCAACCATTTTATTTTATTTTTCTTTCCTTATTATACAAAGCCACCCAATGGTGTGATCCACTTAAGATTTGGATCTGCTTAAGGTTTGGGATCGAATAAAATGTGATGGAAAAACGGATGGACGACATAAATATACAACAAATTCATCAAGGTGGGCCCCACACAGTCTGGGTAACAGGCCATGGTTTGGAGCTTAAACACATGACAAGATGGAACTTATCCACTGGTTGGATTTAACTCATCGTCCCATATGAGAGAGAGAGAGAGAGAGAGAGAGAGAGAGAGAGAGGTGAGAGTAACATGAGCCTAGGTGGACTGAACCATGGTCCATATATGCCAGGGGCTTGGTCCTCCCAAAGAGGTTGGCAGGATATGGTAGAAAATGTAGAAAGAAAACAAACGAAGGGCTGCAGCAAATGCTGTAACTTTTTGACAAAATACAAAACAACCCAAGACAAACACCCCACCAAAAAGTCTCCCTTTCTAGAAGTACCTTAGTGGGCCCCATTCCCACAGCAAGTTCAGTGTACCCGTAGACCTGGGCCATCCAATTGGTGGGCCACTTTATGGATGGATCATAGCTTAATTGAAAATCGCTCTGATTGGGTACAAGGGTTTGTATGGTGTGTGATATGAAAAGGGGAATTAATTCTCTAAATATAATCAAGATCAAGTGGGCCTCGCTCATCAATGTATAATCTGTACCATTGGTTCCTAAAATAAGAAAAAAACGTTCACTTATTTATGAGAGAGAGAAAGAGAGTCAACGAGATCCAGGCCTTTTATGAAGTGGGTCCTAACTGGTCGTTCCATAATTCAATTATCGCTTCCATCAAGCTATCCAAACCGTCATATTTAGATTGGTTTCTTTTGTAATTTATTATTTGATTTTCCTTTAATCAGAACTTTTGATTTGATAAGTTATTTAAATAAGATGAAAGGAAAATGTCTACTTGCTTTGATTTGATGCATCATATAATCTTCTTGAATAATCTTGTGAGCTTTTATTATTCTTACAAAGATGGCTTATTTTACATGTTGAAGTCTGCAAGCGTAGGAGTTGGGCCACACACAGATGCTTCAGCCAGTGTGGGACCCATCATCAAACCGTCCCACCAAGGACATATGTTTATGTAGATAAGTTGAAGGATGGTCACACGCAACATTTTGGCAATTTTTGGATTTCATGTTGTTAGAAGAGGCTATCTGTCTGAAGTGGCATGCCTGTGTGAAATCAGGACCGTTCATCAGGTGGGGCCCAAATTATACATTCCCCAGCCCTCAAAAGTATGTTGTTTTGCTCATTAAATGGGCCACAAGTATGCAGTGAACGTGGACTGTTGACTCTTTTTCTCAACATCAATTTTTATTATATGTCGTGTTCCAGATAGAGAATAGAGTGAAAATGACCACTGTAGACAAAACCTTTTACCCAGCGGTTTCTATCAAAGAATACAAACTTTAGTTACCAATCTAGACTAGCACGTGCGGACAGCGACTTTGAGGACGAAACTACCCCTCCTTTTCGCTGCGAAGACGAGCGCTGACGCTCCTCGAACTGAGAGTTGTACGAACGGCTTAAAAGAGATCAAAGTTACATGGCCCCACAGCTGTATATTTATTATATCCACAACGTTCATCCATATTTCAAGATCATTTCGGAGCATTATCCAAAAAAAAAAATCATATCCAAAGATCAATTGGACCACACCACAAAGAGCAGCGGGGAAATTGATTTTCACCGTTAAAAATTTTGTAGGGTCCACCATAACATTTATTTTCCATCCAATCTATCCATAAGGTCACAAAGGCCAGGATGAAGAGGAAAAACAAGTTTCATAATGATCTAAAACTTCTGTGACCCCTAAAAGGGTTTCAATGGTAGACGTTCAATCATCCACAGCCTTTAACAGTGTGGTCAACTTGATAGGTAGATCTGTCTTATTTTTCGTCTCAAACCTTAATACGAGTTCGCCAAAAATATGGACGGTTTGGATATAACACATACCTCATAATAGGACCCACAAAAAGTGGTGGGATTACAACAGCAAAAAATTAAAAAAAAAAAAAAAAAAAAAAAAAAAAAAAAAAACCGTAGATATATCAAAAATGGTTCAGAACTGTCCAGTGAGTTTTCCTCAAAAATCTTACAGTCATCGATATATCGACAGTCCATCGATATGTTGAAAAAAGTATTGTACCTTTAGCTACGGATTATAACCGTAGCGATAACTGTACTCAGTCCACTCTATGAAATTTTTTATTTATTTTTATTTTTTACATGGAGAAATTTATTCTACCTACAATTTTCTTTAATAAATATTTATATAAATAGGTATATATAAGCATATAAAATTTTTTCCCTCTTTTTTTTTTCATTTATTTCTTTAATCATTTAAGAAGAATATTTTCTAAACCAAAATTAGTTACTTGACGTACCATATATGATTTTGGGGTAGGAGAAGCTACTTTAGCCAACTAACCATGCTATTTTCCAAGATTCCATCAGGTCGATGGTAAAAAATCCATTTCATTCAATCCATGATCATTTCTAGGTTGTCACGCTGAATTTCTAGGTTCCCTCGCTCAATTTCTAGCTTCCCTCGCTCAATTTCTACGTTGCCTCGCTCAATTCCTACCTTCCCTCGCTCGCTCAATTCCTACCTTCACTCGCTCAATTGCTACCTTCCCTCGCTCAATTGCTACCTTCCTTCGCTCAATTTCTAGCTTCACTCGCTCAATTCCTACCTTCCCTTGCTCAATTTCTAGGTTCTCTCGCTCAATTTCTACCTTCCCTCGCTCAATTCCTATGTTGCCTCGCTCAATTTCTAGCTTCTCTCGCTCAATTTCTAGCTTCCCTCGCTCAATTCCTACGTTGCCTCACTCAATTTCTAACTTCCCTAGCTCAATTCATAGGTTCCCTCGCTCAATTCCTACCTTCCCTCGCTCAATTTCTAGGTTCCCTCGCTCAATTCTTACCTTCCCTCGCTCAATTTCTAGGTTCCCTCGCTCAATTCCTACCTTCCCTCGCTCAATTGATATCTCAGTTCCATCTTGCTTGAACTTTAGTGATGGAGCTAGAAATTGAGCGAGGAAAAAAATTGAGCCAAAAAAAATCAAAGTGGAATTGGAAAACGTAAAATTGAGAGAAAAAGCCAAATCGAGTGTAGCAAAGAAACGTAAATTGGCGAGACAACGTAGAATTGATTTGAGAAAAAAAAATAGAAAGTGAGCGAAGAAGTAAAATGAAGGCGAAAGTAAATCGAGCAAGGAAGGTAGAAAGAAAAGCGAAAAAGTAGGAATTGAGCGAAACGTAAAAGAAGCTAGGTGAGCAAAATGAAGGAGAATTGAGGAATTGAAAGCAGAAAAGCGAAAGATAAATGAAGGCAACGTAGGAAGGCGGAAATGCGTATAAAAAATGCAACGCAGGCAACATAGAATTGAGCGAGAAGTAAGAATGAGTGAATGAAGCTAGAATGAGCGAGGCAAGTAGAAATTGAGCGAGGCAACGTAGAATTGAGTGCGTTGAGCTAGAAATTGAGAAGGAAGCTAGAAATTGGCGAGGCAACGTAGGAATTGAGCGAGGAAGCTAGAAATTAGTGAAGCCATAGGAATTGAGCGAGGAATTGAGAAATTGAGCGAAGCTAGAAATTGAGTAGGAAGCCAGAAATTGAGCGAGGAAGGCTAGAAATGGAGCGAGGGGAAGTAGAAAGTGAAGCGAGGCAACGTAGGAATTGAGCGAGAAATTAGAAATTGAGCGAAGCAACGTAGGAATTGAGTGAGGGAAGTTAGAAATTGAGCGAGGCATGCTAGAAATTGAGCGAGGCAACGTAGGAATTGAGCGATGGAAGCTAGAAATTGAGCGAGGGAAGCTAGAAATTGAGCGAGGCAACGTAGGAATTGAGCGAGGGAAGCTAGAAATTGAGCGAGGGAAGCTAGAAATTGAGCGAGGCAACATAGGAATTGAGCGAGGGAAGCTAGAAATTGAGCGAGGGAAGCTAGAAATTGAGCGAGGCAACGTAGGAATTGAGCGAGGGAAGCTAGAAATTGAGCGAGGCAACGTAGGAATTGAGCGAGGGAAGCTAGAAATTGAGCGAGGCAACGTAGGAATTGAGCGAGGGAAGCTAGAAATTGAGCGAGGCAACATAGGTTCCCTCGCTCAATTCCTACGTTCCCTCGCTCAAATCCTAGGTTGCCTCGCTCAATTTCTAGCTTCCCTCGCACAATTTGGCTTCCTTGCTCAAATCCTATGTTGCCTTCTTCAATTTCTAAGTTCCCTCGTCAAATCTAGCTTCTGCTAAATTTCTAACTTCCTCGCTCAATTCTAGGTTGCCTCGCTCAAATTCTTAGTTTCCTCATTTGAATTTTTACCTTGCCTCACTCAATTTCTAGGTTCCTCGCTCAATTTCTGGTTCCTCGCTCAATTCTTAGGTTGTCTCGCTGAATTTCTAAGTTCCCTCGCTTAATTTCTAGCTTCCCTCGCTTAATTCCTAGGATTCTTCGCTGAATTTCTACATTGTCTCACTCATTTCCTAGGTTCCCTCGCTCAATTCCTATGTTGCCTCGCTCAAATCCTAGGTTGCCTCGCTCAATTTCTAGATTCCCTCGCTCAAATCCTAGTTGTCTCGCTGAATTTCTAGGTTCCCTCGCTCAAATTCTAGCTTCCCTCGCTCAAATTCTAACTTCCCTCGCTCAATTCCTAGGTTACTTCGTTGAATCCCTACGTTGCCTCGCTCAATTCCTACGTTGCCTCGCTCAATTTCTAGCTTCCCTCGCTCAATTCCTACGTTGCCTCGCTCAATTTCTAGCTTCCCTCGCTCAATTTCTAGCTTCCCTCGCTCAATTCCTACGTTGCCTCGCTCAATTTCTAGCTTCCCTCGCTCAATTCCTAGCTTCCCTCGCTCAATTTCTAGCTTCCCTCGCTCAATTCCTACGTTGCCTCGCTCAATTTCTAGCTTCCCTCGCTCAATTTCTAGCTTCCCTCGCTCAATTCCTACGTTGCCTCGCTCAATTTCTAGCTTCCCTCGCTCAATTCCTACGTTGCCTCGCTCAATTTCTAGCTTCCCTCGCTCAATTCCTACGTTGCCTCACTCAATTTCTAGCTTCCCTCGCTCAATTCCTACGTTGCCTCGCTCAATTTCTAGCTTCCCTCGCTCAATTCCTACGTTGCCTCGCTCAATTTCTAGCTTCCCTCGCTCAATTTCTAGCTTCCCTCGCTCAATTCCTACGTTGCCTCGCTCAATTTCTAGCTTCCCTCGCTCAATTTCTAGCTTCCCTCGCTCAATTCCTACGTTGCATCGCTCAATTTCTAGCTTCCCTCGCTCAATTCCTACGTTGCCTCGCTCAATTTCTAGCTTCCCTCGCTCAATTTCTAGCTTTCCTCGCTGAATCCCTACATTGCCTCGCTCAATTTCTAGCTTCCCTCGCTCAATTCCTACGTTGCCTCGCTCAATTTCTAGCTTCCCTCTCTCAATTCCTAGGTTGCCTAGCTCAAATCGTCGGTTCCCTCGCTCATTTTCTACGTTGCCTCGCTCAATTTCTAGCTTACCTCGCTCAATTTCTAGATTCCCTCGCTAAACTCCTACCTTGCCTCTCTCAATTTCTAGGTTTCCTCGCTCAATTCTTACCTTGCCTCACTCAATTTTTAATTTGCCTACTCATTTTCATATTTGTCCCGCTCAATTTCTAGTTTGATCGCGAAGTGATTGAAATTGACAGCGAAGTGAATGAAATGTATTTTCAACCATCGACCTGATGGAATCTTGGAAAATAACTAGGTTGGTTGGCTAAAGTAGCTTCTCTTAACCCAAAATCTTATGTGGTACGTCAAGTAACTAATTTTGGTTTAGAAAATATTCTTGTTAAATGATTAAAAAAATAAATGAAAAAAAAGAGGGAAAATCATTTTATATGCTTATATATACCTATTTATATAAATATGTATTAAAGAAAATTGTAGGTAGAATAAATTTCTCCATGTAAAAAATAAAAAATAAATAAAAATAAATAAAAATTTTCATAGACTGGCACAGACTACGGTTATAGCTACGGTTATAATCCGTAGCTAAAGGTAAAACACTTTTTTCATTATATCGAGATTTTTGAGGAAAACTCACTGGACAGTTTTGGACCATTTTTGATGTATCGAAAATTGTAAGATTTTTGAGCAAAACTCACTGAGCAGGACGGTTTTTTTTTTTTTTTTTTTGCTATTGTAATCCCACCGCTTTTTGTGGGTCCTATTATGAGGTATGTGTTATATCCAAACCGTCCATCTATTTGGCGAGCTCATATTCAGGCTTGAGACTAAAAATAAGATAGATCTAATTATCAAGTAGACCACACTGTAAAAAGCAATGGGGAATTGAACGTCTACCATTGAAACCCTTTTAGGGGTTATAGAAGTTTTGGATCATTATGAAATTTGTTTTTCTTCTTCATCCAGGTCTTTGTGACCTATGAATGAACTTAGACGGGGAGGATTTCTCACGAACATCACAGTGGGCCCCCAAAAAGTTTTTAATGGTCGACGCTCATTCAACACTGTTTCCTGTAATGTGGTACACTTGAGATTTGCATATACCTCATTTTTGGTCGTATACCATAAAATGATATGGAAAAATATATGGACGGCATGGATGAATAGCATACATCATGGTGGGGCCCACAGACCACCGACCATCCGCCATTGGCTGATGGCAGGGGGAGTACCCAATCCGTTTCCGTGAAAGGAGGGGTAGTTTCGTCCTCAACGTTGCTGTCCGCACGTGATAGTCTAGATTGGTAACTAAAGTTTGTTTTCTTTCATAGAAACCGCTGGGTAAAAGGTTTTGTCTACAGTGGTCATTTTCTCGAGAATAGATTTGCCTGTTTTTGGGCCAGTGCACGCTCGATGTGGGCCTCGTAGGATGAATGGATTGGATCTCGTGAAACTATCTTCCATTAGAACGTTGGCAGGCAATTGCCCTTTTCAATTTTTGCTGGCTCAAACCGCTAATAAAATAATTAATCAATGCTAAAAATACACTGTAATTTATGAGGAGTGATCAAGTGCATTCGGAGGTGTACTTCAGCTTTAAGTGCATCACTGTACTTCTAAACAGGCGAACTGTCCAAGCATCAATCTGGACCGTCCATTAGGTTCTGCCAACACATCAGAGCCTGCCCATCAAAAGTATACATTGATCTGATGAAAATTGGCCTAGATTTTGTCATTCCTCATCACGGATGGATGGTAATGGCGATCTTAAGAGAATTGCTCTTCGGGTACATATGCTATCCTTGGTCTCGATGCCATCTAATGGATTATTCGTACATGATCCAAACCGTCCTTGTTATGTAGGAGAAGTATTTCAATCTCTAAACCATGCGCCCTTAAATGGGGCTCAAATGGTTGCATTGCTATGATGATCTGAACCATCTGTCCGTTTGGGCACATGGTCGATGGTTAAAATAAAATAAAGGGAACGGTCCACATTCAACTGGAAGTTTGCATGGACTAAGATATCCACTCAACATGAACATTTTGTCATGACCCATCCATCCCCAGTAGGCCATATCAATAGTCAGATATTTCAGTCATAATCAATGTGGGCCATCCAGCAACAAGTGATGGATGGCAGTTATGCCACCCGCGTAAAACTAACTTTTAATTTAGTGCATGTCATTAAAAGATTTTTGCATACAACCCTCATACACCTCGACAACGACAAGCCAACGCACGTGACAATCTCACGTGAATGTAGTTAATGAGAAATGGTTGTAGGCTCTGTCTATAGAAACCTTTTCATGCACCTAGTCGCATTTGCATAAGTTGAAATCCACATGAAAATATGAACCGTCCATCTAATCTAATCCACTCTTGATAGATCGTTGAAAGATCTATAGATGATCGAACCATGAATTAAAAAGCTTGTGAACATAGATGGACAAGATCATTACTAAAAGATAGATCTAGTCATGAAGCTTTAGGACCATCAAACTAGTGTGACTTTTGTAAAGTAGCATAAGAAAAGTAGCTTGAATCAAGTGGACGGTCCGGATAGGTGATGTGGATGCCAGCAAGCTGATATGCAACTAGGTGCATGGAAAGAGTTACATAAACTAGGCCCACTAGATCATACCTCATTAATGAGTGGTGTAGATCACCTACCCAAACAGTCCGGCCGGTCAACTGTCAGGTATGCCGCATATTTAAAAAAAAATAAAATGCACCGACCGAAAACGCTGAGCAACATTTCTTTTCCACCGTCTATTGTTTTTTCAAGATGTGCAGCTCACCTGACATCTAATCATATCTTTCCCAGCTCACCTGACATCTAATCATATCTTTCCATCAGGTGGGCTACACCTTTCAGACCTTGTACCCTAAAGATCAGATCATTGCACAGATCAGGTGGGCCATAACATATAAACGAAATTGACTACCACCATCAGTTTACTTTCTAGATTGTGGCCCACCTTAGGAGTGAAACAGCCTACTTTTTTAGACACAAGCTCTAACCATGGTTTCTAATGAGATGGAAGGCTCAGATCTTCCCTGCTTAATCAGATCTTTCCATTAGGTCGGCCACACCATTTAGATCTTGTGGCCCAACAATCAGGCCATTTAACACGTAAGCTAGTTTCTTTCTTTTTGTCTTTTCATCTTTCTCACTGAAGCCGTAGACGTGAAGAGTCGCTTTTACAGGTTGCAATCTTTCCTTCAATGATTTTGCTTGCGAACCAGTGAAAGTAGGCATTTTCATTAACCGTTATTAGTAATATCATAAAAAAAACCATCACTAATCTTGATTAGTACATTTTATTATGATAACTTCTGTTGTTGGGGTTGGTTGTTGTGGTGGGCCCCACCTAAGGAATCTTATCGTAGTTGAGAAGAGGATCACAAGCGGCGGTCCTTATGATCTGGACAACAAATCCACGTTCCTCTTAAGTCAGACAAGCGTATCCTTCAAGTAATTAGAAAAATATGTTTAAGATGATGTATGGGCTTGATTCCCATATTAGTCATGCACCACTGTGGTGACTCTTCAAACGTACACATGGCATAGTTGTGGGGCAATCCAGGCCGTTAGAATCGCTGACCTAAATATTGATGTAGCCCATCAAAAAAAATACGCTGAAAAAATGATAGTAACCATCTGATTTTCCCTTTGGAACTGGACCACTCACCAATTTAACTCTGCGAGTGGGAGGTTTGTGCTATCATTGCTGGGAGGGGATTAGGTGCGCCCCAGCCTCACCCACAACAGTGCTGCCCTTGCAGTGGGGCCCACCTTGATGTATATTTTCTACATCCACGCCATCCATCCGTTTTGCCAGATCATTTTAAGCCATGAGTAAATAAACGAAGAAAATCCCAATCTCAGGTGAATAATACTATAGGAAACAGTGGTGATTGAATTTCCTACCATTAACAACTTCCTAGAGCCCATTGTAATGTTTCTATAATATATATTTGCCATCCAACCCGTTGATAAGGTCACATAAACCTAGATAAAGGGGAAAAATCAAATATTAGCTTGAATGGCAAAATTAATGGTCCACCTTAGAATTGGATTTGCTTCTTTTTTTGCTCATGCTTAGGGCTTTCGGGGGTGGGTCTTGGCCGGTCTCTTGAACTGTTTTGAACCGGGCTCCCCTCATTGCTGGTTGATGCCTTGACAAAAGGTTATAGTTATGTTGAGTTGGCAGCCGAAATAAAGCTTAAGTAAATACTAATATCAATCTCCCACTTTACTACAACTTATGCTAGGAACTTCTAATAGAAGAAAAAATCACTAAATACTCGATTGTTTAGCTGGAGATATAGTCTTTGACAGAGAAATGACAAAACAAGATTCATACAGTCAACCCAATTAGTCTGAGTAGTCTCAAATGATGATGATGATGACATAGATAAACCTTTTTAACTTTTGTAATCATCCATTTGATAGTCACTAATTAGATTAATAGAATTGCATGACCAGTGTGTTATTTTAGAGATACGCTCCATCCATAACGAGACCCACAAGTTGAATGGTCTGGATAGCTACACGTAAGTGCCACGTAGGAGGATGATGAGTCACCACCATTTATATATGGTCAAAACCAACATAGGAGCCCAGCTCCAAAATATTCCATAAACGTGTGGACCCATCCATTGAAATTTGGGCACCACCAAACTTTGAAAAATAATGTTTTAATAGCCTTCCTATGCATGCATGCTACATATGAAAATAAAAGAAAAGATATAAATACATATATGATATGATATTATAGGCGTGTAGACTCATGGAATGAGGCTGTTTACTACTTCTGTAGTGGTGCATGCACTTTTAAAAGAACATATGTTAATGCATGCTGCTTTTGCAACATCAATCGTTAATCTGCAAAAAGAGTGCAATATTGGTACTTCCATGTTTTATAAAAGGAAAAGATAAAGTGCGCATGGTGTGCACTGCCACTGAGAGAGTTAGTGCGCGCACCTCCCATTATCTGATCATTTCGAGTGGGAATCAATCATCAACATGATTTACAAAATGGGTGATTTTAGATTTACAACTTGAAAACTACTTGCAAGATTCCCAACTTGGTTTAGGGTTTAGTCAGGAGAGTGAATTTGCTCATAGATTCTTATTGCTTATTATGTGAGCTTTGATTCTTGCTCTATTTATTAAGTAGTGGGGTTGTCATTTGGGTCAGGGTCAATCTAAACTAATGGCCGTGGATTTGAGAGTTTTATGTGTAGCCTAAGGTAAATATTTTAGAAACACCCTAATCCATAGCTCAAGTGGTAGATTGACTGAAAGATACCTCGTTTCAACAATGAGGTCTTGGTATCCATCCCTAGTGGTGATGGCTAACAGTGAAGTGTCAACTGACAGTGGGGTGTACTAACAAGCTAACAAAAAAAAAAAAAAGAAGGTAAATCTTTTAGAAAATACAGGTATTGGATTTTTCAGGAATTCTTGTTTGCGAAAATCACAAATTTCTATAAAATATCAAATTATAAGGACGGTTTGGATCATACTTGCACGTAATAAATCACGTAGATAAATTTCTATGGTTTAAATTTTAATATTAGTTTTGTAACTAAAAGGATTTCTTTTTTATTTAATGCAAGTGAAGGAGTCATGAGAACTAGTGAATCCATTGATAGGGGCCAAGGATGATGCGAATCGTTTGCAAATTTGAACCAAACACGCATAAGTGTATTGGAGATCAAAAGAAAACGGTGGGAAGAAAAGATGACACACACATTCTCTCCTCTCCATTCATAAGGTGATGCCTAAGTGGGAGGGGACATTTAAGCTCTCTCCTTCTCTCATAATCTTGAGATGGTCTTAAATAATGAGTTTGGATTTAATCGAGAATACCCATTATGAAGAAAGTCAATTAACCTGTTTTATACATGCACACACTTATAACCTTATTCTTTTACTGCATATGACACCCACCATATATTCAAATTTGATGTTGTTCAAGTAGCAAATCATCAAATTTGAATTAGGACTATCAATGGGCTCAGCTCAAGCCGGACAAAATTAAATTTTAAATAGGCTTAGCCCATCAGGCTCAACTCAAAAGTTCAAATTTGGGCCAAAGCTAATCCCAACATCGGCTCGTTGACACAAAATAATAATAATAATAATAATAATAATAATAATAATAATAATAATAATTTAACAATCAAATTATCATTAAACACAATAAAACTAGTTTTAACAATTAAAACAAAACTTTAACAACTAAAAACCTTTGAAAAGTTGATTAAAACATTTTAAGTACTGATATCAATAATAAAATCATTTAATAAGTCACTGATCTAATTGGATTTAACTTTAAACAAGCCATTGGGTAAACCCAATAAATCCCATGTTAGCCCATGCAAGAATTAATGAACCCTAATGAATGTACCTAGCATTACTTAACCATTAGAGTTCATAAGTAAGCCAAAGCCACCTAATCAAGATCCAAGACCTATGTATGATCTCTCATGTCCGCATATGTATCCCAAGCATCCTTGATGGTCATAGCTTATCTGAATAATAAATTTACAAAATATTACAACACTCCTAGGTTAGTGACCACTATGTAACATCTCAAGTTTCCAAAAGCCAAAATAATAACTCCTCACATAATTCATTTCATATAAGTTTAAGTCAACAACAAATTATCAAAGTTACACACCCTATTATCTAGTAATACTCATAGTCATCAAGATCAATGACTGAGATTGGACCTATCACATCTACATGATCATTAGATTAGAGTGCACTTTAATTTTTCAGGGCACAATTCCAACATTGAGGTACTGAGTTTGAGTGCCGTGCGGTGTGCATGTGTACCAAATCTAATTGCAATCTTTTCTTCATTTTTCTTGGTACCATTAAATCTAGCACCATACATTAGGTTTTAGTGTACCGAATCTAAAACATCCATTTGGTGGACCCCACCCTAGATGGGCCTTAATCCACAATCGCACCAGGTTGACGATCCTAATTATCTAATGGGAGAAAACTGGATGGCCAGAAATAAAATTAGGAGGAGCCATCTGTATTTAAAGGGCAAAATCCAACTGGGCAAAATCCACCTAGCCAGTTGACTAAAAATTCGTAAATAGACATTCAGCTGCCTCCAAACTCGCCAACCACCAACTGATATTCAACAAAATATCATTAATATCCAACCTACATATTGAATTCATAGACCTGCAGCTAAACGGTTCATCGGGATCGTAAACAGTGACCATTAACTCAGTACGCTCTTATCGTATCGAGTAAACTCAGTTGGACCCACCTTGAATATATGTGGTTTATCCAAGCCGTCCATCCATTTTTCCATCTAATTTAAGGGGTTGAGCCCAAAATTGAAGCATATCCAAAGATCAAGTGGATCATACCACTGATTTCCACCGTTGAAGAGTTGATAGGCCCCACAGTGATGTTTATTTGTCATCCAACCTGTTCATAAGATCATACATAGATAGATGAATGGAAAACACAAATATAAACTTGATCCAAAACTTCTGTGGCCTCAAGAATTTTTCAACGGTAGACATTCAATTCAACTGTTTCTCCTGGTGTAGTCGACTTTGAACATCTTATATGCTTCATTTTTGGGCTCAAGCCATAAAATTATCTGGTAAAATAAATGGATGGAGTGGATAAAATACATAAATCATGGTGGACCTCACAGAGTTTACTCAGTAAGATAAGGGTAGTGAGTTACTCACTACGCAATCCACTTCCCAATGGCTGATAATGGTGAGGCCTACCTTTTAAACGGTTGGGGTCACCTAGATCCCTGGATCAACCGCAGGTTTACAATTTCAGTTGGTGCTCCTGCAGTGCACCAGCTTTTTCTAGAGTTCTAGTGCGTCTTGTGGAGATGCACTTTGAATTCGTTGAAGATTGGATGGTTTGTGATTTCTCAATTGGAGGGGCAAATCCCCAATCCATGCGGGACCCACAACACCAACTACATGGACCACCAAAGCACAAAGCATGAGTCTACGCGTACGGAAAGTGCCCCGCAGGGAACGGGACACCAGCCCCGTGGCCAGTGGTCAACCATGATGTATGTGTTTCATCCATTCCGTTCATCCATTTTTAAAGATTATTTTAGGGCTTCAGCCTAAAAATTATAGGGATATAAATCTTAGGTCGACCACACCACAGGAAAACAATAGTGATTGGATATCCATCATTTAAATCCTCCCAAGGCCCACTGCATTGTTTATCTGACATCTAATCTGTTGATTAGGTCATAAAGACCCAGATGAAGGGAAAAAACAAATATCAGCTTGATCCAATACTTTTATGGCTCCTAAAAAGTTTTTAATGGTCGAAATTCATTCAACGCTGTTTCCTGTAATGTGGTCCAATTGAGATTCTTATATATCTCTTTTTTTTTTTTGATACCATAAAATGACCTACAAAAATAGATGGACGGAATGGATGAAACACATACATCATGGTGGGGGCCACAGACAACCGAACACCAGCCATTGGCTGGTGGCAGGGGGAGTAGCCAATCCGTTTCCTGCCCCGCAGGACAATGTTCAGGTGCGGAAGTACTAGGACCGTACACTTGCTCAGTATAACCACATGATGTTTGTGTTATCTCCACTTTTAGTCATCCATTTCTTACCCAGGATATATATCCAAACACGAGCGAGATTCAAAAACCGAAGTGGACCACATGAGTGAGGATTGAACGGCCACCGATTAAACCTTAGTGATTGGGTTAGATGGTATCTAAACACACGGCCATGCTTGAAAGTTGTTAGTTTGATTACGTATTCAATAGGCCATCCCAATCAGGGGTACGTGGTCCAATTCCGTAACATAAGATGACCATGACATCCTTGGTAGCAGGTCATCATAATGCAATCCCTGTCATCCCACGGCACCCTAACAAGAACTTGTTTGATGTCTACAGTGGCCACGTGGCATGGTTAGAGGCATGCATGTTTGATGCACTGTTATTGACAGATGTCTTAAATTTGTCTGATGGTCGTCGATAACATCGATGTCAGTTGTTGATGACATTGAAGATTGCTCGATGCCATCGATAATTCACGGAATTTTTCACCCCTAGTAGCTGGACAGTTTTGGTCCATTTTCAATGACATCAATGGACCTTCGATGACATCGAAGATGTTACGCAGATTTTGTGCATAAATGCAGATTTTGCGATTTTTGTTTCCTATTTCGAGTCTACTTCTTTCTAAACTTATATAAAAGGGTGTATGCGGGATTGAGAGGTATTAAAGGGTATTCTAAAGCTTTCTAAAGGGGTTCTAGAGTTATCAAAGGGTGTAGCAAGGGTGAGATTCGAGATTGTTCGAATCGGATAAGTCCTTTCTCTTGTAATTTCTAGTTCATAGTGGATTTCTGTCGCTTTGTGCTGTGGTTTTTTCCCGAAAAGGTTTTCCACGTTAAATTTTTGTGATTACTTGTTACTATTGAATTGCTATCCTAGATCTAGATCTGTGTGATTCCGCAGTGCAAATCCCTAACATGCACATGGTACAATCAAATCTTACTAAACTGATCAGGACGGAAGTCCATGATAGGAGAGATGTTGATACACGGAGCAGACTACTTGAGAATTTATTTGTCTAAGTGGGTGGGACTTGGTTGCAGGGCCATTGTGATGTATGGGGCTGTATTCATGTTGTTTTCATTAAATTATTTTCTAACAAGTATAAGATCATTCAAATTGAATATGTAACGAGAGAGTTATGATTGTTTTTGTCGAATCAATAGCCGACAGTAAATAATGACTTTTGAGTCCACTTTTTAGACGATTAAATGGCATACAAATGAAATTATTACAAAGTTATTTGGAAGCTTATCAAATTATATTTTCAACAAGTACAATATTATCCAAATTGAACATATAACCAAAAAGTTATTATTGCTTTTGTGGGATCGATGATCCATAGTAAATATTTGTGATTCATAGTTAAAATATCAGTGGTCCACAGTGAATATCGATTATCTACACAAAAAATTGGCAATTTACGGTGAAAATATTAGTGATACGTGGTGAATATAGGCAATCCATGATAAATATTGATAATCCACCATTCGACATTAATTCATTACAACATACTTTTAAAAATTCATCCATTAAAGCATTTTTTCATTATAAAATGTATCTATTACAACATTTTTACATTACAAAATTTATCAATTACAATAACATTCAATTCTAAAAATTCATCCATTATAATATTCTTCCACGTACTCTTTTTTATTTATTTTATTTTATTATTATTTTATTTTATTACAAACTCCCACAATTTATATATATATCTAATAAAAAAAATCCCTAAAACAATTATATCGGAAATCAATAGAGAAGATAGAAGGGAACAAAAAAAATATCATCTTTTCCTCCCGTGAAAAAAATCAAGGTAGGAAAAAGAAAATGGTTAAATGGTCCTCATGTGAAAGGACCTTACATTTTGAACCTATCTACATCTTATGTAGGGCCTACCACATTATTGTGAAGCAAATCCTACCCATCCACATATAAAATGATTTTCATTTCAAATTATTGATCCAAGTTTAAGGACAAATCTCATTACGAATGGATCATACCAAAAGAAATAGTTCAACTATGGGCTTCAAAGAGCTTTAAAATCCTACCATAAATTCATGATTGTACAATTTAAATGAATGAATCATATCACCCAAAGAATGAACTAAATTTTAATTTTTAGCGAAGCCCGTCCCGTGTGTGTGTGTGTGTGTATGAAAAAGGTACTATGCGCTCGAGCTGATGGGAACGTCCCATGAGGTCGAGCTGTGTGGGCCCCACCGTGATGCGTTTCGAATATCTACCCCATCAGTCAGATGCACCATTCCATCGTGGGCCTAGGTCTTAAAAATCAAGACAATTCGTGACTTGTGTGCGCCACACCACATACAGAAGTGGAGAGGGGCCGTGCACCATTAAAACATTCATGGGTTGTTTTCTGGGCCCACCGAGATGTTGTTTGCAAATCCAGCCCATCCATTATGTGTGTCCCACTTAGATGAGGGTTCAGACCAAGTTTCAGCAGCATTCAAAACTCAGGTGGGCCCCACCAAGTGCTTTTATATGTTTTTGGCATGTCGGCACATGATTTTAGATGGTATGGCCCACCTGAGTTTCGTATACGGCTGATTTTTGGGATATCCCATAATTTAAAGGGGACCCATCAAATACACGGTGTTGATGGTCGACACGCATCACGGTGGGGTCCACACAGCTTGACATCACAGGAGCTTATCGTGAGCTCGAGCGCATAGTACCTAATATATATATATATATATATATATATATATATATATATATATATATATATATATATATATATATATATATATATATATATGGAAAAGGGAGCTTATGGGAACTTCCCATGAAGTCGACTTGTGTGGGCCCCACTGTCATGCGTGTTGACCATCAACATCATGCAGTTGATAGGTCCCCTTTAAATTAGGGTATATCCCGAAAATTAGCCTTATACAAAACTCAAGTGGGCCATGCCATTTAAAATCATGTGAAGACATGCCTAAAACATTAAAAGCACTTGGTGGGGCTCACCTGAAATTTGTATGCATCTGAAACTTGGTCTAACCCCTCATCCAAGTGGGATACACATAATGGATGGGCTGGATTTGAGAATCACATCTCGGTGGGCCCAACAAATGATTATGAATGTTTTAATGGAGAGTAACCCCTCTCAACTTTTGTACGTGGTGTAGGCGGCAAAAGTCACGAATTGACTTGATTTTTAAGCCCCGGGCCTACAATGGAACGGTGCATCTAACTGATGGGGTAGATGTTCGACACGCATTACGGTGGGGCCCACACAACTCGACCTCATAGGAAGTTCCCCTTAGCTCGACCGCGTAGAACCTTTTCCCTAGGGGTGTACACGGGTCGTGCCGAGTCGAACTGGCCTCAGCCAGTCCAGGCCCGTTCAACAGCCACACAAGGCCCGAACTCGACCGGGCCTGGTCACCGGGCCAACATCTCCAGCCTGAACCGAGCCCGGCGAGAGTTCGGGCCAATTTCGAATATGAGTACGGGCCAGTTTCGAACCTTATAGCAAGTTCATGGGAAGGGCTTTGGCAGGTAATCTGCATCCCATTACAAGGCCCTCGATCAACGGTTTAGATAGTTGAACTATAGATTCCACAAAAAATTTAACTAGTCAGGACATTTACATACATTTGACAAAGCATAAAATAAAACATTTTATATAAATTAAATACAGTCATACACGGGTCGGGCCGGGGCGAGTCGGATTTCGGACCCAGTCGGGCCAAACTGGGAGGTATCCGAACTCGGCCTGAACTCACTTTCGGGCCTAAAAAATTGGCCCGTCTTGACCCGAACTCGCTTCGGGGTCCGTGCCGAGTCGGGCTTTTTCTGGGCCGGGTCGAAGCGAAGCTAACTGCCAAGCTAGCCCGGATTTTTATGTACACCCCTACTTTTTCCACACACACACACACACTATATATATATATATATATATATATATATATATATATATATATATATATATATATGGGAAAAGGTACTATGTGCTCTAGCTAATGGGAACGTCGCATGAGGTCGAGCTGTGTGGGCCCCATCGTGATGCGTTTCGAACATCTACCCCATCAGTCAGATGCACCATTCCATCGTGGACCTAGGTCTCAAAAATCAAGTCAATACGTTACTTATGTGGGCCACACCATATACAGAAGTTGAGAGGGGCGGTGCACTATTAAAACATTCATAATCATTTTTTGGGCCCATCGAGATGTGGTTTGCAAATCCAGCCTATCCATTATGTGTCTCCCACATGGATGAGGGTTCAGACCAAGTTTCAGACGCATGCAAATTTTAAGTGGGCCCCACCAAGTGCTTTTATATGTTTTTGGCATGTCTTCCCATGATTTTAGATGGTATGGCCCACCTGAGTTGCTTGATTTTTGGGATATCCCATAATTTCATCAAATGCACGGTGTTGATGGTCGACACGCATCACGGTGGGGCCCACACAGCTCGACCTCATGAGAGCTTATCGTGAGCTGTAGTGCATACCACCTTTTCCCTATATATATATATATATATATATATATATATATATATATATATATATATATATATATATATATAAACCGCAGTACGATGGATAGTATGGCAGAGGAATATTTTCATCGGTCAAAAAAATAAAAACAAAAAATGATTTCAGGAATACAAAAACTTAAATTAGAAAAAGACCTGCTAGTGATGTAACCGAAAGCGGATTGCGTACTGAGCAACTCAGTATGCTAAGCGTACTGAGTAAACTCATGTATTTTATCCACTCCGTCCATCTATTTTATTAGATAATTTTATGACATGTATCCAAAGTCGAAAGATATCCAAAGCTCGAATGCACCACACCATATGAAACAGTGTGAATTGAACTTATACCGTTGCAAAATTCTTGAGTGTCACAGAAGTTTTGTATTAAGCTCATATTTGTTTTTTTCCCTTCAACCATGTCTTTGTGATATTATTAACAACTTGGATGACAAATAGACATCACTGTAGGGCTTAGGAAGGTTTCAACAGTGGAAATCATTATTCCCACTGTTTCCTGTGGTATGATCCACTTGAGAGTTGGATATGCTTCAACTTTGGGCTCAACTCCTTAAATGAGCTGAAAAAACGTATGGACGGTGTGGATAAACTACTTACTTTCACAGTGGGCCCAACTGAGTTTACTCAGTACGATAAGAGCGTACTGAGTTACTCAGGACGCAATCCGATTCCGATGTAACCACGCTAGCATTTTCGACCAAAAACCTCATTCCCATCTCCCTATCGCTTCGTTTTCCGTAGAATGTGAAGCGCGGTCGTTCATGCACTCGCTCACACGTGGCATTAAATAATACGTGTAATATATCGGAACCGTTCATAATTAGGTACCCGCTTTATATAATAACTATAGTCATACTATGCTAAGATGGTCCAATATCTGCTAAAATAAATAAAAGGTTAAAATTAAAACAACGCATGAAAGTTATATGATCATGCAAGGAAGGACTAATGATCAGATGGACTGGAGTTATGGTCCATAACATCTAAAGAAAGAGGATCATTGATGAACGGATCCGATCCCTAACATGTATTTCCATTTCCGCGTGCGAAGCCGCGAGTGTTCTCAGCTTTGTTATTTCTCCTTCATAGAAGTAAAGAGCACTAAGAAGAGACGGAAACGATGCTCCCCCACGACTTTCACGCTTCCCTATCGGATGCTGGTTTTGCTGACTGCTGACAGCAAAACCGCATTAACAAACGCCACGTCGGAAAGCCGCGTGAATGATCCAGACCGTTCGTGACTGTGGAACTCCATTTCGGGTTACTGAGAGGTCCTCACCGCGTGGGATCTCTAGATGAACGGTCTGGATTATGAGGTTGAGCCTCCTCGGCATTTACAAAGACGGAGTAATTGAACCCCTATCATTGCACCTGACAGATATCATCATCCAAGCCGTTGTCTGGTTTTTGGCCCATCAGATGGACGGTGTAGATGCTATACGGAAGACTTTTGTGATAGACTCTTGACGTAGTAGAAAGGATTAGAAATGGCCGTGGACGTATGGAGGTCGAGATAGGGTATATGGATTGTAGATGGAAGGAAAAGCTGCTTGCCTTTCGAGGTATTAATTATACAATGCTCCGCGGAAAGTTGGTATTTTACGGTCTGGAATTCGGTAGTGAATCCTCCCGTACCAAGATCGGTACTGGTTGGTTCTGTGAGCCCCACAATGATGTATGTGTTTTACTCAGGTCGTCCATTTTTTTTAAAAAAATTTCCTATCATTTTAAGACGTTCACTAAGAAAAATGAGGCTGATCTAAATCTCAAGCAGACAACACCACAGGAAACAGTGATGATTGGATGCCCATCATTAAAAGCTTATTGTAAGCTTTGGAGTAAGCTGATATTTGTGTTTTTCCTTTCCTCAGGTCTGTCCGTGGTGAATAAACATTACACTGAGACTAAAAAGGATTTATTGACTAGCATTTAATCACCATTATTTTCTGTTGTGTAGTCCACTTGAGATTAGGATTTTCCTAATTTTTGAGGTTCATAAACTATAATGAGCTGATAAAATGAATGGACGGCATAGATAAAACAGATACATCATGTAGGCCCACATCACTGACCAATACTGATACCTCGGTATGGAGTAAACTATAATGAGTCTGGAATTCGGTAGTGAATCCTCCCGTACCAAGATCGGTACTGGTTGATTCTGTGAGCCTCACAATGATGTATGTGTTTTATCCAGGCCGTCCATTTTTAAAAAAAAATCTTTCTTATCATTTTAAGACGTTCACTAAAAAAATGAGGCTGATCTAATTCTCAAGTAGACCACCACAGGAAACCGTGATGATTGGATGCCCATCATTAAAAGCTTATTGTAAGCTTTGGATTAAGCTGATATTTGTGTTTTTCCTTTCCCCAGGTCTATCCGTGGTGAATAAACATTACACTGAGACTAGAAAGGATTTATTGACTAGCATTTAATCACCATTATTTTCTGTTGTGTGGTCCACTTGAGATTAGGATTTTCCTAATTTTTGAGGTTCATAAACTATAATGAGCTGATAAAATGAATGGACGGCATAGATAAAACAGATACATCATGTAGGCCCACATCACTGACCAATACTGATACCTCGGTATGGGGTAAACTATAATGAGTCTGGAATTCGGTAGTGAATCCTCCCGTACAAAGATCGGTACTGGTTGGTTATGTGAGCCCCACAATGATATATGTGTTTTATCCAGGCCGTTCATTTTTTTTTTAAAATCTTTCTTATCATTTTAAGACGTTCACTAAAAAAATGAGGCTGATCTAATTCTCAAGTAGACAACACCACAGGAAACAGTGATGATTGGATGCCCATCATTAAAAGCTTATTGTAAGCTTTGGATTAAGCTGATATTTGTGTTTTTCCTTTCCCCAGGTCTATTCGTGGTGAATAAACATTACACTGAGACTAGAAAGGATTTATTGACTAGCATTTAATCACCATTATTTTCTGTTGTGTGGTCCACCTAAGATTAGGATTTTCCTAATTTTTGAGGTTCATAAACTATAATGAGCTGATAAAATGAATGGCATAGATAAAACAGATACATCATGTAGGCCCACATCACTATCCAATCTGAGTCCGTATTTTACGGTCTTTAGTTTGTCCAGATCTTCTATATGATGGGCCCACTATGGATCATCCAAGCACCATAACTCTTCTGCTGGTAGTCAACATATAGAAATTAGAAAAAATAAAAAATAATAAAAATCCATCCATATCAAACAAAAATAGCCTAATCATTCAATGGCTAGGATCGAGTTTAGGTCCATGGGTCTTTCACAATGGGAGCCATCACATCAATGGTACAACACGATGGGCCCACAGACCGACCTTGGATAATGCCTCATTGGGCTCTTTGACGGTACAACGCATTGCCACGTGGATCCAATGAAGCTCTTTTTTACTTCTTGCACAAAAACGGACAACAGAGACGTTTGGCTCACTGCGTTTTCCTCTCCCTTCCTCTCCCCGGCAAGTAAACCTTCAAATCATCTCTTTGATTCTTGAAAGCGAAAGCTTCTTATTTTATCTCATTGTTAATGCATATGTACACATGCATCAGTGGACACTAATGATAATTAGTAATCTTAGCCACATGATTACAATAGTTGGTTGGTGGGGCCCACTATCATAAATTTCTTGAACCTAATCATAGCATCAAATAGCTCAATTAGAGTTCATACTGATGGATCAATGTGCATGAGACCCTCCTAATCCTAGCCGTTCATGGTGGAGATCTGACGTAGAGAAGAACGTGAGGTTGAACACTATCTTCCTAGGGGGATAATTGTTCCAAATCTACAAAATTTCTCTAAACTCCTCGTAGAGAAACCTCAAATCCACGAGGAAAAGAAAATATAAATAATTTAAAAATATTCAAAATAATTTTATTAATGATTAAAAATGAGATTACACCTATTTAAATACGGATATTAAGCCATGGAAGAAATTTTATAATTAAACTACAACTAAAACTTCTAGAATTTGCGGCTTACTATAAATAGTAAACTTACTATTTTATATACGGTTGTGATTCCTACCGGTGCACATGGTTTTGGTCAAAAATAGTGTCTTATTTAGTTTCATCAAGCTGTTCTCCTAATTATTCTAAGCACTTTTCATGTTAGGAGCAACTCTTAAAGCCAACGGATGAAGAATTATACTCAAACTAAAACTTATTATAAATAGTAAAAACAAAATTAAAACATAAATTTGACATTCGATATGATGGTATTTCATAAATTCGGCGTAGGCAACCCGACATAGAAGGGTTGGGTGCCTAAAGTAGCTCGTCCTACCCCAAAATCATATATGGTACGTCCGATAGCTCATTCCGGTTTGCGAGATATGTCTGTTTTATGTTCTAACGGTTTGAATTACTTCTATTGTCGACTGGGCTTTTTATAATCCATTTTGACCATGAAACTATCCACAACCCGATCTACATCAAGATCCCTCTTATCAGAGGGGGATTTTCTGAACTGAAAGGGCCAGATTGGACCTTTACATTAGTGGACCGGAGTCTATGAAAAAGGATTAGCAACCCCATTGCAAGGAACGTGAAAAAAACAAAACAAAATCCTACTAATCTAGAAGAATACTCTTTCGTTGTAAATAGTGGTCTAATACCACACTTACTTTTGCATTTGGATGACATAACCGTCCAGATTACTGAAAATTTCATATAAAACCATAATACAGCAGATGGGCCATGATCCATGATCATACGGATAGAGAACGCACTGAAATTTTGATACATGATACCTTTATTAGATAATCGCCACCGACTAAATACATACGAAAACACATTAAAAAAAATTTTCATTTTAAAAATAAAATAAAAAGGGTTCCATTCACAAAAAGATCAACGGCTAATATAATTTAGAGTGGTTTTAGCTCTAGATTATTGGACCAATCATATCCATGCTTTTAGCCATGCGTTGGCTTAAAGCATACATGTGGTTGGATGAGATGAGTGGTAGTGTCTTATCATGCCATCTTGATTTTTATGTTGCATGGGTCTAAAGTTGAAGGTATTTCATTGGGCGGTGTATAAAGGTTTTATATTCTGGAAAATGGGCCCCACAGATGGGTCATTGGGTGTATTGACATGTTTTATCCCATGTTGGATGGACCATGGGCCAAAAATACTTTGGACGGGAGAATCTTAGCCTTTACTCTAGTAGATCACAGATAGAAGGATGAGAAGACAAACACGTCAACGGTTCACACTTAAAACTAAACAAAGAGTACTCTCATGATTGATCCTTTGATTTGACAAGTTGGTAGCATGGTCCATTCCAAAGTGGGACCCAAGTGGTCAATTATCTAGAATCTATATTACGCAACCTTGTATGCAACTTGGCAGGGTTGAAATCTGCTTGCAAGAAATAGTTGCTTTTGATATAATGTGCAACTAACGTTTCTAATGAAGATATATATATATATATAGGGGAAAGGTACTATGCGCTCGAGCGTAAAGCGGTCGTCCGTGAGGTCGAGCTGGTGTGGGCCCCATTGTGATGCCGTTCGAAAATCCACACCGTCCACCAGATGCGACATTCCAGAAGGGGCCCATACGGCTGAAAATCAAGTCAATCCGTGACTTTTGTGGGCCACACCACGTACAAAAGTTGAGAGGGGCCGTACACCATTGAAACATTCAAAACCATTTTTGGGGACCTTTCGAGACATTTTTTGATGATCAACACCGTCCATCATGTGTGTCCCACTTGAATATAATTTTAGACCAAGTTTCAGGTGGTATCCACAACTTAGGTGGGGCTCACCAAGTGCATTTACATGTTTTTGCGTGTATACTTATGTTTTCCGATGGTATGGCCCACTTGAGTTACATGGACGACTGATTTTGGGCCGTGTGGGCCCACCCTGGGCTCGCGCATCTGGTGGACGGTGTGGATCTTCGAACGGTATCACGGTGGGGCCCACACAGCTCGACCTCACGGACGACCGCTTTACGCTCGAGCGCACAGTACCACAGTACCTTTTCCCATATATATATATATATATATATATGGAAAAGGTACAATGAGCTCCAGCGTATTACGGTCGTCCATGAGGTCGAGTTATGTGGGCCCCACTGTGATGCCTTTCGAACATCAACATTGTCCACCAGATGCACCATTCCATCGTGGGCTTGGACGGCCCAAAATCAAGTCAATCCCTGACTTTTGTGGGCCACACCACATACAAAAGTGCAGAGGGGCCGTGCACCATTAAAACATTCATAACCATTTTTGAGGGCCCACCGAGATGTGGTTTGCAAATCCAGCCCATCCATTATGTGTGTCTCACTTGAATGAGGGTTCGCACCAAGTTTGTGTGCATGGAAAACTCAGGTGGGCCCCACCAAGTGCTTTTATATGTTTTTGGCATGTATTAACATGATTTTAGATGGTATAGCCCACCTGAGTTCCAGATATCCGCCGATTTTGGGCCATCAGCCCACGATGGAATGGTGCATCTGGTGGACGGTGTTGATGTTCGAAAGGCATCACAAGGAGCCCACCACTCGACCTCATGGACAGTAATATACGCTCGACCTCATGGACGACATATATATATACTCGAGCTCATTGTATATTTTATATATATATATATATATATATATATATATATATGGAAAAGGTACAATGCGCTCGAGCTGATTTTAACGCCCCATGAGGTCGAGCTGTGTAGGCCCCATTGTGATGCGATTCGAACATCCACCCCATCAGTTAGATGCACCATTCCATCGTGGGCCTAGATCTCAAAAATCAAGTCAATCCATGACTTATGTGGGCCACACAACATACAGAAGTGGAGAGGGGCCGTGCACCATTAAAACATTCATAACCATTTTTGAGGGCCCACCGAGATGTGGTTTGAAAATCCAGCCCATCCATTATGTGTGTCCCACTTGAATGAGGGTTCACACCAAGTTTCAGGTGCATGCAAAACTCAGGTGAGCCCCACTAAGTGCTTTTATATGTTTTAACGGTGTCTTCACATAATTTTAGATGGTATGGCCCACCTGAGTTCCGTATATGGCTGATTTTTGGGACCTCCCATAATTTAAAGGGGACCCATCAAATGCACGATGTTGATGGTCGAAACACATCACGATGGGGCCCACACAACTCGACCTCACAGGAGCTTATCGTCAGCTCGAGCGCATTGTAACTTTTCCCATATATATATATAGTCATGCTCCCCTGCGCACCTACGCGCGTGCGCACCTTTGCACATGTGCTATGGGTGTCTAATCTGAACGGTCCATGTGATGCAAAATCCCATGAAACCTCATGTGGCAAATTTTTACCCCGATCTAAAATTTTGGTGGGCCATAACAAAGAGAAATGCAAATTAAGGGAGGAAACTGTTTTCATTTTTTATGGCCCATCAAAGTTCTAAATCAAAGTAAAACTCGGGCTGGGGGGTTTCATGAGGTGCTGCTTCAAATGAACGGTTCAGATTTTGGATCCCCGTCATGTATGATGGGTTCTCAAAAAAGTTTGTACGTACTACATACGAACTGGTTCGCAGGTGAGCATTTCCTATATATATATATATATATATATATATATATATATATATATATATATATATATATATATATATATATATATATAAAAATCAAGTTGGGCCATACACCTTGGATTGGATTTTTATATGTAAGTATGATACGTAGGTGCCTGACTCGAGGGTTGATTGAGTTGTTGGTAATATTGAAGATTAGACACAGGAGCCTATGTCCTTTTGGCTACTTAAATTGCACTCTATTTGGACAAGTTGGTAGTTTTTTTAGGTTATGGTCCATTCCAATGTGGGACCCAAGTGATTGATTTTCTAGAATCTATATTGCACAACCCTGTATGCAACTTGTCATTGTTGAAATCTGCTTTTAGTGAAATAATTGTTTTTGATAAAATGTGCAACTAATGTTTTTAACAAAGACATGTTAGAATTCATATGTATATATATATCGTTTTGCACTTTAATTTAATCAAGTTAGTCTAGGGCTTAGATTGAATTTTCGCATGTGAGTATGATATGCATGTATGTTAGAGTTTGCCAGACTCGAGGGTTGATTGAGTTACTGGTGTTCAGATAGATTGGAGATTGGACACATGATTAAGAATCCTTTTGACTACTTAAATTACACTATGTTTGCACAGTTATGAAAGGCAAGGAGGCTAAACCTTCTGAATGGATTCTTTTTACTTTATATGAATAAATGTGAATCTATTACTTAAGGAATCATTCTTTTAGTGTGATTCGTTACTGAAGTTCAATAATAAAATAGAGGAATTCTTCTATTTTATTATTGAAGAAGATATAAATGTAAGAACTCTATATAGTGGGCCTTACTGATCAACGATCTGGATTGTATTTTAGTTGGACTGTTTGATTGAGTTAATCAGTGGGCCCCACTTTAGGTGATACGCTGCGCGATAGATTGTGCAGCACCGCGTATTTGGGGTGGAATGTTATAGCCTTACGCAAGACAATTTGAGTCGAACTAGGACACAGTAATGTGGAACGTGGGAGAGAGAGTTTTGATGGGTTTCAAACTCTCTCTCCACAGTCTCTATAAAAGAGAGCTGGGTCCCCGATCCTACACTACGGCAGAAATTTGAGTCCCATCTACTGATTTGCAGAAAGGGTGTGAAGGAGAGGAAGATCCTAGCTTTATCTTCTCTAGTATTATATATAGAAGATCTGGTATTCTATTCTCAGCAATGGCGTCTCAGTTAGGTAAGTCATCCGCCCTCTTGATCACCATGTCCTGTGCACAGCCGATATCTGGAACTTCCGCATCCAGATAAAATAACAGTTGGTATCAGAGATTTCTGTGCAAAGGAATGGATGATCAGATTCATCCATTAGAAATTCCTATTCCAGATCAGATTTTACGAATTTCTAAATCAGGAAAGTTGGGATTTGGATTTTTCAAATCTGATTAGGGATTTTTACCCTCACTACCTATATTAGGGGCTTCAAATTAAAATCCCCAAATCTAGATACTAATTAGGGATTATTCGAACCCCAAATCCAGTTAATTTGGGGATTTCAGTCCTAAACCCCAAATCAGAAATCAGGGACTTAGGAATTCCCTAATCCAAATTAGGGATTTCAGACCTACAACCCTAAATCCAGTTTCAATTACGGATTTTAATCCCAAATACAGGAATTAGGGATTTCAGAACCCAAATCCCTAATCCAGTTACAATTAGGATTACAAGATCCAGTTTCCGAAATATGAAACTTCAGATTTCAGATCTCAACTTGGGATTGAGATTCCTCAGTCCTTACCCGCGTCTTCAATTGAGGCAGCCAAGGTCATCCCATTCACCGCCGGAGTTGTGCATCCTCTTCGACTCCAGCAGATCTGAGGTTACAACCTCCATTCATGGTTGACTGAATTCTAGTATCCACCATCTTCCATCCATGGCTGAGCGAATATAAATCTCGATGCTCCATTGAACATTGGCAGCGTTATTCTCTAGCCGCGGTAGCCATCATCGCGATAGGAGATTTCTGAAATCGACCTTGTGAAAGATGCAGGTCGTCCGATCCCAAGGATGGCTGGCAGCGGTGACTGCTTCGAGTAGCCATGAGACTAGGGCGAGCAGCAGCTGTTTTTTTCGAACAGCCATTAGAGACAGAGATTTAACCTACCCAAATTTTTTGGGTAATGGGTATGCGGACCCAATTGAATGTTAGTCGGGTCTGCAATACAGGACCCGAACCGGATCGTTCTCTTGGTTACAAACTATTGATTGGTGGGCCCTGATATCTTTCTAGCCTATTAATCCAAGTGTCTGGTCACTCAATAACATTCTGTTTTATTTTGGTCTGAACCACTTACATGTTCAATCATGAGTATTTAGTCTACCACATTCAGGAGGTTATGAGTTGTCTATTTTGAAATCGGTTGTTTAATCATGAACTTCCATCCATCATTAGACTTTGAGCTAATCTGTTCAACCCATGAACAACCATACATGAATCTGCCCATCAGATTATATAGCCCATCTATCATTAGAATGACAGTAGCATGATTTAGTTTCGCTCATTTGAACTAGTACAGATCAAATAATAGTATTGATTCAGCCCTATAATTGGCCCATCACCCATCTTTGAGTATTGATATGGACAGTTGGAATATAAAGCGTAAAACCTATTTATATGTTTCACTCTAAGGATTTCAAAAAGGTCAGAATCAACTAAATAATGGACCGCATCGGATTAATTAAGATATAATCCATAGAGAGGCAGAATTATAAATCACAATCCTAAAGTTTATACTAGTAATGTTGGATTTGGTTGTGTTAGCCACCATAGTGACCTCAATCAATGAAAATATTATAAGTACAACTTGTAACATTGGGATAAGCGGATTGTATACAGTTGCGTTCACGTTTTCATGCGTACGGTAACGAAAATATAGATGATTATCGTTGGCAGTCACGTGAACGGGTGGAGTAAATGGTGTAGGTAATGTAAATTTGAAAGACTCATCTCACCCACAGGTGTTGAGTATCTCAGATTTATACCACTGATATCACTTAACTTCATGTTCAGGAGGATCACTAGCATGTTATTATTGCCTCCCACAGGAGGAATGATGATGATGTAACAGATTCTCACCAGGATGAGATGGTTGGGCCCATCGTTATCTTGGATGATTCAGTTGATACTTCCCTTAACAACTGAATTAATTCATTTAGCCTGATATTTTGTTTACATTCACGAAATTAATTTGTGAAATTATCAACTAATGTGAGTATATATATGTCTCTTATATTTTCAGTCTCAATTCCAACTAATACGCATCAAGTTCCTGTCCTTAATGGATCTAATTACGCTCAATGGAAGAACGCCATTAAAGTTGTATTGGGCTATCTTCAATTAGATTTTTCCCTAATAACACCAGAACCGCCAGAACCATCTGATGATGCCACTGAAGCTGAATATAATCGATGGGTTGCATGGTTTAAATCAAATGATACATGCCTGAAAGTAATTAAGTATTCAGTTTCTGAATCCATGAAGGGGGCCATGCCTAATACAGACAATGCCAAAACTTTCCTGACTGAAATGGGAAAACGGTTCAAGAAATCTGATAAGTCTGAGGTGGGCATTCTTCTGAATAAATTGACTCGCTCGTCCTACGATGGAAAAGGCAACATCCGTGAATACATTGTAGAGCAGATCGAGGTTGTTTCTAAGATCCGTGCTCTAGGGCTTGTACTTACTGATGATCAACTAGTTCATTTGATAATGAATAACCTACCTCCCCAATTCGACACGTTTTTGGTGAACTATAACACTCTGAAGGACATGTGGACATTGGATGAACTTATCACTCAGTGTGTCCAAGAAGAAGACAGGATCAGGCAGGTGGTTAAAGTTCAAAATGTTAATATGGTGACCTCAGGTCATGGGCATGGGCAATGGAATAAAGGTAAGAAGAAGAGGCAACAAGGTTCTAATTATGGATTCTTTGGTCCTCCATTTGGAAACCATGAGAATCAATCTGGAAATGGATCTAAACGCAAACGGGTTAAAGGCAAACCGTGCTTCTTTTGCAATAAGGCGGATCATTTTAAGAAAGACTACGAAGGCTTTAAGAATTGGCTCATAAAGAAAGGTAATCATTCTGTTCTTGTTTGTTTTGAATCTTATCTAACTGATGTATCAGCGGATTCCTGGTGGATAGGTTCAGGAACTACTATTCACATATGCACTTTTATGCAGGAATTACTATAGGTAAGGCCACCAACTGATGCGGAGCGCTCAGTATACGTAGGCAATGGTGTCAAGGTAGACGTGGAGGCAATAAGAGTCTATAGGCTTAAGTTAAAGTCTGGTCATTTTTTGGATTTAATAGATACATTCTGTGTGTCATCTATAAGGCGTAATTTAGTTTCAATTTTGTGTTTGGATAAGTTCGGATATTCATTCCATTTTGGAAATAAAAGTTTTGGTATTTACTTTAACTTGATTAAAGTTGGAACTGGCTCTATAGTAAACAACTTATACCAGTTAGACTTGATTACCTCTCACGTCTATAATATTAATACCTTGCATGGAAATAAAGTGGGATCCAAGCGAAGACTAGATTATGAGAATTCCTCCATGTTGTGGCACAAGCGGCTGTGGCATATATCTCGTGAGAGATTAGACAGGCTTGTGCGAGAAGGAATTTTACATTCTCTAGACTTCTCTGACTATAAAGTCTGCATTGATTGCATAAAAGGGAAACAGACTAGAACGAGAAAGAAAGGTGCAACCAGGAGTGTAGGTCTATTAGAGGTTATATATACAGATATCTGTGGACCATTTCCTACAGCCTCATGGAGTGGCCACAAATATTTTATTACCTTTATAGATGACTATTCTCGCTTCGGGTACCTATACCTTATCGGTGAGAAATCAGATACCCTGGATACTTTTAAAATCTATAAGGCTGAAGTTGAAAATCAACTCGATAAGAGAATTAAAGTTGTTAGATCTGACCATGGTGGTGAATATTATGGCAGATATGACGAATCAAAATGCAATTCAGGGCCATTCGCTAAATACTTGCAGGATTGTGGCATTGTCGCTCAATACACTATGCCTGGCACTCCAGAGCAGAATGGAGTGGTTGAGAGACACAATCGCACCCTTATGGATATGGTGCGAAGCATGGTCTGCAATTCGACATTGTCAGAATCTCTATGGGGTGATGCGATCAAAATCGCAGTTCATATACTAAATAGGGTCCTCAGCAAAGCAGTTAACAAAACTCCTTTTGAGTTGTGGAATGGGAGAAAACCAAGTCTCCGATATCTACACGTTTGGGGTTGTCCTTCTGAGGCCAAAGTTTATAACCCACATGAAAAGAAGCTTGATCCTAGAATCGTAAGTTGTTTCTTCATTGGATATCCAGAAAGATCAAAAGGCTATCGATTCTACTGTCCTTCCCACTCTATTAGGATTGTTGAAACTGGGAATGCAAGATTCATTAAGGACACTGAAAACAGTGGGAGCACGAACATAAGAAACTTTATATTTGAGGAACAAAAGACTATAACTCCAGTCATAGTCAATCCAGACCACGTGGACATTAATGGTGTAGTCGATTCTGCAGTCACTGCAGAACACCACATAGAACCTCAAATACAAACCATTGATGAGGAAAATCAAGATCAGACCTAGCAAGCTGAGCCATTAAGAAGATCTGAAAGAGAGAGAAGACTTGTAAATCGAGATGATTACATCGTATACTTACAGGAGCACGACTTTGACATAGGGGTGGAAAATGATCCTGAATCCTTTACACAAGTCAAACAAAGTGCTGATCCTTCTCGTTGGTTTTATGCCATGAAAGATGATTTGAAATCCATGCAGGACAATAAAGTATGGGATCTTGTAGAATTACCTACTGGAATAAGGCCGATTGGTTGCAAATGAATATTTAAAACCAAAAGGGACTCCAAAGGTAATGTCGAAAGGTATAAAGCCCGACTTGTTGCCAAGGGTTTTAACCAACGTGAGGGTATTAACTTTAAGGAGACTTTCTCTCCAGTATCTAAGAAAGACTCATTCAGGATTATAATGACTCTTGTAGCTCATATGGATTTAGAGTTACATCAGATGGATGTAAAGACTGCATTTTTCAATGGGGATCTAAATGAGAATGTATACATGTTGTAGCCCGAAGGTTTTGTAGCTACTGGCTCAGAACATTTGGTTTGTAAACTTAAGAAGTCCATCTATGGGTTGAAACAGGCATCGCGACAGTGGTACCTTAAGTTTCATGAAGTAATTTCCTCATATAACTTTGTAAAAAACACTGCAAATGAATGCATCTACATTAAAACCAGTGAGAGTAAGTTCGTTATGATGATTTTGTATGTTAATGACATTCTGTTGGCTAGCAGTGATATCAGGATGTTGAGCGACACCAATAAATTCTTATCTCAAAAGTTTGAAATGAAAGACCTTGGTGAAGCTTCTTACATCATCGGCATTGAGATTCGCCGTGACAGAACACTTGGACTGCTCAGCCTGTCACAGAGGGCCTACATTAGTAGGGTACTCGAAAGGTATGACATGCAAAATTGTGCTCCAGGAAAGTCGCCCATTGTAAAGGGCGACAAATTTGATTTATTTCAGTGTCCAAAGAGTGATTTGGAAAAGAATCGAATGAAAGAATTTTTGTACGCATCAGTAGTAGGGAGCATCATGTATGCTCAAGTTTGTACGCGACTGGACATTGCCTTTGTCACTGAAATGTTGGGTAGGTATCTATCTAATCCAGGAATGCAACATTGGATAGCTGCAAAGAAAGTGTTACGGTATCTTCAAAGAACAAAAGACTTCGGACTCACATACAGAAGATCTGATCAGTTAGAGTTGATCGGATATTCAGACGCAGACTTCGCAAGCTGCGTTGACACCAAGAAGTCTACTTCAGGATACATCTTCATGATGGTGGGAGGAGTTGTGTCGTAGAAAAGCATGAAACACTCTACCACAGCCTCATCCACTATGGAAGCTGAATTTATTGCATGCCATGAGGCGTCTAATTAGGCACTATGGTTACAGAGTTTCTTCTCAGGTTTGCGGGTACTGGAGTATATCCCGAAACCATTGAGAATATTTTACGATAATTCAGCTGCTATTTATTTCTCTAGTAACAACAAGCATTCGTCAAGGTCAAGGCATATCGACATCAAGTACCTTGTTGTAAAGGAAAGGGTTCAGAATCATCCAGTGTCCCTGGAATTCATCGGCACTAAGCAGATGATTGCAGATCCGCTCACTAAAGGGCTCCCTATCACACCATTTCAAGAGCATGTAACATCCATGGGAGTCATTGATCCCACAGGTGTTTTCAGTTAGTGGGAGTTGAGCGTATTTTGATTTTCACAGACACTTAGAGATCTCGTTTTATACAGTTTGTTTGGATGATTTTGATATAAAAATTTATTTCTGCTTCTCTATATATATGCGTAAAATTTTGAGTAAGTAGAACTACTGACGTGTCTCGTTGGAGACATGTAAAAGCTTCAGGACCTCTTAAGGATAGGCACATATTATCACACTAAAATATGTAATTCTTATACCACATTTCTTAGTTCGTGATCTATGTCATTAAGATTGAAAGTACTTATGATTGCGCTTAGTCTCACTTCGCCTAAATTAAATGTTGTGATGACTACCGCGTTTCGATACTGACAGTCTTGATGGACTAGATTGAATAACATTACTCATATTATCCAACTATTTCATTAGTTAACCATTCAGATGTTTTCTTAATAACAAAACTTGTTTTCAAAATTTTATGACAATCATTGACGTTGCTCAATGAGGCCCAAGTGGGAGAATGTAAGAACTCTATATAGTAGGCCTTACTGATCAACGATCTGGATTGTATTTTAGTTGGACTGTTTGATTGAGTTAATCAGTGGGCCCCACTTTAGGTGATACGCTGCGTGATAAATTGCGCAGCACCGCGTATTTGGGGTGGAATGTTATAGCCTTACGCAAGGCAATTTGAGTCGAACTAGGACACAGTAATGTGGAGCGTGGGAGAGAGAGTTTTGATGGGTTTCAAACTCTCTCTCCACAGTCTCTATAAAAGAGAGCTGGGTCCTCGATCCTACACCATGGCAGAAATTCGAGTCCCATCTACTGATTTATAGAAAGGGTGTGAAGGAGAGGAAGATCCTAGCTTTATCTTCTCTGGTATTATATATAGAAGATCTGGTATTCTATTCTCAGCAATGGCATCTCAGTTAGGTAAGCCATCCGTCCTCTTGATCACCATGTCCTGTGCACAGCCGATCTCTGGAACTTCCGCATCTAGATAAAATAACAATAAGATGAAAGTGTTCTTTTATTAATGATTTTTATGATAATAACACTTATGATCAGCTTGAAAGACGATGATCTGTTCATTGTTTAATCGGCATCGAGGTTTGTAGCGGGACGATTATAATGTGTGAGATGATCGTTTATTCATTACTCAGTCAAAATCAAGTCTCATGGCGATCTTTGTAAGTGTTTTAAAAATAGGTAGAAACACACACACACATGTATACGAGAAATGCTTAAATGCAACTAGTTGTACGTCCAACTAAGTGGCATGTGGGGGCTATCATGTTGTTTGTATAACATCTCGTTTGTTCGACAAGGTTGTCCCACTATAAAAATAAGATGCCCAAATTAAGATGATCCAACGTGAAAATGGGATACTCTATGTGAATATGAAAATTTCTAAGTGTTATTTCACGATTTCTTATGACATACCCCACCTAATATCTAGATCAACTTGATTTTTGGAGCATCTTATTTTCATAATGGGATGATCTTAACGGAGAGGCAAGATGTCATAGAAACACCTTGGTGGTTCCACATGCTAGTTAGTTGTGAGTGAGCATTACACACACACACACACAAACACCCACACACACACACATATATAGGGAAAAGGTACAATGCGCTCGAGCTGACGATAAGCTCCCATGAGGTTGAACTGTGTGGGCCCCATCGTGATGCGTGTCGACTATCAACACCGTGCATTTGATGGGTCCCCTTTAAATTATGGGATATCCCAAAAATCAGCCGTATACGGAACTCAGGTGGGCCATACCATCTAAAATTATGTGAAGACACCGTTAAAACATATAAAAGCACTTCGTGGGGCCCACTTGAGTTTTGCATGCGCCTGAAACTTGGTCTGAACCCTCATTCAAGTGGGACACACATAATGGATGGGCTGAATTTGCAAACCACATCTCGGTGGGCCCTGAAAAATGGTTATGAATGTTTTAAGGGTGCACGACCCCTCTCCACTTCTGTATGTGGTGTGGCCCACACAAGTCACGGATTGAATTGATTTTTGAGACCTAGGCCCACGATGGAATGGTGCATCTGACTGATGGGGTAGATGTTCGAAACACATCACGGTGGGCCCCACACAGCTCGACCTCATGGGACGGACTCGTGAGGTCCAGCGCATAGTACCTTTTCCCATATATATATGTGTGTGTGTGAGAGAGAGAGAGAGAGAGAGAGAGAGAGAGAGAGATAGAGAGAGAGAGAGAGAGAGAGAGAGAGAGAGATGCTTACACCCAACTAGTTGCAAGTCCAACCGGTTGCCGCGTTTAGCCAAATATGGTATTTGCCTAACATTTTACACATTTGGCATGGTTGCCCCACCAAGAAAACGAGATGCTCCAAAAATTAGGTCGATATAGCCATCAGGTGGGGTAACGAACAACCGCCCCTAAAAACTCTACATCCATGTAGTGGAATGCATATAATGGTTGGATCAACCTGATTTTTCAACCGTGCTTGACCGCAAAACGTCGTACTACTCCTCACATGCCAACTAGTTGGACACACAACTGTGTTATTTCATCTCAATTTTGAAGTTGGTGGTGACTCATCACCAAGCGTGGCACTGATGTACAACTATCTAGACCATCAAACCATTCAGAATTCATGGCTATTGAATTGGTGTTGAAAGTTCAATACGTTAATACCATCAACTTAGTCTAATTTTCAGCTATGCTCCATCACATTTTAGTTGGCTATTTAGACTAAATGGGTTATTGTAAAATAATGTCATTTGGACAGTTAAAGAGTCAAAATCATTTTCTAAATGGTGCTGAACCAACATAGGAATCAAGCCCTAAAATGCGCATAATGTGTAAAAGTAACCTTTAAGTTTATGTTTATGGCACCATGCTTGTAGTGCTGCACTAAGAAGGAACACATAAAAAGGCCCATTTTTCTCCATGTATAGCCTCTTTATCTAAGAATTTTTGTGTAGAAAGATCAAAAGATAACAAGCAATTCAGTTATATGTTGGGTTTTCCTTAATGAGACATGACGTGTTTTAAAGCGTGAGCTTCGGCAGCGGACAATATCATGTGTCTTTGTGGGGTGGGCCTTACAAATGGTATCGAGCCGAGACGGCTCGCGCCTCGGTGGGGATAATGTGACGCCTTGATCCGCTTCATGTGGGCGGGCCCCATGCTTTCTTGTCTGTGTTGGCGACTCTTTGTTGGGCGAGCGACTACTGTTGCAATTCGTAGCGTAACTTGTCCCACATTGGAAGAGTTGTGCTTTGTGGTGGTTATATTTGGGTTTCTTTTTTATCATTCTTTGTTGGGCCTTACAAAAGATAATAAGCAATTCAGTTATAACTTGCATGCTTTCTTGTTTTTTTTTTTTTTTTTTAAAAATTTTTGTTTTTGGTTTTTAATTTTTAATTTTTAAATTTAATTTCAAATAAGTTTTGACAGATAACACCCTCCTTTTGGCCTAAAGATGAATAACACCCTCCTTGTGTCTATTTTCAAACAAACCCATATATTTTTCATTTATAATAAAAAATTATAGTGTGCCTAACGTTCATCTGCAACATAACCAGACCTTGTTATCACGGTTAGGGTTTTATTGTTGACCATGGGAAAACACCTTTCTATTCCATAGAAGGCAGGGATTCAGTTATAACTTGCATGCTTTATTGTTATTAATTTTTTAAACAGATTTTGACAGATAGCACCCTCCCTATAACTTGCATGCTTTATTCTTATTAATTTTTTAAACAGATTTTGACAAATAGCGCCCTCCTTATAACCTGCATGCTTTATTGTTATTAATTTTTTAAACAGTTTTTGACAGATAGCACCCTCCCTTTTAGCCTAAAAACAAATAACACCCTCCCTAATGATTATTTCCAAATAATTTCCTGTTTTTCATTTTTGGTCAAATACTATAATGTGGCTAACATTCATCTGCAACATGACCAAACCTTTTTATAGAGGTTACATTTTTAATGTTGACAATGGGAAAACACCTTTTAATCCCTTAGTCTAGGGTTAAGGTAAGAGGAGAGGTTAGGGTTTTAGTGATAAAGAGAGATGTGATATTGTCATTTTCATAGAGATTTTGTTAACCTGATTATGGTTGGATTTTCAGTCCAAAATTAGAAAATGGAAGGTATTATTCAGAAAATCATATGAATGTATTATTTGTCTGTGTGTTAATAGAGAGGGTGCAATGGTCAAAATCTAAAAACAAATCTATACATATTGAATTCTTCCAAATAACTAAAATGGGTCATTGGTACTTGTTACTTATGTTTGTAAAGAGATGGAACTCTTTGACCTCGGAAACTGATTGGGAAAGGGCCTCATTAAAATAGTGGCCCAACGGTAATGTTTGTTGTCTATTTATTTTACTATAATATTTTAAAGCACGAAAGTAAGATAAAAAAGATTCAAAACTCTAATAGACCACAACATAGGAAATAGTGGTTTATGTAATATCCACTTTTAAAAGTAGTTTTCTTGCTGAGCTCACACATGGCATTTAATGTAGCAGTGCTCTCTGACAAGGCCATTGATGATGTGGACCGATCATGATACAGGAAAACAAGATTTTCCTACTTACGGCAAGCAGAGTATCCAGATTCAAATATACATATCTCAACTTGATTCAAAACTTTGGAACCCTTAGGAATTTATCAACCATAAATGTTCAATTTCCATCATTCCCTGCTGTGTCGTCAACTTGAGCTTTGAATTATCCTCATTTCTTTTTTTGGCTCATGCCTGAAAATAAGATGGTGGAAAGGATGAATGGCATGGATAAGTCACATACAACATGATACGGTCCACAGCTTTACCCTCAAGTTTAGAGATGTACAATTTCAAACAAAACCCATCACCATCACATTTGAGAAGGTGTAGTAATTACGATAATTTCATCAGGGAAATTGAAAACCAAACAGACCCAAACTTAAATATCTAAGCTAAAACCTATTTTAGATGTGTACAGAGATTCCCTCCTTGATCTACATTTAACAATGGGATTTGAAAATTGAATTTTGGAATGCTTGTTAGGATCGGCATACATTATGTCCCACAAGCTAACATAAAAATATCAAGTATGGCCGTTTTAAATAATTTTCTTCCCCGTTATAAAAGCATGCGTGTCCTTGTCACAAACTACTTCCTATTTCAGCCTTTCGTTACTGGACCACAAGCCACGTGTCTTAAATCTAACCCACATGAGGCTGAATGATTAAAGCAAGATTTAGAAGATATCAAATGGCATTTTAAGATTAGTGGGAAAACTTGATTGGTTGCGCATTCCAATCGATCAATCTAAACCGTCCATACAGTTCAGAAATCAATTCATGGGCTATCAGTAAAAAATCCCACTGATTGGATGATCTAATCCGTCCTTGATTTGGCCTGTTTATCTCTAGCCATCCTTTATTCCAAGTCATGGATTGGATGGTCGCAGCTGCCTAACAAAAGTGATTCTTTAGAAACATGAGCAATTCATGATGGTCCCTACCATATGGATGGATCAAATTGTTGAAATGAACTATTTTTATGTGAATGATTTGGATCGTCCATGTTTAAGGCCATTGATCAATGGTTAATATTTTTCGAATCTGTGTGATGATTTCATGGTAACCGAGGAAAAGTGTGTTGAATCTGATGAACAGTCTAGATCAATGGATGGGATCCTAAATGTCACAGTGCAACTAGGAGCACTATAGCTGGAGCATTTCTCCTTGGGTAAGTTTCAATTTCTCCCCACACGTACCAATGTAGCATGCATGTGGGAAATCTATAGCGTCCATCTGGTGGATGCACTTTGAATGAACCATGGCCCAACAATCAAGAGGACTCCAACTAGTCCTGCGAAAATCATCACTATCATATAATCAGTGGTGTTGTACCCATTTGGGGTGGTGGCTCCTGTATGAACGCGATGGACGGTTAAAAAACTTGCCCTACGGCTCAAATTCAACGTAAATATGTGGCCAATCTGATGATCAAACGGGCCTGATTTACAATACACAGTACAGATGGTGGGCCTGCATGATGAACGGCTTGTATTCCATCTCAATACACTTGAACGGCACATGTGTGACTCCGGAAAGTAGAGTTCAGGCCGGGATGGACGCGGATGACCTGTGCACCCGCGCACAGGAAGTTCCTGTAGTCGAACGCTGTGTGGGTTCCACAGAGATGCCGGTGACTAATCTACTCCGTTCATCATTTTTTCAGATCACAAAAGGATATATTCTAAAAATTAAACAGATAAGAAATCCTGTGGGCCACACTGCATGAAACAGATGGAATTGAACGCCCACCATTGGAAATTTCGTGGGGGGCACAGAAGTTTTGTATCAGGATAATGATATTTCCTACTGTTTATCTGAGTGGTAATAACCCTATGAACGGTTTGGATAGCATATAAACATCATGGTCTGCTCCAGGTAGGTTTCAACGGTGGGCGCTTCCGTTCCCTCTGTTTCTTGGGGTGTGGCTCACACAAGTTTTGGATCTGCCTGATGTTTGCAGAATCATCCTATTGTAGTATTTAAAAACTGATGGACGGAGTGGATTTAACACGGAAATCTGTGGGCCCCACACAGCTTCCGACCACAGGAGATTCGTGTTGCCCCACACAGGTTCCGACCACAGGAGATTCCGGCACAGGTAATCCGCGACCTGGCAGCTGACAGGTCACGATGCAAAAACGAAGCACCACCACATGCTCTTTTGTAAAAAAAACCAAAGGATTGTAAAAGGTACGGTAGTCCACTCTCCTGCTAATTTAGGTACTCCTAGAGCTCTACTCGGTACAAACGGTAAGACCACCACGGTATTTCCATGTCTCGTGTACCAAATAGATCTTCTGACATCAAATCAGGCAGGTTTACACTCCAAGTGGGCCGTAGATTGCAGAACAAATGAATGGCTAGAAAAGAATCAATTTTATCCGTCTATTTTTTTTACTGTGGCCCACCAGAGAAAATGACCTGATCTTTTAAGCAGATGATCAAATCACCATGGCCCACCTGATGGAAATCTTGGATCGACACACATTTCCCAGATTAGCATGATGCTTGCATATGGATGGGCACGGGTATAGGCGTATATGAGCTCACAAAAACTTCTAACATTGTACGCCAGCTGGATCACGGGTCCCATCGTTTTCATTAACCTGGCCCGCGAGACCACCTAAAGTAACATTTAATGAACTACCCAACCAGACTAAGTTCATGGGATGAAATTCTTTCGGCGGGGAGTTTTTATGATACTAAGGCAGCGTATGACTCTTGATACTCATGCACTTAAAAATTGCGTATGTGGCATATGGTCGCTAAATGAAAACTGCACAAAATTAAGAGCACACCGTCGCTAAGCCAGAGCTTCAAAATCAGAGTGGTTGGACAATCCTAACCTTTGATTGCTCGATGTTTGCTTATTTAAACAAGACCATTAAAGTTTTTCATTTTTAACCGTCTGATCAATGGCCACCAATCCGACGATCAGACAATTAAATAATATATTATTATTATTATTATTTTTGTTCATCATACATCCAAACTGAGACCCATAAGTGGCAATTTCTGTGTAATTTTGTAAGTGCCTGCGTATTATCCCCTGCCGGAGCATCTATTTTCACTGCTCATACGTTGTCGGGGGCCCCTACAGTGAACTCGTGACAGTCTTTCAGTCGGGCGCGGATTAGCTACTGACATGTTGATTAGGGAGACTCGCGATGAAATGACGTCACCAAGTTCCGTGGGCCCACCATGATGTATGTTTTGTATCTACGTCTTCCATCCATCTGGAGAGATCATTTTAGGGCAATATCCAAACAATGAGTTAAATACAAAGCTCACGGAAAACAGTGGGACAGTGACGCCCACAGTTAAAAACTTGTAATGGCTACAAAAGTTTTAGATCAAGCTGATATTTGTGTTTTCCCTTATTTTATGTCTTTTTAAACTTTTGAACGAGTTAGATTTAGAATAAACATTACATTGGGCCTTAGGATAGTTTCAACGGTGGGAATCACTCTCCCACTGTTTTCTGTGGTGGGGTTCACTATAGCTTTTTATCCGCCTCATTCTTTGTCTCATGCCAAGGGATGGACGGGAACTTGGTGACGTCACTTCATTACCCGACTCGCTACTCAACCCGTCAGTATCTAATCCGCGTCCCTTCCAAGGACGCAGTCCCTCGGTCGCTACTGGTCGGTGCTTTGTGAGCCCCACCATAATGTATGTGTTTTAGCTGTGCCGTCCATCCACTTTAAAAGATCGTTTTAGTACATGATACAAAAAATGAGGTGGATCCAAATCGGGTGGACCACACCACACGAAACAGTAGTGATCGAATGCCCACCATTAAAAACTTTTCTGAGGGCCACAAGTTTTGAATCAAGCTGACATTTTTTTTCCCTTCATCTAGATTTATGTAAACTAATCAATAGGTTAGATGACAAATAAACATTACAGTGGGCCCCCGGGAAGTTTTTAATGGTGAGCGTTCAATCATCCTATTTTCCTCTGGTGTGGTCCACCTGAGAATTGGATCTGCCTCATTCTCTACATTTAACCTAAAATGATCTGTAAAAATGGTTGGACGGCGTAGATAAAACACATACATCTCAGTTGGGGCCACAGAACACCGACCAATAGCGCCGTCTGTAATGGCAGAGTCAGTACGCAATCCGCGTCCGTCGTTCACTCGCATTCTTACAAAAATCTGTCACCTCTTGCGACGGAATAAAAATATTATAATACAACGTATGTAGCCGTTCTGGCCCACATGCGAAGTATTCCAACAATCCAAACCGTCCATATTTTGGAATATGTCTTGTGACGGACACAAAAAGAAGTTTAACCTGAATGGATAATTCTGACCAACAATGAAAAGAAAACTTTCAATGGTTGGCATTCAACTCTAAAAATCGAAAGTTAGGATCATTAATAAAGTTTTATTATATTATAATAGATTAATTAAGATAGTAGAGATAATATGGACAGTTCAGATCATCGGACTATCTTAGCATGTGGGCCTCAGCGGCTGGCTATACGTTGGATCCTAAGTCGCGATGGAGGCAAAACGAACTCCCAAAAATTACATCGAATTAATCTCCACGCACTAGAACACTGTATCCGTTTCTCAGCACAGTGGTGACTGGATCCAGTTCCAGCGTACACTTGGCATGTATCTATGTTCATCCAGGCCGTCCAAAACGTGTTAAAATTCAATGGATGATATTGGATGATTTTGATAGTGGGTCATTTGTATTTTGGAGTGAGTTAAGGGTAATTTTCAAAGTGGTGTAAAACGCACATATTAAGTCTTGTAAAAATATAAAATAACGCCACGTTGTCGTCCGACCGTAGATCGGAATCTTATCTGACACGAGGATTAAAATAAGTAAATCCTGGACGCCACTTTTCGTATTTGACTACACTAGCGTGTGTGTTTGCCACAAATTATTGAATGGTTTCAACTCGTCCATCGTGCCCATGGCTCGCATGCACTTAAATCTGGACCGTACAAACGATTAGATCATACTTCATGGATCTTAATAACATTAGACTTATCGACCATCTTATCCATCAATCTCTCCTGTTGAATTTTCGACCACCGGCCTTTTTCAACCGTTCTTCCGGTGAACAAGTAACAGATGTTAATGATAATGAAGCCATTGTGTGGTTTGGGAGATGTTCCTTCCACAACGGCCTAGCAATCCCAACGGTCAGGATTGACTCGCTGGTGTGGGGCGTCCAATGTATGAGCTGCCTCAATTTAGTAATTGGCGCCCAACGCACTCGGTTCCATACCGTGAACCGGAGTCCTGGTTCTGGTAGTAGGTAGGACTACCGAAAATCGTACTCCTAAAGTCCTTCGCACATGGGCCCTAGTCAGCAATTGGGGCTGCTCATAGTACGGGCTGCGTTGAGTGTGTTGGCTTTTTATCTTACCCGTCCATTCATTGCTAGTTTCTTGGATGGTGGTCCCGCAAACTACGAATTTTAAAATCCTCTTTCATTTTACCCGCGCTTTTTACCCTCCCCATTTCCAGATTTTCGTTCTCTATCATCCTCACGGTTAAAAAATGGAAAAAAACAATAATTAAGAAAAACGTGGACAAATACCTAATTGGATGAGGATCCACGTCGGAGAAAGCTGGCCATAACAGTAATCTGGAATCATATCACTTTGTAGTATTAGTGGGCCGCATTGTTCGGTGATCCAAGCCGTTGATACTACGGCTCCTGCCATGGATGGCCCACTTACCATTTTTTTAAAAAATTATGGGGAATCGTGACCATTCCATAGGTGGTAGGCAAGTAGACGGTTAATAGAGAAGATACATCAACGGTTCAAATTCATCCAGCGAAAAAGGGCATTATAAATTAAGGAGAGTTCCTTGGCCATCGACAGTGAAGACCATCCATTTGAATGGTTTGGATCTAGGAACGATGGGAACCACACTCTATGCAATCTTCCGAAGTGGGGCCCACTTACCTTCCATAGCCTACTTATTCTTCGTGGCTTTTAAAAGGGGTTGCAAAGCTCCATTTTTCTGCAATCCCAAACCCAACCCACACTCATTCTCCGCTTCTCTTCTCCTTTCAAAAGAGAAAAAGCAAAAAACCAGAGAGAAAAAAAAAAAAAAAACATATAACAGCTGTTTTATTCTCTCTCTCTCTATCTCTCGAAAGAAGGGAAGAAAAAATCTCATTGCTTTCAGCAGCTGGTCATGGAGTTGAAACTGCTAATGGGCAGCACCAACAGCAGATTCTTGCTATTGGTGTTGAGTATTACCACCTTGCTGTTATTTACATCTCTGCCCTCAGTCACATGCTCTGTTTCATATGACAAAAAGGCTATAATCGTAAATGGGCAGAGGAGGATTCTCATCTCTGGCTCCATCCACTACCCGAGGAGTGTTCCTGAGGTAAAAAGCTGCAATTTTTATGGAAATGTGGATCTTGGGTATCTTTGCCTTTTCCATTTTCAGCTCATTTTTTAAAATTTTTTGTTGGGTTTTGGTGGGTTGTAGATGTGGCCTGATCTTATTCAAAAAGCCAAAGATGGGGGCTTGGATGTTATACAAACCTATGTTTTCTGGAATGGTCATGAACCTTCTCCCGGCCAGGTATGAAATGCAATTTTTTTTTTCTTTTTCTTTTTTGGGTTTTTTAATTTTATTTATTTAAAATGATTTTTTGGGTTTTTCTTATTTTGTAGTATTACTTTGAGGGGAGGTATGATTTGGTTCGATTCATCAAGCTGATAAAACAAGCAGGCCTCTATGTTCATCTCAGGATTGGGCCCTACGCTTGTGCGGAATGGAATTTTGGGTAATTAGAAAAACCCATTAATTAAGAATCTATTTTTAAAAATCTTTTGAAATGTTATGGATTTGGACTTTAATTTATCGTTTTTCCTCAGAGGGTTCCCTGTTTGGCTGAAATACGTTCCGGGCATCAGTTTCAGAACAGACAATGAGCCTTTTAAGGTTGGGTTTTTTTAATTTTTAATCTTACCTTTTTGGATTTTTTAAAAAATGATGTTGATTTTTTTAATGGGTGGATTGTCATGAAGGCGGCCATGGCCGGATTTACCAAGAAAATTGTGGAGATGATGAAGGCGGAGGAGTTGTTTGAAACACAAGGCGGCCCGATTATTCTGTCTCAGGTGAATGGACTCATTACCTGATTGGTTTTAGCCCTCTTTCTATCTATTCCGAATTGGGTTTGTGTCGTTTTACCCGTCCACACACATGAATCGTTGTTGGTTTTCATTTAGGCCGTTTCTTTCTTAATTTCATCGATCGGCTGTTGTATCGAGAAACTGATGGGGCCCTTTCCTCATTTGATCACAGATAGAGAACGAATATGGGCCTGTAGAATGGGAGATTGGCGCTCCTGGTCGGGCATACACGGAGTGGGCCGCGAAAATGGCTGTCGATCTCGGGACTGGCGTCCCATGGATCATGTGCAAGCAAGATGATGCACCTGATCCTATTGTAAGTGCCTCTTCCCTTTACTCTTTCCTCTTTTCCTGCAGCCTTCGTTGGTGCTTCCTTTCACTGTGGTTTTAGTAATTGAGGTCCCACTCATATGAGTGTGTCTGGTGTGGCTATGGAGCCCCTGTTTGTTATCTTATTTCACATGGCTGGCCCAGTTTTTCACTTTGCGAGTCATCCATACCTGTTTTGTTTTCATCCTGCATTTAGCTTCCTATCCTTTTCAGAACTTTCAACTGTTAGAAACAATCATTGTAGTATTCTGTTGTTCTTCTCCTTATATTGGTTGCATTAGAGTGTTGAGAATCGGAGGCAAAAAAAAAATGCTGTTTCTTGTGAATTTGTTTTGGAACTGGTGATGAGAATTTGTGCACATATCGGATTTGGTTTCTTTGTATTGGCGTATCTTTAATTTCCTTTCCTTTCTGTATTTTGCAACAGATAAACACCTGCAATGGTTTCTATTGTGACTACTTCTCACCCAACAAGGATTATAAACCCAAGATGTGGACTGAGGCATGGACTGGCTGGTAATTGTTTGCTTGTATCTCCTGAGCTTTGCAAATCGGTTTTGGTGACCGATACGGGTTATATTGCCACTGTATTGGGCTGTTTTGGGTCAATATGGGTTGATACAGTTGCTTCATACATGGGTGACACTGGTTTTGGACGATACATCAAACCATGGTTGCTCCTGAAATCTGCTGAATTCAATACCTGTCAGGGGTCACATTTCTAATTCATTTAGAACCAGGGAGCTATTTTTAGCTCAATAAGGCTTTCGCTAGCTGATTATCCTTCCCGTCCTCTCTCTCTCTCTCTCTCTCTCTCTCTCTCTCTCTTTTTTTTTTTTTTTTTTCATTTTTTAAATCACATTTGCAGGTTTACAGGATTTGGGGGTCCTGTTCCACACCGGCCAGTTGAAGATATGGCATTCTCTGTTGCAAAGTTTATACAGAAAGGCGGGTCATTTATTAATTACTACATGGTTAGTTTTCAGCTTCAATCCAACTAATGAATATTAATTGTAGATCAATTCAATTCAGAATCAAATTCCTAGCAACGTAACTTGGAACCGTAACCAGATTTTATCTTTTCTTGCCCACTTCAGTACCATGGAGGAACGAATTTTGGCCGAACGGCTGGTGGTCCTTTTATTGCCACGAGCTATGACTACGATGCACCAATCGATGAATATGGTATGTTGAATCTTGTGCGTGCATCTGTTGAAATCATTTATCCAACACTTTCCCCATTCAATATGCTGGAAGTAATAGAGAAGGAGCCTATACTTCTCTTTAGATTACATATATGAGAAGAGTAATTTTCTATTCAGAGTCCTAGTTTTTAAAATTACGCTTGATAGGAACTCCTAATATAGTCATGTCATGGTTGAATTTTGTGTAGAAAATATGTTATGTCTGTTTCGCTGACTTTTGTTTTCTTTCTATTCACAGGGCTAGTAAGGCAACCCAAGTGGGGCCATTTGAAAGATCTGCACAGGGCCATCAAGATGTGCGAATCTGCCTTAGTTTCTGCTGATCCCACAGTGACGTCACTCGGGAATTATCAAGAGGTAGGGCTAAACCCTTTTCATGTCGTTTGCAAACATTCGGGTCTTAGATAGTTTTGGACTGACCCTTAATCTTTGGCCTGCAGTCCCATGTCTTTGAGTCAAAATCAGGAGCTTGCGCTGCATTCCTTGCAAACTACGACTCAAAATCTTTCGTGAAAGTGGCATTCCGAGGCATGCACTACAATCTTCCTCCTTGGTCCATCAGCATCCTTCCCGACTGCAAAAACACAGTTTTCAACACTGCAAGGGTGAGGAAGATTATTGGTGAATTGTGCACAGCATGTTTTTTTGGTATTGTCAAATGACTCATGCTTATCAAATCTCTATACAGGTTGCCGTTCAGACATCCCAGATGATAATGACGCCAGTGAATGGTGATGGCTTTTCTTGGGTCACATACAACGAAGAGACTGCCTCCTACAACGATGATTCGATGACAGTAGATGGGCTGTTGGAGCAGATAAATGTTACAAGAGATGTTACAGATTATCTGTGGTACACAACAGAGTGAGTAGCCCACCTTGTTGAGATCTTCACAAACAAAGCAGCTCTCCAGTACTAACTCCTCTCCCTCTTACCTCCAGTGTCACAATAGACCCAGATGAAGGGTTTTTGAAGAAGGGTGAATACCCTGTCCTTTCAGTGTTATCAGCAGGCCACGCTTTGCATGTCTTTATCAATGGTCAATTATCAGGTTGGTTTTCATGGCATAGGTAGCATTTTGAAGTAACCCCTCCAGATCGATTTTCAGCTGAGTCCTTCAGTACCATTTGGACGCACCCTCGAAAGGGACGCTTGAGGCCTAAATGCCATTTTGAGCCAAACCAAAGTTGGTGGTGTGCGTTTGGATGCACTTTGCAAACCCCTGTCTGATCCCTCACTCAACAAAATAGTCGCTAAACTCGACAAAGCCAATCAGATTGGTTTTTGGCAAATCGACTGAAAAAGAAGGCTTGAAAAGCCCATTTGCAGGAAACCCCTTTTGCATGCCCCAATGGGGTGCGTTTGGGCAGTGCAAAAAACCAAACCTCAATTAATGGGTACCAGTTCCACTTTTTGGCCCGAACTGATATTTCTTTCATTTCAAATGCCACTTGAAATGAACAAAATGTTATGTTGCCAGAAAAGCATCACGGCCTGCCCCATCTCACTGGGTACTTCCAACAGTACCCTTGGGGCCTGTTTGGATCCTTGTATTGGTCTATCCAAGATTGGCCAAACATGCATTTTAAACTGCATGGGTGTAAAATTAGTTCAAAATGCATGTATTGGCCAATCTAGGATTGATCAATAAAAGGATCCAAATAGGCCCTTATAAAATTATGCAAACTACAATTCAGCTGAGAATGCATGTTTTCAAGAGCTTTTGCCTTTCTTTTTTCGGCAGGGACTGTGTATGGGAGTTTAGATAATCCAAAACTAACATTTACTGGCAACGTGAATCTGAGAGCTGGCAATAACAAGATCTCAGTTCTAAGCATAGCTGTTGGCCTTCCGGTTAGTTCAATTTCCTTGCTGAATGTCCTTCAAAGCATCTAGCATTCTAGTTGTTGAGAATTTCTTATAAGACTTGCAATTGCGATTGATTTTTAGAATGTGGGGACACATTTTGAGACATGGAATGCTGGAGTTCTCGGTCCTGTTATGTTGAACGGTCTCAATGAGGGGAGAAGAGATTTGTCCTGGCAGAAATGGTCGTACAAGGTTCATGCCGTTCTCATCCTCTTTGGTTGTTTCCATCGACTTCTACAAGGTTTCACAGCCAAGTAATTTTGATTTTCCTGTGCAGGTTGGTTTGAAAGGTGAAGCTTTGCAACTACATTCGCTCAGTGGAAGTTCCTCCGTCGAGTGGGCATCTTTAATCGCCCAAAAACAGCCCCTAACATGGTACAAGGTACGGAAGGAAAACATCAAACTAGACATTTTCCTTTGTTTCCGGAAAGGAGCTTCTTCCTTCCAAAATTGGCCATCATTACATCAGAATCAAATTGCTTTTACAGTTCTCAATTCCAAAAAGAGAGATGATATTTTAAACCATAGTTCTAAAACTCACTGACTCGAAACTCGGCCGAGCCAATTCAATTCGATTTCGAGCTGAATTACTAGGGAAATCGGTCCTGACATGGACTTGGTTCTGATCAAGAAGACTTGTCGAGTTGGCCCAAAGACTATTTAAACTCGACACGACTAGGCAGTGATTTGAACCAAATCACTGGCCTTGTGAATTCACTTTATTCAAAGAAATGAAAGAGGAGCAAATTGGAGCTGATCCTAGAACCTCATTGATCACAAGAATTGAGTGCCTTAACCAGTGCGCCACACATTGCATTGTTTATTTCAGTATTTTATATTACTTATACCATGTAAAAAGTTTAAAAATGATTACCAATTCATTTATTTTTAATATTAGAACTTTATTAAAATCGAGTCAATTTGGGTGGAGTCTTTGAGTCAACCTGACCCAGATGAAAATTGAGTCGAGTTTTCGAAATATGTTTTAAGCAGGTCTGATATAACATCGTTTCCATTTTCATGCTTTCAGACTATCTTCAGTGCCCCAGCTGGGAATGAGCCCTTGGCTTTAGACATGGGTAGCATGGGAAAAGGTCAAATATGGATAAATGGTCAGAGCATTGGCCGCTATTGGCCTGCTTATAAAGCATACGGTACTTGTGACGAATGTAGTTATAGCGGAACATACACTGAGAAGAAATGCCAAACTAATTGTGGGGAGGCCTCTCAAAGATGGTAAGATGCTGATTACTTTCAGTAATGGTCCCGTAGGGGGTTTATTCCTGAACTTCGATGGAATGACCGACAACTACGATTTTACAGGTATCATGTCCCACGTTCATGGCTATACCCGACTGGGAATCTACTGGTTCTGTTTGAGGAATGGGGTGGTGATCCGACTGGGATTTCCTTGGTCAAACGGACGGTAGGAAGTGTTTGTGCTGATGTCTCTGAGTGGCAGCCTACTCTGAAGAAATGGCATATCAAGGCCTACGGGAAACCTGAAATGCCACAACGGCCGAAGGCCCATCTGTGGTGTGCCAATGGACAAAAGATCTCATCCATAAAGTTTGCTAGCTTCGGGACTCCAGAAGGAGTATGTGGAAGCTTCGAGGAGGGGAGCTGCCATGCCCACAAATCATACGATGCTTTTGAAAAGGTACATTTAAATGTTTCATTTCTCTATCCATTCCAATCTTTCTAGAACATAGATAGGCTAACTAATCTTGACATAGTTATGCTACATCCAATATACTAACACCCAAGTTAGAGATGCATTTTTTTTTTTTAAAAAATCTTCGTCTTTGAGAAATCTAATGTGGGGATTTGTTGCAGAACTGCATCGGGCAGCAATGGTGCTCAGTAACGATATCCCCTGAAGTTTTCGGGGGGGACCCATGTCCCAATGTCATGAAGAAGCTCGCAGTCGAGGCCATCTGCCAGTAATAGGCTGAAAGTCCCAAATGAGTTAAAAAGACGACATCGGTATTCTTCTTCAGTATTATATACATACACTCCAATAGTATTGGTTTTCTTAGTAATGGTAAAATATCCAAGATCGAGGCCAATGTTTTCAGCAGATGGGTGAAGTTGCACCAGCACACCCCGCAGACAGAAGCCTATGGATTGGGTGGAATCAGTGACAGGAAGATCTTATGTAAATACGTAAATTATCTGCTTGATAAACACCGCTTGTAAGTAATATGAAGAAGGAAGAATCATCTTTGAGTAGAGCTGATATGGGGCCGCAGATTTCAAGTTCCCGTGCGAATTTCTAGTTTCATAGGAGGGGTCACAAGGGCTTGCAAGGATTGGATTTCTCATGTATTCAACCCTTTCTGGGCAAGCATTTGTTTCATTACTTAATTAGATTCGAAGAGTCTAATGATTATGAGGTTCAAGCTTTTGTCATTGATTTATCATTGTAAGATTGAATCGATACAGTTAATAAAGTCGTGCTTGAAAGGTGTTGCAGTTTCTTTTTCCTATTGCAGTCTGCTGTAAGCATTTGGATACATAAACTTGTGGTCATTTCTGTTTCTTCTTTGTTATAGGTGCATTTGGTTGCACAAATGTCAAGAAATTAAATAAATATTTGGACCAACCAAATGCACCCTTCATCATTTTTTTTCAAAGTTCTACACTAAATACATCCTCTGGTTCATGAATGTGGCTGAGTTGGTGTTCAAAATGCCAAACTATACAATGGTGTTACAGACTGTTACTACACACAAGAGGAGCTGGATTGCAGATTTCTTATTTCATTCCAAAATGCTGGGTAAGGGTGTGTTTGGATGTTCATTTAATTCCAAATGCAATCACGTTGGCTAGTCTGAAATTATGCTTACTTCCATTTTGATCCTTTTGCTCCGGTGGTAGACTCTCAGGAGTTTCAACACCCGGTCAAGGGTTTGAGTATCCATAGGTGGTGAAATCCCACTATGGTGTGAGTGTGTGGGGGTGTGTTTTAAAAATAAAAATAAAAATAAAAATAAAATTTGTTTACTTCCATTTTATGGACTTGCATTGCAACCAAAGCAATTGCAATTATTGTGATTTGTGAGAATGAATGAATTGAAGCCTAAAAGGGCAAGGGGAAGGCCTGAAAGGATGTATCCAAATCTGATCAGACTAGGAATATCCGATATCTAAATTTGGTCCTGACATCCTATGAATATTTTAAAACACTACTTGAATTCGAAGTCTATCCAAATTCCATCTGGTTAGTCTGTTGTTTTTTTTTTTTCTCTTTATATATATATATATATATATAGAATAATCCATTAAAAGAGTAACTGATTTTTTTTCTTCCCTAAACCTGTAAACCTCCCATCAAAACCTAACTACACATTTAAAACAACACCATTATAAACAGGTCAGATTGGATCTTTATGTCTGATTGGATCTTTATCAAATTGAATTGTTGTATATCCCATTCTGATCTGACTATAAACCGATCCTGTTTTCAGTATCTGATGGACCCGATTGATAGTTTGAATCCAATTTAATAGGGTTGAATTCCAATCTGATCTGGTTCAGATCGTTTGAATAATAGGGTTGAATTCCAATCAGATCTGGTTCAAGATCTGATCCATTGACATTATGTGGAGGTAGTAAGAAAAGACCCGGGTGGTAGACTCCTTGGAGTTTCAAAACACCGGGTCAAGGGTTCGAGTACCCATGGTGGTGAAATCCCACGGCATGAGTGTGTGGGGGTGTGTGCGTGTGTAAAAAAAAAAAAAAAAAAAAAAAAAAGAAAAGAAAAGTAAGAAAAGAGTCGATGACATATAATATAACTGAAGTTATATTTCCTGATAGGTAGCAAACGAATAAGGCTTAGATGATGATGGTGGTGTGTGATATTTCACTTCCATTTTTTTGGATGTTAATGACTACAATTGTAACAAATGTACATCCAAACACATCTACATGAAATTGGAAAACAATGCAATGGGCTTCTTAGCTATATCAATTCTGCCAGTTATCCTTGCCATTGATTTTCATAGAAGGAAAGCAACATGTAACAGCAGCTCACTCAGCTTCTTCTGTTACATGATGTGTTTTAAAACAAGTTCCATGCCATGATTTTTCCAAAGGTAAGACTAGTAGTTGTCATCTGAAACCTGACGATCGAAGCGGGGTTGCAGCAAGAAGCAACACGCATCTCTTCGCCACAGGAGTACAAAATTCTTCTACCTGCTTCTTCTCTGCTCTTTTTTTTTTTTTTTTTTTTTTTTTAAATTCCTTTTCCCCCCAACTGCTTCCTCTTTACTCATGTCTTTATGTGTTCATGTAGTTCTTGGATGCCAAAATTCTCTACCTTAAAATAACATGGCACCTTTTGAGTGTGAAATCCCATCATCCTTTTGTTTAGATCAACTGATGGGCCAAAAGCTGCCCATGAGCTGGGGCAATCTACATGTTGTGACTAGCACCTTCACTAAAACCGTCACCAATTCAAGCAAAAATCACAAACACCTTGTTTACACAACCAACAACTGCCGACACTATTACGAATTATAAATGAAAGAAAATCAATTGGAAAAAAAATCATCAAGATAATTGGAGTCCACTAGTTGAAGTAAAATCAATTGGCAAAAAAAATAAAAAATTTCATCAAGATAATTAGAGTCCACTAGATTCAATATTTATATTATTCGCCTCAATAAGCTTGTCCACAAGCAAAATTGTAAGCAAATGAATCCACTGTCAAAAGGAGATTATAAAAGTAACGTTGGTTATCTTTTATTCTTTATAACAAACCCTTTGCAAATACAATCATCTTCTCAACTTGCCATTGTTCTTGCTAGAAGTTGTCATTAGAAAACAATTATTGCCAAGATTTCAGCCAAGAAGAAAAAACCCTTTTCACCTCTTCATTCTCTCTTAAACTCTATTTAAAAAAAAAAAAAAAAAAAAAAAGGCCCAAATTCAATTTCACCCTTTACCTCAAATAACTAGAGTTGTCAATGGGCCAGGCTGGCTGTATGGGCTTCTGAGCTTTGCCTGCCTCGAGCTCAGCTTGGGTTGGATTATCAGGTCCAAGGGCCAGGTTCAGGCTTAAAACTCAAGCCTGTGTCTTGATCAATCTGGGGCTTGGATTTTCTGTCCAAAGCCCATCATCCCGCCCAGCCCATTAACATTTTTAAAAGTATCTAATATTTAAAATTTTCACCCTCTCCCTCTCTCTCCACATATCGATGTCCTTGTCTACTTCATTCCATAGCAAAACCTCGTCTGCCCAAGGAATCCAACAGCCAGGCCAGCAATGTGTAGGCTCATGTCCAGTGGTACTACCGACCCGAGGTGTCAATCGGGAGCCGTCGCCAATTCCTTGAGGTTTTCCTCTCCAACCACTACCTGTTCAGAGCGTCGACACAATCAAGGGCAAGTGCATCGTCCCCAGCTTCAAGAACTACACCGAGCTCGACGTTGTTGGGAATTGAAAATGCTACAATCCTTAAGTGGGACCACCATGAATTGCACATTGGCCTGATAATCAGGTGGGCCCATGTTTGGCTCTCTCTCTCTAGGAATGATCGAGTTCAGGCTCGGACCAGGCCCTACAAATGTATTCTAGGTTAGGTTTTAGCTGGATGTATGAACTGACAGTGGGTGTACTGACAAGCTATTAAAAAAAAAAAATAAAAAGAAAAGAGGTATAAGCTGGAGTATTTTAGCTTGTCACAAGCTCAGGCTAAGTTTGGGCATATGTTGAAGAATACGTGCAGGACTTAAGCTTGACTTGCGTGTTACATCTCGAAATCTAACTTAGCTTTACAAGCAAACTACTAGTGAATAAAAGGTCTAAAATACGTCCAAAGGTGTTCACATACATAGACTTATACTCCATGACTATACTACAAGTTACGTATCATCTAAAATAGTAAAAATATATAAAATTGATTTTGGTACGCACACTAATACTTCCAAGATATGCCGACAAGGTAAAAGAGTGGAACGACGATGTGGGCCCATTTAAGATAACTAGACATTAGTTTATCTGCACAGATTGTGTACAGTTTCTCATAAAATGGTGTAGTGAATGATGCTCGAAAACTCGGCATTTTCGATAATCTAGGATGTCAATATAGTGGCCACCAACATGGAGTGGGCCATGTCCTACTATCTTCCCAATGATGATCCTTAGCCATTCGATTGGTAGCGTGCGAATTGAGCGCTATAAGTGGGTCGCAACATTTGACAAGGAAATAGATGGGCCCGATTGAAAACTTTGGACCGTTTGATGGGGAACATTTTGTCACGCCCCAAAATCTGGCACCTGAGTCGACTAGGGCATGATCATAATTCAATCTTATTTATTATAAGGTTTAAGAAAATCTAAATTAAGTGTGAAAATTCATATCATAGCCTTTAAAAAACACCAGAAATATTATACATTTTGTTGCATGTATGATCACAGCAAGACCCACAGATTGGATGGTCCACACATGCACAGTTTAAAAATAGCATATTTCTCCACCTAACCCTTTTACAACGAGTATTCAAGTACAAGAAAATGATACACGATGCCTTTGTACTCTCGTCTATGGCCTCAAGCTCAAGCATCCGATTCTTTCGCCAAATGGTAACCACTCCTTTTCTTGCCCAACATCATATCATGGATGTATTCGTCTAAGATGTGTCACTTGCATGGTACAAATGTACTGTGGTCCGGACCGTCAATAGAGTGGGCCTTTTTGTGGATGTGACAGGAATCAAGGCTGTTTGTATCAGTTATGCATTAGGTGAGACCCTGGACTCACCGAAGATGGTGTGGCCCTTGCTTTGGGGCCCACCTTGAAGTATGTATTTTGTATCCACGCCGTTCATCTGTTTTTCCATATCATTTTAGGGTATTATTCAAAAATTGAAGCAGATCCAATCATCAGGTGGACTATACCATAGGAAAGTGTGGTGATTGACCATTACTGGGCCACAAAAGTTTTGCATCAAGCTGATATTTGTTTCTTACCTTCATCCAGGCTTATGTGATCTTATCAACAGATTGGATGATAAATAAACACTATGAAAACATTAAGATGCGCCCTAAGAAGTTTTTAATGGTATCACGTTCAATCACCACTGCTTCCTATGCTATGGTCCACCTGATAATTATATCTGCCTCATTTTTGGTATAATAGTATAAAATAATCTGAAAAAACGTATAGACGGCGTGGATATAGGATACATACATCAAGGTGGGCCACACGTAAAGATGAACGAACGGCATTTGGAAGTCTCTATGTTTGCATAAGCAAGAAATTCTTTCCTGGGTTCGGCCTTGATGTTTATATGTCATCCAAACCGTTTATAAGATTATACCCATTGTAATGAACTGAAAAAAATACAAAACTTTTGTGACCATGTTAATTTTCAACCGTGGTCGTTGAATCCCACTGTTTCATCTCGTGTGGCCCACTCGTGTTTTGGATCCTCCTGAGTTTTTATGTAATTTCTAAAATGAGCTCTCAAAATGGATGGACGGGATGGATTGCTCAAAAACGTCATGGTGGGCTCCTCCTGGCTTGCAAGAGCGGGAACTTCTTGCAGAAGGCTTTCCCAGCTTTTCAGACAACCTTTGTATTTTGGCCATCCATTTGATGGTCAAGCAATTGGACTGTTAGGATCGATCCATGATGGTACCCACGTCGGGCCGGATTTCAACATTCGGCATTGATATGGTCCTGTAGCCGTAGCAATAAGCATGCATGAGCATAATCACCCTACACCGCAGATCACGGTATATGATTCTTCTTCATTTTTATATATATCCCTCCACGTCACGATCGAATGTTGACCAAATACAAAGGAAGCCCGGGAAACTCTACGGTCCTGATGCGTCGGTTTTTACAGGTAGGGGCCACGGTACGCAGATCCCGACCGTCGATCTAGAGGAAGCACTAATGTGTGGGTGGTCCCTAAAAAATATCATAGATTAGACAAATTGGATAAACGATCGTGGAGAAAACACAGCAACGATTCTGAAGGTCAGGTTGTATCGTATGGATAAAACCATCCAATCTCGGAATATTTTACATATACACCATCCATTGTGAGACCCATAATTTCAACCGTCTGGATTACCAATAAATATACCCTACTTGCACAAAATAGCTGCGTCAGGACAGTAATCACCGTTCTGATTCGTCAGGCCTCTACAATTCCTCTAGAATCCCATTTCCCGGTGTCCGCTCTTCTCTTCCCAAACTCCAGAGCACGTGCGTACCGAAACGGGACCCGAATCTTCTTCATGCACGAAGCGGGTAAAATACCCGAGCTCTATGGGGCCTCTTTGTTGATCGTGTAAAATCCACTCCGTCTATCTTGTTCGTATTCTCATTATCAATGTACAAAATAAAAATTAAAGTTATATGATACTAATATGGTATACACCAATTACAAAGGCTATAAGTTTATGTGGTGTGGCTCCCCTGAGTTTTGGATCAGATTATTTTTTACTCTGACTGTTAATACCTATGAGGAAAACCTAATGAACGGATTGGATGTAATACACACAAAATGATGGGCCCCATAGGCAAGCTTATGTTTAATGTCTCCTTCCCGTTTTTACTGTGGTGTGGCCCACCCTGAGTTTCAGATTGGGATATTTTTGTCTACGGTCTAAGATCTACGGGATCATCTGATGGACGGAGTGGATGTCACACGGAAGCACGGTGGGCCCCAGCCCTTTTTTTTACCCGGTATAGTGTATGCGCGTCCACGTCTTCGCACAGTGTACACGGGTTTTGAATTCTGATAAGTGGGCCCCATATTTCGAAAATCCAGACCATTGGTTCATCGAGCCCCATCCTGTACGGAACTTTCACCTACGTAATCAGAGGTATGGAGATCTTAACTACCAATATAGGGACAGTTCTTCGGATGAAGATGGACCGTTTACTGTTTCTTTCATTAATCGTCTAGTTGTAGGTCGCAAAACGAAAGGTTAAAACTTCATATCAAGATAGCTTTAGAGATGGTCCACCTACGGTTTGGATCAACAGATCAAAAACCTGGATCGTCGATCTGAGGGGCCCACCTATCATACAATCTTCATTTCACAGAAATATACAGAAGTGGAAAAATAAAAAATAAAAAAGCGGAATGACACAAACCCGTCTCGTATAATAATAAGCACATCATCATTTTCCATGGAGTTATGATACTCAGGCAGACTATGATGCTTCATACACAGGTACTCAGAAATTTCATACGTGTCATAAATAACTAAAATTAAACCGACTAAATTGTATAAACCAATTTGATAAGGCATATTTACAAAATCAGATTGTTTCAACCATCGTAACCTCTGATAATCTGACACTTGTTTGTTAAAATTAGACCATTGGATATTTTCCATTCGTAACCGGCCAATAAATGTCTACTAATCTGATACCAAGATAATCAAATAAGGGCAATCTTGGGCTTACGTCTTTATGATACATCTAGACTTCCAAATATAAGTTGGACAGTTTAATTTTACTTGGATGACACGTATGCAATTTGTAAGTGCCTGTGTATCATCTATCATCATCTGCCAGAGTGTCGAAGCTTTTTCTCCCACTTTTCTACCACGGAGATTTCAACCAGAAACCAAAACGAGATTGAAATAAAACAGAATTCCAAACAGTAGCAGTTTGGAGAGAGAGAGAGAGGGAGAGAGAGAGAGGAATGAAGGAAGATGAAGGTGTAAGGAGGAAGAAATCCTGGCAGTCGAATTTCCAGAGAGATCTGATGGCGGGAGCGCTGATGGGTGGTGTGGTCCACACCATCGTGGCCCCCATCGAGCGCGCCAAGCTCCTGCTGCAGACGCAGGAGAGTAACGTCGCCATTATCGGAGGCAGAGGCGGAGGTGGTGAGACCCACCGCAGATTCAAAGGGATGATAGACTGCATCGTCAGGACCGTGAGGGAAGAGGGCATCCTCTCTCTCTGGAGAGGAAATGGCAGCAGCGTCCTTCGGTATTACCCTTCCGTCGCACTCAATTTCTCCCTCAAGGTAATCAACGCCCTTTTGGGTGATTTCCGTTCTTGTCTTCCTTTTTTTATTTTTATTTTTATTTTTAATACGTTAATTTGTTGGTTTTTTTTTTTTTTTTCATTGGACAATTGATCTTTTATATTGAAAGAATGAAACCCATCTTTTAATTTTCATCCAAGATGAGATAATTGTGAGTTTGGGATGGGATGCAGTGCATTGTAATTTTTTAAATTCTGAAATGTTGTTTAATTATGGATGCGGTGTTATGTGCATCTCATCTGTTTGTTGTAATTTGTGTGTGGAGACTGCTGCCTTGAATGGTTTGAGTGCAGCATTTTTAGCTCTGTTGTCAAAAATGTGACGGTGGAAGGCTGCTGCAGGAATTGTAGGTGTTGGGTTGTCTGGTGATTTTTCAACTACGAATTATAGAAAAGGATGTAGAGGTAGAAAATGAGGAAATATGGTAAGTTGAAGAAGAAGACAATGGCATGCAAAGACTGCATCATCATCATTATCGCAAGTGAGACAACCAAGGAAAGTTCTGTATTGCAGCTTCGATATTGGCATACTGCCTATAATTGCACGAAGAGTGAAGTGAAGTGGCAACAAATTCAGTTCGGGAGCGGGGAAGCGTCTCTTTCATAATGTCAACAAGTATAAATAGGTAGGAAGTAGGAGTGGGATCAAGAGTCTGAATCAGGGATTCAAAGCGGGAGTTGCTGCTACTTAGAAGGATCCTGCTATTAAGAATCATTGCCCTTATTTCACAAGAAGTGAGTGAGATTATGATTGTGAACCATTTGTGGCATTGAGATGATTGCAGTTCTGCTGTGATTTGTGAAATTCTGAGTGCAAGGATTTTGATTTTCATTCGTCCTCAGTTGGTTCCATTGGAAATGCCTAAAAGACATATGGGGTGATGGACTTTGACGATGAGGATGGTTTCGAAGGATGCCCTCTTACATTGAAAAGTATTGGAGCCTGATTTTGGAATTAACTTTGATGACTGGAAAAATGTAACTACAATGTTCTTTCACTGGGTGATTTGCACTTGCAGATTCAACTCCTCCAAATTGTGACTGAGTTTATCCGGGAAAAGTTGGCCAACTGATCCAAACATCAATCATGTCAAAATAGAAAAAGATGATGGTAAATGATCCTGGGAAGGGTGTAGGAGATCTTATACTATCACTTTCGCTGGTTGAGTGCCGTCAGATGGATGCATTGTGTTTTATCTTTATATGGGTTCAGATCCATGGATTATCCATTTTCTGTTGGGCTATATATCATGAGCTTTTCATTCTGGGATTAGGTGGATGTCGTGTTTTTGGGATGAGGCGTTGATCGATTCCTTCGTGTACCTTTTGAGTGCTCTCGCACAGTGAGTTTGTTCAATCTATGGTCTCTACAACATTCTAGATGGTTAGAGAGCAAGAAATTGAGTGGGATACTGGAACACGTCAAATCATGTTCTCGAAAGTCAACATCATTTGATGTATCTTTCACAACCTTATCATGGTGCAAGCAGGGCTCCCATTACTTGGCCATTCCCCTTGTTATTTTGAGAAGTGTTGTCAAATACAAACAACCCAGTGAGCAGTGAGATGCTAGAATCTCATCAGTTGGTGGATTGGGACTATTTGTCTCTTACCTTCACTTAGTTCATGTTGAATCATGATCTGGAAAGGAGGGAATCAAAACATAAAACCGTGCAGTGGAATAGATTTTAAATGTATAGAATCTCTTGTTGATGTAAAGGGCTGAACTTAGTCTATGGAAGGGAAACTTTTACAAAAAAGTGCAAGCATAGTTCTTATGAAATGAGCCATGTTTTAGACTAATGAAAGGATAAGTTTGTATTTATGATGAAATTCAGTTATCGATCAATGAGAATTCAATGCCTGAATGGCTAGAATTTATAAAGTCAAAACACCACACAAGAATATTGGAATAGAAACTGTTAAACAACTTATTGAAATTTGTTAAAAGAATACAACTTATTGAAATCGGAATCTCTACACAAGTGATAAGTACTTAAGGTAAGAACTCAGAAAATTGTAGTGCCTTCTAAATCCTAGAGTAGTCATTTTTATAGACCCTATAGGCACACCCTTGAATCCCCACGAAAGTTTTCACCTAAACCTTCTAGCTTAATTAATATGATCTATTCAAAATAGGGTACTGAGTGCTGAGTAGCCACAATTTTGTCTACAAAAATTGAGCCAAATTGTAATAGACTAAAAATAGCATACTTGGCCCCTAAAATTATCAGAGAATCAGCCTAAAAATAGCTTACATAGATCCAAAAAAAAAAGCGTCCGAAATCATCACAGAATCAGTACAAATCAGCAGACATTCTTTTTAAAAATAGCTTTTTCATGGTATCCAAAATGGTTACATAATGTAACGGTGACAATGGATACTATTATGCATTATAGGGCCGTAACGACTGTTATGGCCCATATCGTAACAGTAACAACGGTGGCCATGCCATTATTGAATACTTTGGCAGTTGTAATCCTAGAAGTTTTGCCCTAAAAATCAGTTGCAAGCAGTCCAGAAATTCAGCAAGTAGTAGAGGTCTGCATCCATCTTTTTCAGTGCATGCAGAGTGAGGCTTGTTCTTCCATTTCATTAAGTGATGCATGTGCCAACCTAATTAGGTTACTGTGGTTTCTATGCACAGCTATTTGTCGACTTGGTCTGTATTCTCATTGGGTAGCAGCTAGCTCATGTGGACAACTTGCTGAATATTAGGAACCTCACCGTGGCACTCAAACAAATCAGGCACGTTGAAAGTTGGCATCATATCTAAGTTGTATGGCAACTGGATCTCATTATCTTTTTTACCCAGTTTCCTCTTGATTTAGCATGGCTAAATTGTCTTAGATGTGAGTCTGTTATAGGTTCACTTCAGAGGTCATTCTTCGCATATAAGCCAAAACCAAACCTTCGTCGTTGTAGACCTTCTCTCGCTGGTTTTCATTGCACCTTCTAAATAGTTGGCGTTGCTCTCTTTGATGTTCTTTAACTAGGCTTGCAAGTATCATATATGTTCGGTGAAGAAATCAATGCCATCACTTTTCTGTGTTGTACAGTTACTAAGTCAAATATATGATGTGCAATGCTATAGAAGATACTGGCAAAGCGTTTTGGTTACATTCTAATTAAATCTGGTATTCTGGTGTCATGCTGCTAGAAATAGGGAAGCCAAGACACGAGAGGTATGTTTTGAGGATCGAAAATTCTACCAGTTTGGGACCTGTGTGAGGGTGGACAGGGAGACAGCAACGTACATACTAGGAAGAGGCACTGGCATCCCTCTATATGATCTTGTTTATCACTATTCCACCTCTTAGAAAGATCCCCTCAAAACCTTGATGGTGCATTCTTGTTGATGAAGCTACGTGTTCCTGAATCAGCAGCCGAGACCTCTTGTCACCACCATGCTGAAAACTCCAATTTTAAGCAAATGAACTAAAGAATCTCGATACCCAGCCAAGGTGAGCCAGCTCAACAAAAGTGGTGCACTTTCCTCCTTGATGCAAACATACTGCCAATAAGGCAGTTACAACTCTTGAGTTCATATGTCGATTTTGACACAAGAATAGTCCTTGGATATATAACCAACAAGAGTGTGCCTTGATAAAGTGATTTCAATGTGTAAAAGGTGACAACCATCTCATTAGCATCTCACAACAATAAGGAAAATTAAATGTTTTACCTCAAAAATATTTTAATCATGCTTGACATGATATATATATATATATATATATATATATATAGAGAGAGAGAGAGAGAGAGAGAGAGAGAGTCATGCTCCCCTGCGCACCGTTGCACACGTGTCATGGGTGTCTAGACTCTAATCTGAACGGTCCATGTGATGAGGAATCCCATGAAACCCCATGTGACAAATTTTCACCCTGATCTAAAATTCTAGTGGGCCATAGCAAAGAAAAATGCAAATCAAGGGAGGAAACTGTTTTCGTTTTTCATGGCCCATCAAAGTTTTAGATCAAAGTAAAACTTGGTCCTGGGGGGTTTCACGAGGTGCTGCTTTACATGAACTGTTCAGATTTTGGATCCACATCACGTATGATGGGATCTCAAAAAGTTCGTATGTAGTACTGCATCGAACCTGGTTCGCAGTGAGCGTTTCCGTGTGTGTGTGTGTAGAGAGAGAGAGAGTCAACGATCCATGTGATGTGGCACCCCATGAAATCCCTAGGAACCAACTTTCAACTTGATCCAAAACTCTAGTGGGCCGTAGCAAGGAGAGATGCAAATCAAGGGAGGAAACTGTTTCCTTTTGCCGTAGCCATATATATATATATGTATATATATATAGCAAGGAGAAATGCTCACCTGCGCACCAGTTCTCACAAGAACTCGTGAGAACTTTTTTAGAATTCATCACCCATGATGTGAGCGCAAAATTTGAACTGTCCACATGTGCAGCACCCCATGAAACCCCCAGGGCCCAACTTTCACCCTTATCTAAAACTTTGGTGGGCCATGGCAAAAGGAAATAGTTTCCTGCATCACGTGGACCGTTCAGATTTTGGGCTCATATCGAGAGAGAGAGAGAGAGAGAGAGAGAGAGAGAGAGAGAGAGAGAGGTGTTGGTAATTTCAATTGTTATTGGGGAGCTTGTTTGGCATTGGTTCTCTAGACCTTAACTGTCCTTGCAAATTCCCCTTTTTAGTTAAGTGCAGAGTTAGGCTAAGTGGCAGCAGCTGGCATGATGATGTTGGCATATGGGCCGTTGCGAGTAAACATGTGGTGGTGGCTTGTTGCAATTCTTTGTGGCCAGTTACTTGAGCATGTCCTTTCCACTTTTGGTTCAATGGTGATACATGTGTGCCCCTTGGTGCTAACTTGGTTGTGTGTGTTTATCGCTTCATACAAGCAAACTCCATGTGTGTGTCTTGTGCTCTGAATTTTGTCTCACAACTGCCCATCCATGATGCTTCTTTGCCTGTGTGGCCTATGGGGTTTGCTTGTATTAGTTGCACAGGGTCAGGATTTAGTACTGGGTGGGACTGTGTTGGCATGCAAGCCTCTACATGGCCTGTTCCTAAAGCCCGGGTAATCGATGTACTATGGGCAGCCAATTGTAGAACTTCTGCCAATCTACCATTTAGGACCTGGCCCAAATTGTTGGGAGAAAGACTAAAATTCTCAAGCTCACTCCTGGCCCAAAATAAGATGTTCTAGGAAGCACCCTTCACCAACCTAAGGTCCAAAAAGCAACACAGAAAGCACACAGCTGCTCAATGATGTGATTGTGTCACCATCCTACAAAATTGGTATTCTCTGTGTGTGCACCCATGTGCATGGGGAGCATTTATTTTCGGGCTTGCCAGTATGGGCTCCTTTCCTATTAATAGAAGTTTGCCCTCAGAAACATAAGGACAAATTGCAGTTCATGTTTTACCAATATATACAATTAGTTCACGTTCTGGTTCTTCTGTAGCAGCACATTTTATATCAGTGCTTATCTGCATTGCACCTGTTAAATGTATCTCATCATGTTGATGTCTTATAATCAATGTTTTTGGTCTTCTGATGTGACGCAATAAGTTCATGATCATCTCCTGATCGCATGACCACTGTTATCATGCTTTTGAATATAATAATTGGTAATCAGTTAGTGGGACAAACCCCTACCATCTTGTTTTCTTCCCCTAGTTTATCTGTAGCTGATTTTTTCAAAAGGTGGTAGTGGTCCTTCAATCAAGGCATTTTTCATGCAACTTTTGTCCGTGTCATTGTTGGTTGTTGCATCCACAATTCATCATGATGTTCAGTATATGCATTACTTACTCCATCTAGGAACTCACCAGTGGACCTGTTACTGCAATAGATTTTCAGTGTTTTTGTATGTTTGATATGTTGGAAATAGGCTGTGCTTCTACATTTTCTGGCTCTATGAATGTTTCTACTACTATTCTTAGTAGTTTTGGGTGCATGGAGATCGTATATCATAACTGATGTCCAAATTGGTACTGATATCATAACATTGTTCTGATATCCATGTTTGCTGCATGAATTTCTCTGTGCTCATATGAATTTTATTAAAACTAGAAAAGTCTTAATGATTATTTCTGATAAAACTGAGGTATCCACAGCTTAAAGAATTTTGATAGATGGTTCTTTCTAATTACTTAGATCAATTGCTTTTGTATTTCTGAATGCATACCTTTCATCCAATTTAAGAACTATTTCCTGTCTTTGGGCTAATTCTCCTATCGATCATCCAAAAAGTTGCACCGTTTGTGGATGCAGGAGAGGAGACATGATACTTTAATCAGTTCCCTATGTGAAGTTGGGTCTAGTGCGTCTCTACCCAATTACATAAAGAATAACCAATCAACTGCCATTGAGGGAAGTGTAAACCTCGGTACTCCTAAATTGGGAAGTTTTGCAGTCAAGAACATTGCATCGGCTTGTAGTTATTGACTTGGCTGGCAGCTCGGCTAACTGCAATCAATGGATCCATAGAGAAGTCGAACAAAACCACTTTCATAGTAATTGTCCCCATCAACATGTACCTTTCAAATATGGACTGACTATATATTCACATATTCCTATCATTGCCATTGGTTCTTTATGTACCGATTTTGTTTTCCTTCGTTATTTTTCGGGCTGCATTTCAGTGATTGGCAGTTTGTCTTTTGTAATGGCAATTTTTTGTAAAAGCTTGATAAATGTAGTGAAGGATCTTTTTGTCATCTTTTAATGCATAAACAACCATCCATTTGAAGAAAATTAACCATCATTGCAAATGTATTTGATCCTGATCATGTTTGGTTTACCCATGCTACTCATCCCTGCTCAGGATCTTTACAGAACAATGTTAAAGAGCGGAGATGACCATTTTCTGTCAGGGGCTCCTGCCAACTTCATGGCAGGCGCTGCAGCAGGCTGTACGACGCTGGTCATCATCTACCCACTTGATATTGCTCACACGCGCCTCGCTGCAGACGTTGGCAGAACAGACATCCGCCAGTTTAGGGGCATCATCCACTTCCTCAACACCATCTACAAAAAGGATGGAATCAGGGGCATCTATAGAGGTCTTCCCGCTTCTCTACACGGGATGATCATCCACCGCGGCCTATACTTTGGGGGCTTCGATACTGCAAAAGAGATGATGTCAGAAGAGTCAAATCCCAATATACCATTATGGAAGCGGTGGGTGATGGCCCAGGTAGTTACTACATCAGCAGGCCTGTTGTCTTACCCGTTGGATACCGTGCGGAGGCGTATAATGATGCAGTCAGGTTTGGAGCAACCAATGTACCAAAGCACGCTAGATTGTTGGAAGAAGATTTACAGGATGGAAGGGGTAGTGTCCTTCTACCGGGGAGCAGTTTCCAACATGTTTAGGAGCACTGGAGCTGCGGCAATCCTGGTCTTGTATGATGAGATAAAAAAGTTCATGAACTGGGGCAGATTGTAGCAGAAAATCAGTTGGGTTTCTATTAATTCATTCATGTCCAGAGGAATCTTTGGTCAGTGTAGATCAGAGGCATTGAGAAGTCAATAGCTTTTAGAGAGGAAGAAAAAAAAAAGGCTACTAAACAGGGTTGGCGGCAAACACGCTTTCCTCATTGGGATGTGCACCATATCAGAGGTAAGGTTGCTGCAGTTTTTCTTTTAGTTTCCACGACGATAACATTTGTTCTTGCTCTGTCCAACAAAGAGCAGTGATTTTGTTCAAGTGAATTTTTTTTGTTCTTTACTTGCATCACGATTGGTTTTCTAATGTAAAGCAAAAGGAGGTACTGAAAGGAAGTGAAGTTGACCAAAGTAGTGAGATGAAATCATTGAAAGATGAAGGATGCCTGAAGCTGTAATGAGCTTTTTCAGTTTTGTATTCTTTCTTTTGTATGAACCTATATCATCTCCAAGGAAATAGGAGGGTTGAGGTCTTTGCTTGCAACTCTGAATTAAGGAAAGAAGGGAGTTAGTTGCTCTTCGGGGAAAAAAAAAAGAGAAGGAAAGGAGTTTTTCAATGAGTGATGATGAAGTAGAGGCTTTTGCCCCACCATGTGCTCATCTGGGCCAGTCATCTGGAAGAACTGTGTGCAGATGGACGACACTGGAAAAATCACTCATTAGGTAACCTTTGCTATCCATTGTGGACAATGAGAATCTTTAATCAGTGGGAATTTCGAGAGGATCCACTGTTGGACTTTGGGGAGAGGGGGGCCATCATCAATGAAGATTTGAACAGTGGATGGTAGAGCCCATGAACAGTCCGTTCTAAAAATCTAATTTTATATACAAATGTTGTTTGGATGACAACATATATTTTACCCATTTTTCTTGAAATGTTGTTTGGAAGTTAGTTTGGGAAAATAATATTAATAATATGAGGCCGCTTTTTCTGACTATAAATTTAAAGGCTAGGAACATTCAATGAAAGAGGTAATTGTCAAAGGTGGGCTCCACATGAATGTATTGGGTGCGTGCCTGGTATCAAGGGTTATTTTCACTAACATGGGGTAAACAAGTAAAAGACGGTATAAAACCCATATTGTCCAACGGCTACACCACAATTTATTTGGCCTGGATCCCAAAGATCAGGCTGATTCATCACTTTAGGTTGGCTGCCCTATAAAAATAAACCTAAAACCTCTAAATTAATGTGGTATGGCCCACCTGTGTGGAGTAGTGTGATTTATTGGTTAGTTCCTTCATCCTGATGAGATGCATTATATTAATGGATTGGATGGCATTTACGCACTAAGGTGGGCCCTATGCAAAACAAATGGTGGGCATAGACTTTTTCCTACGGTTTCTGACCAAAATTTTGGATAAGAGGATAATTGGCATTTATGGTGCAAAATTTAAGAAGAAATGCTACACTACTCTTTTTCTATTAAGTTATGATGCTTCCAGTTCCATCGGAGCACTTAGGCCGTCCAGTCGATCATTGTGAACTGCCCATTAAAATCATAACACATTTCATGGGCTACACGCAATAATCTCCTTGATCGAGGACAATCCAATTAATCATTGATTTGGCCTTATTTTCTATAGCTATTCATTTTTTAGCCATCAATGGGATGATTAAAATTGCCTAACAAAAGTGATTCTTTAGATCCCTAAGAAATACATTATAGGCCTACAAAATATATGGATCAAATTGTTGATTGGACCAGCGCAAATTATCTTGACCATCCGTATTAATGACCATTGTCAAATGTTTTGTATTTGTCCGATCAGTGTGTTGTTTGCATGGTAGGCCTTGAAATGCACATTAAAACCCAAGGAACATTCTACATCAATGGATTGATCTGTCCAAGTGCACCAGTGCAACTAGGAGCATGAGTATCCTCTCGAGGACAATGGAGCATCTCCCACGTTAAAGTAAGCCATGTGGGTGGGCCCCCACTCTAATTTTTGAAAAATGCGGAAATTTTACTTTGAATGCAATGATAATTAGAAAGGTACGTCTACTCCGTCCATCAGTTTTGTCGTATCATGCCGGGAAGTAGCCGGGAAGTAGAGACTAAAAATAAATCAAGCAGATCCAAAAACTCATGAAGGCCACGCCAAATAAAAAAAGTGGCATGGAAACACCAACCATTGAAAACTTCGTAGGGTTAACAATGATGTTAATATGCCATCTAGGCCGTTGATAGGTCTAGTCTCACAAAGGCGAACGGAAAACAGAACTGTCGTCCTGAACTAAAACGTGCGCACCCCTGGAAGGTTATGGTAGGTGTTTAGCCCCAACTGCTTAAGCAGTGCTTATAGTGCTTCCCATTAGCCCCAACTGCTTAAGCCGTGCTTATGGTGCCTCCCATCCCAGCATAAGCTGACGAAACTGATGGATAGGACGGATGTTACAGATATTACGGTGGGTCCACACAACTTCAGGTGATCAACTCCCCAAGAAACTCCCAACCTCAAGTATATCCATTGCGCACAGCCTGGAACTGTGTAACTAGGGCCAATGGAACCAGCTCTTGGCTTGAAATCTAGCCCAAGGCAAGTGTACTGAAACATGCACCGTGCTGCAAGTCCCACCTATTTTGTTAATCAGCCTGAATTTTTTTTGGGAGAGCATCCACGTCTACACTTTGATACACTACCTGAAAAGCTACGGTGGTGCACCCATATAGGAACCACCTTCTTATTCTCCTGGCAAGGAGATGTACCTGAAAAGCTACGGTGGTGCAGGACCCACCTTTTTATTCTCCTTGCAGGGACGGCGGTAGAAGGGATTGGTGTTGTGACTAGGGCAGAAACAATCCACATTGCATTTGGAGAAACAAAGAAATTGTATCTGCATTGAGACATGATATTCACTTTAATTCAGCTGAACAAATGCACAAACAGATGTTAGGAAGGTGACATGTGACTGAGGGAGGCTTTTTCCATGCACACTCAAATGCAATGGAACAACTAACCGCCACAACTGTAAAGAGTCCCTCCATTCTCTTCCTCTTTATTCATTACAAGGGCACATTCTCATACATTTGTCTCATGAGACCACAAGATCTGAAAGACGAATTATCCAAGCGTGTTTTGTGTATGCGGTTGGACGCATATATCAAACCCAAAACAACATCCCTCCTACTCCTACTTCCGATGCACTTTCCAGTACAAATGCTAAAAGTGGATGGATTGCCATGAAAATTTAAAAAAAAAAAAAAAAACCAACAAAGAAAATCAATGGGAAACACAACAAAAATTAATAACAAACGAACAAAGCATGTAAATACTTACCAATCCAGTTGGAGAACCACGACAACCCAAGAGAGGACTCCTATCCCTTTCAAAACTAGTAGCGAAGTATCCTTCACTGACCTAACCCCATATTTTCCCAAACATGAAACAAATGACCCATGATAATAATAATAATAATAATAATAAGAACACTAGATTAAAAAAAGGGAAAAAAAAAAAAAAAAAGAATCACCAAAACTTTTTTGAGTCCTCCCCTCACTCCCACCTCTACCCTTCTCTCTTTCCATATACCATATATAGATTGTGACAGTAGGAGAACAAAAAAAAAAAAAAAGGAAGGAAAAGAAAGACGCCCTTCAATCATCACTGCTCTTGATCTGCATACAATCTATTCCAGAGCAACACTACTGTTGCTTACACTCAGGAGGCCGCTCACCTCCTTCCCCAAGTTGGGCTGCGCTTTTCTGCAATTTCAACCACAGAAATACAGTAACAAGGATATTACATTCATACACAACTAAAGAGTTCCTTGTAAAGCATCTAATCATGAAAGACTACTTAAGGTCAAAAGAAACGAAAGAAAGGTAAATGTACAAAGAAGAAACAAGTGTATATCATACCTTCTGTCTACCTGCCCCCTGCTGGAATATTTGGCGACAAGGTAAGGGAAAGCTGATTAGTATCTACCATTCCAAAGAAAATTTTCAGTGCAACTAGGAACTAATAACACGAGTTTACCTTCTTCCTGCTCTTGCCTTCGTCTTCATCTTCATCTTCGTCATCCTCATCCTCTTCATCATCCTCATCATCCTCCTCATCTTCATCCTCCTCCCCATCTTCATCCTCGTCATCATCCTCCCCTTCTATGTCTTCGAAGTCCTCCGCTTGAACAGCCTCACCCGTGAACCATGAAACCGCATGGGGAATGATTTTATCCCTAATAGTTGACCTGTACAAGGAAAAACACCCATCGACATCAGTTTCCACTAAGTAAATGATGAGAAGACCCTGCACCCTCCAAAATGATCAAAGGCCTACGATCTAAAAGTACATTTTGACAATTCAAAAGGCATTCACCATCATTAGTTAGAAAGGAAAGAGGCTTTTGCAATGAATGAAGTAGGCAAGAAACATGTGAATAATGCAAGGGAAAGAACATGTACCCAACATCATAATCCTGCTCCATTTGATTCTGAAGCTGCTCAGCCTGTTAAAAAGAAATCACAGGAGATGATCAGAAACTAAGGAATAGCAGTCAAATTGCTCTTCCGTGCAGTGACATTGAACTTACTGTCTCTTCATCAATATCATCATCATCATCCGGGACTTGTGGTGGATTGAAGAAGTTGAAGAAACTATCACATTGTTCGGTTTTTGTGATGGGCTTAGCATTCTTTGATCCCTTCTTTGGCTTCTTTTTCAGAACCTTCTGTGTCAGGCTCTTTCCAGGATACCATTCAATCTCCGTCCTATAAGTACCCCAACCAAATTCCACATCATGCAAGAAATAAAATTGAACTAAATTAAATACAATAGGAAGAAGAAGACCAACTAGTAGAACTTAGTCATGGAAAGTTATGAGCAATAACAGTACCCTATGGCCTTCTCAAGAATAGGTTCATCATCGTCAATCATGTGATATGTCTTTGTTAGAACAGTGTTCTTGAAGTATGGGTTAGGATCAAAGAAGAATTCGAGCTTGAAGCCCTTGGGATCATTAATTCTGAACCACTTGATATCTTTGAGATACTTGAGAGCCCCTTCATCGCGCTCAGAAATCTGAAATGAGAAACAAGGAAAGCATAAGAACCATGGTAGAATGAAAGAAAAAGAAAAAGAAAACACGAGTTGGTGAAACATCATTTTTTGAGTCATTTACCTCCTCACCAACCACTTCGTTGGTTTTCATTGCAGTGAGCCAAAAATCTGGTACTCCTTTCTCTGAAAAAACAACACACAATAAGCGTCCTAAACAAAGTATTTACAATAAATTGGAGCACTCAAGGTTTGTTAAATACCTTCTGTAGCTTTATCCTCTGTAGGTGTTCCTTCTGCAGGTTCATTTGAGACACCTTCCACTTCAACAACACCATTCACAATTTCATACCTCTGCAAAATTTCCGAAATTAAAGGAATAGCTGAAGCAAAATACAATAAAATACTGCATAATATACTCAGATCAGAGGCAAATAAATGGTGCCTGCAAGTCTACGACTAGCATATCAGCATGGCAAGTGGCAAAAAATAGTAAAATAACCCATGCCACAGAAAATTGGACAATACAAATGCTTAATGGAAAAACTTGCATAAGCCTAACAGGAAAACTTGTATGCAACAATGTTACCTAAACCTAACTTTTTCGCTAGAGATTTTTTCTTTTTGTTTTGAAAGATACGGATTCATTGAGAGCCAAAGGAAAATAGAGGAGAATGTACAAAACTGAGATCAATTGTGGGAGATGATCCTACTGTTAACCCTCAATGCCCAGAGCAACGCAAAAAGCTACCTAAACTAAGTAATACTTGCTGTGTGCAACACAGCATAATGTGTTAATCACCCATGTGCTACTGTATCAGGCAAAACAATTAACTCGATATGGCAAAACAGTGAACCATGTTCAGAAAGTGTCTTTTCAATAAACAAATAAAAATGATACCTTTGCATACAATGGATCATACATCTTCTGGTACTTAGCTTCAAGTGCCGCTCTCTCCTCAAAAAATTTTGCCTCCAGCTCATCATGTTGGCTCTGCAAATCGAGAAACCATTACAAGATTCAAAACTCGAATCTTCTCTCAAGTACATCCATCATAAGCAGGGAGAAACATGCAGAGGTTTGACATGGTCAGATACTTGTGACTGTGAAACTAAGTTGAAGGAAAGCAAGAAAGAAAAAAACATCCTAGAAATGAAACAAGCATTGATTATATTCTGAGAACCAGGAAAACGCCAAGCAACAGACATTGAAAACATTAAACATTATAGGAATTCTGAATAGCAATACAACTGAGCAAGTGAACAATGCCTTTGTGCAGTTCCACCACATCACCAAGTGCTACTTAAAGAGTGCATCAAAATAAATGCAAATCAGAAAAACTAGAACAGAGATTTAACAAAGTCAAGAATAAATATCCTACAGAACTACTGGAAGAAAAGGACCTTTGTTCATAATTTTTCTTTCCAGTTTAAAATTAACAAACAGAAAATCAATTGCAGTTTGCATAAGAAGTTTAGTTAGATTCTTCTAGTAGTATCTGAGAGGGGCCTCAATATTTATGAGAATTTGGAGAAATTGGAAGTGAATGGTGACCTCAAGATGAGCCAAATGAATGAACAAATGTTAACATAGAAGCCATTGGACCAGTAGAGAAATCTTGAAAGAATGTAAACCTACTTTATTTGGTACCCTTTGACTAACCACAGGGCACCCTGTGTCAACTTCGTAGAATTACTGAAACACCTCGTCCAAATAAAAGGGAAAGGTCAACATGTCATTGGCGGTTTGCACTGTCAAATATGAACCAGCTGAATCAACACTATGTCTGGGGTTCTCACAAAGCTCGCCTTGCATGGGTGACTACGATGAAATGAATTTATACAAATTTCCTACTACACCAGTGCAGTTTGAGCCATCTTTGCAACGTGAGAAATGCAATCAACCAAACAGAGCCATGTGTGAAAAGCCAACTGCGTGTGGCAACCTTGCCATGTTGCCAGCAACAATGATATACCATGACACCAATTGAACGTGCTTCTACCCATGTATGAATGCACGCATAAATATAAATGCATATGATCAACCTACTTATCATACATTCATTCTTATTCATCTAAACAGATCATCCAATATGCCACGAAATGAATGGAAAAACATGGTGTGCTGTAAAAGCTGTTACAGGGCAATAAAGGCAATTACGTAAAGGAAACAGTGGTAACTGTTACACGTTACAAGGTCGTAAAGCCATTACAGAGAAGGAAAAAAAAAAACCCATAAGAGCCCGTTGCACACCCGTAACAGCCCTGTAACAGTCCATTACAAGGCCTATACAGGTTTTTTGAATTTTTTTTTTTTCAATTAAAAAATTAAGACCATGAAGGCCATTACTAGGGCCGTAACAGCCACTACAGCCTATATCATAAAGGTAACGGTGGTGGCCATTAATAGCCACCTTTACTGTTATAGAATACCTTGATGGGAAAGTAATCCACTGCATTTGTATCATACCTTCCAAAACCACAATAGAGAGCTGCAATGGACCCAACCCAATTTTAATTAGTCCACATCAATCTTCGGGACCTGTTTGGAGATCAGGTTGGGTTTCGGTCCACATTATGGACCCAGTTAAAAAGGTCAAACCGGGTCCAGATTGGTTCCATCATCTTGGACCAGTTAGAATTGGGTCAGGCCCAGATAATTTATTAGTAATGTGATGTCCTAAATTCACATTCTATACACTCATGGAATGAGGTTCGCTAAGCCATATGCATGTGCGAGAGCTCACTTACACATAATGAATGTGTGGCACACATGTGAGAGACCTAATCCATCCATCGGTTTGGGCCCAACAATGAAAATGCCCTTACTCAACCTTACCAGACCCCAAACCACAACACGATTGGATCCAGGGTCCTAAAAAACAAGACCTACCCAAACAAACCAGGTACAGGTATTCTAGGACTGGAACCAAGAAAGCATGATTTGGATGCACAGGTGACTCGGATCACAAATCATCAGTTTGATCAAACAGAAACAGCAAATACTAGTGATGCTCTCCTGCATTCAAAATGAGGAAGTTGACCTCAAATTGCAGTGAAGTTCCTTCCATTCCCAACCCAAAAGTAAGTCGGTGCCCCAAACCCTAGGCTAGAAATTGCAACTCAAATCAATAGGGCATCCAACCGGACCCCAACTAGACTGCTCACAAACCAGATTCAGCAAATAGCGACACCATATCCAAACGCACGGATTCATGCATGCCAAACATAATCGCATCAGATAACTACGAAAATGGCAACAGGCATGAAAACACGAAGACTTCGAATTCCAAAACCTTAAAGAAAAGATCGCGATAATTACAAAAGCCACCACTACAAGCGAGACCGAAACCCTAGAAAGGAAGAACAGACCTGGATCTCGCGGAGGACCTCGACACGCTTCCTGACCTTCGGAGATAGAGTCTCAAGCACGTCCGAGTGCTGCCCCGCCAAGTGCTGCAGCTTGTTCTAGAAAAAGCATCAGGAAATGAAACCCTAGACTTTCGATAGAACCGTACCAAAAAGGATAAGGAATGAAGAGTTACCTTGAGAGCGTTAACGAGGCCCGCTCGATCCTCGGCGCTGAGAGCTGCAAGAAGAGTAACGAAAGATCAGATCCGTTTACATATATGCATGGACGAATGGATGGAGATGATGATGAGGGAGTGCGGAAGCAGTCTAGACCTGCGGCGGCGGCAGGAAGGGAGGAGCCAAGATCGGAGACGTTGATGTCGCCTTGCTGCTTGCTCATGGTGGTGGTGAGTATTCGAGCAGAGAAGCTTCCCTTCTTTGGATTTTCTCTTTTCCGCTGAGAAAAGAGAGAATAGACAGAAAACGCTACGGGAGGGGAAGAAAACCCTAGAAGAGGTATAGAGAAGGAGCGAGTTTGCTTAAATACGCCGGGAAAACTGATTGCCTACAAGCAACTGTACCGAAACTTGTGGTACAGTGTCATCTTTTGCACCAATAAGCTAACTTTTTAGGAAATCAGTACCGTGAAAACTACAGGTCCCACCATGATCATGAGACCTCTTGAATATTAGATTGATAAAATTTTAAGCCGGTCAAGGGTGGATATTAAATTAACTGTCGGTTTTATGTTGATTCTAATAGTGTGGCCCACATGATAAATGGACCTTGATGATATATGTTCTATGTGATCTTTATTGTGGTTACTGAGATTTTAATGGTGCAGATTTTCTATAGAAGCCGAATTATGATGGTAGAGGCGGTAAGGTACCAGAAGTTGTGTACCTTGACTGCAGGAGATGAGTTCTCATACGGCGGATTTGGGTGGATGCCCGTCGCGCGCGCTCTCTGCTCTGTTCAGGAACGGGAATGGGGCTTGCGCGAGTGAGATTGGAGAATGGGCCCCTTCGTGCACATGCGTGTTCAGAGCACGTTAGAGGAATCTGATTCGTTGAAAATGTATTGATTTAAAAATATATATATATCCTGTAGCATGCGTTGTGTAAGATGAAGTTGTATGTTGAGAGTGGACCGTTGATTAATTTCTTGACCTTCCTTTTTTGTCCTACAAATGAGGTCATCTGATGGGTGGGGGCCTACTTTGGTGTAATGTCCTGATGAATGGTCCAGGTTCTTCACACGTGCTTCGTGTAGCAACTCCACCGCGGTTCCCTTCATATCACTCGTGCGAGTCCTGCAAGCAGGGCTAGTTTCGTAATTTTGTTTGAGGGAAAAGGTAGGTGCAGCTCGGGAGCGCTGAAATTGTGCTCCTCAGCTCTTCGGAGCCGCGAGAACAGTAAAACTGTCAGGAGTGGGACCCACCGAAATGGCACAGGCTGGACGGATCGCAATTATTCAGTATTCACCGCGACTTTTAATTCGGTTGAAAGGAAAGGGCTCTTTGTTTTTATTTTTTTTTTACCATGGCCCCGCGGTGGTGGGGCCCACCACCTGACAAGCCCTAAACACGATACAGTCGCGCAAAGTCTAAAAAAACGGCAGTAGAATTTCAAATGCCCCGGGGTCTATCGTGCCAACCAGTTCAAACATGTACCATATCCAAGCAGCTTGTCAGGTGGGACCCTACTCTATCCATCATTCGGCTGAAACTGAAGCCGATCTGTGTGCGAAGCAGGTGGACGTTGGAAGAAATAGACCAACTGTCGACTGGACGGACCTGATCTTTTTAACCATGTACATCTGCATGGTCGTTCCTGCGTGATGAGCGGTTGGGATGCATCACACGTGTGACGTATGGCTTATGAAGTGCACTGCTAGATGCCTCTCCATCTCCGCATCGATCCCATTTCGGGTCTGATTTTTACATCACGGATCGCTATGGTGTGGCCCACATATTTCACGGATCAGATATCCAACGCATCTGACAATACGTTGGAAAAAAAAAGGGTTGTATGGAAAGTTCACGTAGAGCCATTGTATGCTATCATTTCAATCCGCCTAGGGTCCAGCCTGTTTTGTCCGCCCAGAGGAATTATACGATATCTTTGCCTTTCAACGGTACGTTGCGAGATTTCGACTCCTACGGGTGCCGTCCGTGATTCAGTGACATATAACACTGATGTACGTTGATTCCACCACGGATGGACCACGACCCAAGAACTTGCACGTGGAAAAATCCTAACCCCTCGATTTATATCCTCGAAATGCAGGGTTGAAAAGTGAAACACTACAATGGTTTAGATTCAATTGAAGAAGGTCCTTTTATTGTAGCTTGAATCTTGAGATTTTTGTGGAATATTGAAATTTGAGCCATCAAATGGTCTTTTAAAATAAAAGAACCTAGTAGGACGCGGATTAGATACTCACAGGTTGAGTAGCGAATCGGCTACCGAAGTTATATCACCGAGTTCTATTGGCCTCACTATGATGTATGTGTTATATACACACACTTTATTCATTTTTAGATATCATTTTAAGGTATGAACCAAGGAAATAGGCAAATAAAAATCTATAGTGGACTGCACCAAAAAAAATAGCAGGAAGAGTGATTCCGACTGTGGAAACTATCCTAAGGCCCATCATAATGTTTATTTGAAATCCAACCAGTTCAAAAGGACATGAAATAAGGGAAAACACAAATATCAAGTTGATTTAAAACTTTTGTGGCCTTTAGAAGTTTTTAATAGTGAGCGTCACTGTCCCACAGTTTACTGTGCTGAGTCCACTAGAGCCTTGGATTTAATTCTTTTTTGGATATTGCCTTAAAATGAATTCTCCAAATGAATGGAAAGTGTGGATAAAAACATATATCATGGTGGGGACACAGAACTTGCTGACATTAGCTAGTCTCGCTACTCAACATGTCCGTAGCTACTCCGTGCCCAATTTAGTATAATCTTGATTTAAAAATATATGCACTTATAAGATGCATGCCTTAAAAAAAAAATGGCAAACATCATTTGACTTAAAAAAAATATTTATTTTTCAAATTAGGACTAGTCACAAATGCACACCTGATACGTTTTTTTTATTGGCTCACATCAGGAATCTAGTTGTATGGACAGGGATTGCATACTAACCCACTGACATCACTACTTGTTGGTGCTTTGTTGGGCCCACATAATGTATGTATTTTATGTACACTATTCATCCATTTTACCAACCAATGAGCTCAAAAATGAATTATATCCAAATCTTGTACTATATCATAAGAAAACAATGGTGATTAAATGCCCACCGTTAAAAAATTTTTGCATGCCATAAAATTTTGGATTAAGCTGATATTTGTGTTTTCCCTTCATCCAATGTGGCAAAATCAATAGATTAGATGGCAAATAAACATTAAAGTATCTCTAAGAAGTTTTTAAGGACAAGCATTCGATCATGACCATTTTTAGTGGTGTGGGCCACCTGAGATTTGTATCTGCCTCATTTCTGAGCTCATGCCCTAAACTAAGCCTGAAAAATGAAAGGATGGCTTGGGCAGAACACGCGCATCATGGTAGGGCCTACAGATTACCAATCAGTAGCGACCCAATCAACATCCGGTTGCAGAAAACATGTCCTTAATACCAGACCATTTCATTACCATGTTAGGGCTCACCAAATGCACAAATTGAATGGCATATAATCAAACTTAGGGCTAATATTAGAAAATGCCATCATCATGATGGATCTCATACAATGCACGGCTTAGATGGCACATCCACAACAAAGCAGAGCCTGCCATAGAAAATAATGGACAGCCAAAAATAAAATAAAAAAACCCAATTCACGTGGTGACCCATGACGGTTGGATTGTCCTTGTTTTTAGGACAACCCTCCTGGAAAGGTTGGAATCCATGAAGTCACAGCAGCACTAGGTCCCACACGGCCAAGGACTTTCCTGAGGAACCCCACCTATTACCTTTTTTATTTATAGATTTTAAATATAAAACTTTTAATCTTACCTTGTGTCCAGGTGGGCCCCAAACAAATGACGCCCAGGGCATATGCTGCTTTTCTCAAGGCGGGAAGACTTTAAAAAAAAACAAAGGTATAAAAACTGCATCTTTTGCAATTTATAGGCGGGAGGTTTGGGGGTGTTAGTGGGACTGGGACCTATGATGGACAGATTATATTTTAAAAAGTCACACTCATTGGAAAATCCCATTAAACACCAACCACACAACCCGCTCTTACCTAGCCATGGTCCCCACATACGAGCCTGTCTGGCCAGCATGCTGCTATTTATTCTGCCTAACCAACAGTGGGCCCACCAGCAATGCGTGCGTGATATCCGGAGTGGGCCTTGCCGGCTTGCCTTCTGGGCTGCAATATTATGCACTTGTCCGGTCCATTGTTTCAGGTAGCACTATGGCCACTCGGGCTGATCTGGTCATCTGAACCATTCATACGGACCAGGACCACCATAAGAGACTTACCAAACAAGTGATTGTGTCCACCACCATCTTTAGACTAATTCAGAAGAAGAAAATTTTCATGGCTGGTGTTCAAGTTAGGGTTTGTTTGGTAGCACGGATTTGAAATAAAATTACATCAAATCAGGTGGATTTTTAAAAAGAGTTCTTGCGGTCATATCTCAAATCCAAATACTTCCAATTCCTTACAAGCAAACGACTAGAAAATGGGCAAATCCCTTCAACTCTATGCTACCAAACAAGCCATAAATTTTGGAGGTCAGGATCCTCACGTAAAAGCCTTTTTCATGGGACGATAGCTTATTTACGGTAGTAATGACAATTATGAATGGTCCAGATCATCTCAGCTGATGGGCCCCAGTGGGTAGGGAACACGGACAAGGATCAGGTTGTGTTGCCAACACCACCCCTAGCCATGATGTACATCAACACTGTCCATCCATTTTGCCAGCTCATTTTAAGGCATGAATCCAAAAATGACGCAGACCTAAAGCTCAAGTGAACCACACCACAGGAAACAGTGGTGATTGAACGCCCACCGTTAAAAACTTGGAGCCCACAAGTTCTGGATCTGCTTCATTTTTAGGCTCATCCCCTAAAATGTAACTGGCAAAACAGATGGTAGCCATGGATATAAGGCATATACATCACAGTGGGCCCCACAACACCACCTAATCCGCATGCAGAGTCAGGCAAGACGTACAATGAATTGATGGTTAGGGCAGGACCCAGGTCAGCACATTGGTGGTTGGGCTGCATGTAGGCCCTGCAAAAGGACTCGACAAGGCAGGGGTTGCTTGGTTACCAATGCGGCAATGCCCACCACAGAAGGTTGCAGACGAAAAAATAAAATAAAATCAAAGATTACCAATATTGGGCATACACATTCCCACCTGATGAGTGGATCTCGGTTCTTCGGGTAACATTCATGATGGCCCCCACTTGATGAGTGGGCTGGATTTCGCACAGGTTCCTCACATTTTCACATGCAACAGGAATCACCTCTTCAGTCTCTCATCACCGAAATTGCCTCAGTATTTCACCTCATAACATCAGTTAGGTCTTTCAGATGGCCAAAAATCCAAACATCAGGACCTTTCATACCAGTTTGATTCACCTTGTAAATGGTATTATTCACTGAGTTTCTTTTCATTGACATGCCAAAATTCCACACAATGCCGCACATAAGCATGTGCTACCACCTGTGTCATCTTCGAAGCTTACATAATCCTTAGATCAGGCGCCATCCTATGTTAATCTATAGTCACGAAAACATTAAATCTGTTGCCGCTGGGATTAGCTTCCTGAATATAAGAGAGTGGAAAGGCTTGATAAGACCGGAGGCCCAAAAGGGCAGGTGCAGCCTGTCTGAACGGATGTACATGATGCTTCAAAAGAAAAGCGCAGCAGCACCGAGTATCAATGTTCGCAATGATGTGATGAGCTTGCTAGCTTGCTGAAGTTCTCAGCTTGCCATTCCTTTGCCTGGATGGACACGTCGATTTAAGACAATCAGAGATGAAGAATCTGTAATAGATTTTTTAATATCACTTTATACAGGAATGTCAAGAACACAGGAGTTCCCAGGGCAAGACACATCAGAAGTGTCCGAGATTCTGGCCACACAATATATGGGCCACCAAGAAAAATCAGGTCAATCGGATGGTCTAATGCACTTGACAATTTGGGTCCTGTTGAAACTGAGCGGGTAGGATCATCCAACTCAAGGAGAAACTTGCCCACTGGATGAATGGTCCAGATCTTGTACAAATCTGTAATATGTCAGTACGGTGACTTGGGTGCAGTCGGCAATCATTGAATTGGGAGAAAGGTGCATGGAGACGAGCTGGGAAAAAGAAAAGCCAGCTGTGATTGCCCAACACAGATTTCAGCTGATTTGATGCGTGTGGCCCTGATGTAAGGAATTAATCAAAGACAGCCGCCTGCATGTGTTTTCCAGCCCATCTCTGTGCAAAGCACATATGAGTAGTGCAACAAACAAAGTACTATGTATTCTCTATAAATTATTAGAGAGCTTACCAAAAAGAATCCTTCTTTTCTTGGGCTAGCAACTCCTCAAATGAGATGTCAGTATATTCAGCATCCAGGTTCTCTAGCGAATTGCCCGAACTCGCTTGCAACTCCATGCGAGCACTGATTTCGAGCATCTTCAATACAAGGTGTATATGTGGGTTAGAACTCGGGATCCTGCTAAGATCTCGCATTGCAATATCCCCGTGTTATTTGTTTGTACAAGTGGAGAGTGTGGCTTGGAGTCCAGATCATCGATCTTGCAGGCCCCACAATGGATGGACCATAGCCCAAAAATGTCCTCGATGAGACGTTCATAACCATTCCCATGGTCGCTTGCAACTAGACGGTTTAAGAAGAAAATACAGCAATTATCAGCATCCAACTGGGTTGGGAAGGGTCTTCTAATCTGAATGGTTTTCGAGATATGCCCTTCAAAAGTGGGGGCCCATAGTATCAATGGTTTGGATTGCTGAAGCACAGTTCCATTGACACAAACTGCAAACTGGAGGATACGGTCCACGTACTTGGTTGAGGACCATATAGTACCTTCTTATATGCCGGTGAGAGCTTCAGCTGCTCCTGCAGTCGATTGTATACGGTTGCATCCTCCTCTAGTCTCTTCTGTTCTGCTTCTAGCTTGTATATCTACAGATATCAACACACCAATATCAGAGGCTATCAAGAAATGTGTGTATTAGAAGTAGCGATTGCCTCATGTTGGCAGGCAAATAGACACGTCCCAAACCTGTTGACAAAGGCGGTCGAACGATGACCTGTCAGCCTTGAATAGCAGTGCCTTTGTTATTGTAAACTTGCGTTGAATGATCTCAGATCTGCACAAAAACAAAACAAAAAAAAAAAAAAGTACTTGAAATTGGTTTTTTTTTTTAAAAAAAAAAAAGAGAGAAAAAAAATGCAACCCACGAGCAAGTCAGCACATTGAACGAGATGATAGGCACGTACTTATGCTGCAATTCATTTCTAGCCTCAATCAGGCAATTTGCAAACTGGCCAACCTGCACAATGAGAAGCCAAAATGTCTTCAGCATTTTCATGCAAATTCACCCAAGTGTAGTGGGAAGAATATTTCCTTTTCTTCAAGTAGTCCTCACATTTCTCACTGGAAAAGGAAAAACAAAAAACTCAAAAGAGAAAAGGTTTCAAGTACTTGTCTGCAATAACAAAATCTCAGAGATGACACACTGACCTATAAAAGGTGAGCATCTTGGAGTTCAAGCATCGAGAAAACAATAAACTGTGACTTTATCTAAAGGAAGACATCTTCTTTTTTGACAAGTGGATGACAATAAAATGAATAACTGAGAGGAGAAGTTTCTAATCTGGCGTTCGGTAAGCAAAAAGCTCATTACTTATAACATGAGGCTGTTAATCATGTGACATCAAAACTCCAAAATGAGAAAAAATTAATCGAATATTCATAACGCATTTTAGTCTCTCTCTCTTTTTTTTTTTTTTTCTTTTTTTTTTTGAGAAAGTAAAGAAACAAAAATGGCTGAAGCATCCAATACAAATAGTTCATAAAGGAGTCTGGTGAGTGGTGAGTCAAAGTCCCGAGTTTAAGGAAAGAAGGGTTTGATACATGCAAGCGTATCAGCCACAACATTACCTTCTCAAAATATGTGAGCTATGTCCGACATGACCAGCTTACCAAGCAACTCTTTGCAACTGATTAGCAGGTTTGTCACCTTCCAAACTGGCTCCCAGACACCATTATTTGTGTTGACCACTAACAAGGAGTCCACTTCAATTTACAAATCGCTAATGCTTGAGCTCAAGGCTAGCTGCAAACCATGTAATAGACCACAGAGTTTTGCTAAAGTTTTATTATATATTGGTAAGTACGGCTTACAACTGCCAAAATTCCAGCCAATTCTCTAGTAATTATGGCCTTAGAGAATCAGTTGCTCCTCAAAGCAGATAAGGAGCGTTGGGCCTTTACCTTATAGGAGAAATATCTTATAGCTCTTGATGTAGGATGATGGAAACTACCCTAGGATGCAAGATGAGAGATCAATTACACATTAATTTCAGCACTCAATATGTAAAATCAAACATATTCACATATAAATTCGGAAATTCAGATTTATAACATGAAGGTCCTAGGTTATCACATACGCGGTGCACGTAAATATAAAATAATTCAAGAGTGGTCCACTTGGAAGTAGGAACTTCCTATCTAGCGTGAGTAGTGCAACAACCATGTGGATAGACAATGATGCAAGTAAAATTCTGATTTGGGGAAAGCTTCACAAAAAAAAAAAAAAATTAAAAATCAGATTTTCATTAGGGTTTTGGATTCATGAATGGAGATTTGAGGAATTGGGCTTCTAGGAATTTAAAAGATCTCGGATGAGTCATGCTCCCCTGCGCACCTACGCACGTGCGCACCTTTGCACACGTGTTATGGGTGTCTAATCTGAACGGTCCATGTGATGCGGAATCCCATGAAACCTCGAGTGACAAATTTTCACCCCGATCTAAAATTCTGGTGGGCCATAGCAAAGAGAAATGCAAATCAAGGGAGGAAACTGTTTTCAATTTTTCATGGCCCATAAAAGTTTTAGATCAAAGTAAACTTGGGCCTGGGGGGTTTAACGAGGTGCTGCTTCACATGAACAGTTCAGATTTTGGATCCACATCACGTATGATGGGTTCTCAAAAAAGTTCGTACGTACTACGTACGAACTGGTTTGCAGGTAAGCGTTTCCGGATCTAGGATTAAGTAGGTTTGGAGGGAAATTAAAGAGGGACAACAACAAACAAGGGCTCACATGTGGCAGCCTGTACGGATGCACATGTGTGCATGTGCACATGCGGGTCCACGCATGGATAGGTAGAAGGAAAGAGAGAAAGGGTGGATTGGGTAAGGTTTTGATGGGTTGAGAGGGTTGCAAGGGAAGGGGAAGGAGGAAGACAAGGGAAAAAGAAGAATACCTTGTTGGAGAAGAGAACGAGGAAGAATGCACATTCAGGAATCCACCTCCAAACAAGCATCTAGCCTTCTACAATTCAATTGGAATGGAAGGTTTTTCATAAACCCTAAAAAACAATGAGGAAAATTCCTTCACACGAGAGCTTCTCTCTCTTCTTCTTCTTCTTTTTTTTTTCTTCTCAATATCTCCAATATTGGTGCAACAATAGGTTCTACAAAGATCTTAAAGAATGGGGGATAATCCGATGCAGAAACAGCTTGGATGGCAATGAGGATGTCTTCCACCTCCCTATTCAAATCAAGATGATATAAGACAGGGGAGGCTGATCTAATCAGGGTGTTTACAAGAAAATTGTAAGTTGTCATATCAGTCCAGCTAATGATTTGCATAATGTAACACACCACGTTTCCCATCAAATTGGTGTTAACAATCCTATAAGCATCCAGACGCTTAATAAGTAACTATCTGAAAGAGTTTATTTGACCTAGAATTCTTTTCACTGTAAAGGCACGAGATACAGGCATAGGGAGGCCTACATCCGGAGGACTGATTCCAATATGTGCAGCAAGAGCCGAAGTATGGCTATTCATGTAGTTGATATAGTTGGCAAAGCTGAAATTCTTAAATGGCATCAATGAAATCTGACCCATTATGGCTAACGGTTGATGTTTGGTCAACTCTGGTGTTTCTTCGGGACGTAGGTTCTCAAATCGGAAGTGGTCTGGGTACTCATTGCGATGAACAGACAATATACCCAGAGTTTTTGTGACATTCAACGATAGTCTTTTGTATTCAGAAACATTCCAGCAATGAAAGACGCAACATAACCAACTACTTCATGGTCATCAGATGCAACTTGCATGAACTGATAAACGATTGATAATATTACTCCTGACATATTCTTGTCTTCAGTATAATAAAAATAATGATTGGTGCTCTACCGGGGATATCAAGGGCAAATGTGTTTTGTTTGTCAATTCCATGTGGTTGTGGCACTACCCACGCTAGATTGGAAGCCCCTACTTCCAAGTGGGTCACTCTTGAATTATTTTATATTTATGTGTACCACATATGTGATAACCTAGGGCCTTTGTGTTATAAATCTGAATTTCCGAATCTATTATGTAGATATGTTTGATTTTACATGTTGAGTGCTGAAATTAATGTGTAATTGATCTCTCATTTTGTCTCCTAGGATAGTTTCCATCATCATACATCAAAGTGGTATCTGAGTGGCAGGTCTCATGTTTGAGACTCCTCACCAAGGGTGATTAATGTAAGGTCATTTTCACACCAGGCTTGAGTGGGGAGGCATGTAGGATGCAGGGGCACACTCGGGGTGGGCGACCTGTGTGAGGCAGGTGGCTCGTGTGAGGCGGAACCCATGTGATTTGGGGCCCACAAGGGGAGTTCAACGAGGACCTAACCCATAGGATGTGGGGCCTGGGTTATGAGATAAAATGATAGATTTGCCACGCTCTATCGGTTTGAGCTTTTTTAGAGCAAGTGGTTAGTTGTCCTGCATCAACTCTTTTAGCTTCTGGGATTGAGAAAGCTCCCTTGGTCATTCACACTTGTGGAAAGCAATTGCTAATTAGTGGAATATGTTGATGATACTCAATGGGTAGTTGGCTATATAGAGTGCATTAGCACCTGGGAGGACAATTGGCTACCATGGGCCATGATGCCATATCAGGATTAGGATGAACAAATATTGATTATCGAAGGCCAAATCAGGTATGCGAGCTTATTCTATTTCATGAAACCTTGATTTCATCCATCACATCTGGAATAACGCTTGGGCGGAGGAAATCACATCCATTCGCATTTTCTTAAAAAGCTACCTTAATTGTATCAGTTGGATCAGCGACCCTAGAGGGCCATTTTCAACCAAAGCCGCAATTAGGAAAATGGTGATGGCTCCCAAGAAAATCCCTTGGAAGGTTGTTTGGACTTTACCATGTGTTCTAAAGATTCATTTCTTCATGTGGAAGCTCATCAATAAAAAGCTTCCAACTTTGGACAACAGGAAGACATATAGGCCCACACCTTGCACTACAAGGAAACCATGTAGTTGCCAAGAGGAGAGCATTGACCACTTTTTCCTCAACTGCTCAGTAGTTTAAAAGGTATAGATGAATTTTTTAAATAAAATCGATGAAAATTACTTCCAACCTTCTTTCGGCCATTGGGGCTTTCCTCAAGTGGATTGAAAATGGTACGGACAACCACCGCAGATATTGTGTCTATAATGACATTCTTCCATACATTTGTTGGCACATATGGCAGAACAATAATGAATGTGCCTTTAAAGCAAAAAAGGTCCGATGGACAAAAATCTATCTTACATCCTAGAGAACTAAAATAGAAATTTGTGATGTTTCTGATCTTAAAATTTGGCATACAATATACCATTTTAGGATTCTCGCCAACTAGAACCAATAACACCATATTTGCAACACTTAGGGGTGTACACGAACCGAGTTAGCTCGGTTAGCTCGCTCGACTCAACTCGAAAAAGCTCAATTCGACTCGGTTCAAAGTTGAGTTCGAGTCGAGTCGAGCTGATTTTTTGAGCTCGAAAAAATTTTGAACCAAGTTCAAGCTTGCCCGAGCTCAACTCGACTGGGATCGAACTAGTTCAGTGACTCGGTTACTTTAATATTGATATTGCTCACCAAGTGCTTGATGAAATGACTCAACGAAGTGTCGGCTAGTCGCAAGGAAGGTATGTATATGAAATAAATACCATTTTTCCTTGATTTTGATGTTGCTTATAAGGTGTTTAATGAAATACTTGTAAGCAGTTGCTGTTGTTTTACATATAGTGAGAAATTGAAAGTGCACTGTATGTGTTTGTGAAAATGCCGCAGAGGCTCGATTTTGGCTCAAACTCAGCTCAAACTGGCCCGAGCTACTGACCAATCAGGCTCGAGGACCGAGCCGAGCCAAGTTCGAGCTAGGGTCAGCTAGTGGCCAAGCTGAGTCGAGCTGAGGCCAGCTCGACTCAATTCGACTCAGTGTACACCCCTAGCAACACTCTTGTTCCATGGGCCAAACTTACCTATGGTAGTTTTGTCATTGGCGAGCCCTCTCTACGAGGGCTATAGGGTTGCAATAAGAAGCGAAGCAATCAAATTTTTGGCAGCTACACGCCACACTCACCAATTATGTAATAGAAAGCCAACAAAATTCAATGGTCTATCATATGATTTGCAACTAGCCCTAAACATAGGCACTAGCAATTTGAAAATTGAAAAGGACCCATTCCAAGTAATCAACAAAATCAAGGGCATTTGGGACCCGGCTTGGAAGTGGCAAATCCAATTATCAATTGCAAAGATCAACTTGGGAAACTCGTCACCTAGGACATATTTCATATCTTTCAAAAAGGTAATGAGGTGACTAATGGTCTTGTAGGCATCAAAACCCACTATTCTCAAACTTCCGTCTTTGACCTGCCAAACTCAATTAGAACTACTTGTATTTGGATGCCTTGGCGCTTGTCTCTTTCCATTCTTAGGACCTGTTTGGTAAATGCCTAAAAACGAGTTCATCTCATTTTCCTTAATAGTAATTATATATTGGATATCTTGATCTCTAATACTGATACATTATGAATTCATGGTACCGTTTGGAATTTTCAAAATGTAGCAAAAACTAAACTTTTCAAAACACTTTAGATTATAATCAAGCCCTAATCAGGATCCCCGTCTGTGATATTATCATGTTTTTTGGCACCAAAATCATAAACAAATTATACACTAATTTATGTTGTTTGATTGTTGTTGGATGCTAATGCTGCTCTTCCAAATTAGGAAGTCTCTTCCTAATCTATTCCAAAAAAGACGAGAGGAGAGGAACATTGTCATACGTGAGTGGGGCTGGGCGTGGACACAACAAGTGTAAGACCCGTATCCTAGCTCGTACCATTCTGTAGGCTTCCGCGGTCATCCCGGTCGAATTCCGGCAGCTCGCGACCTATAATCGGCAGTTCCGCGCGACTTTGAGCAGTATTCCGTATTCCTGAGTCGGCTCGACCCAGGACCTGTAGCTGTGCGACCGCGCCGTCGCCGCGATTCCGATGCCGCGTCTCATGCACCGAGGCGATACCTAGGCCAAGAGATGTGGGCCCGTGTTTAGTTCAAGGAAAACGCCGCACGTTGCGGATTACGAGGGAATCTTTACGGCACATCACATCAATCAATCATTTCACAAGTCAAGTACACCACCCATGCTCCATGCCACCTCCCCCTCACAAGTCAACTCTCTCTCTACCCACCCATACCTTTTTACACCATTTTCAAACCAACCCATACCTCCCCTTTCCCATCTCTTATAACAACCACACCTTATCAATCCATCCCATCCTTTCTCTCTCTCTCTCTCTCATTTTTTTCTCCCAAGCTCCATGAGAGCAACCCACGTCCAAGGGAGAGGAGAAAGCTAGGTGTGGCCCACCTCCCTACCACACAATCCCACCACCCAAAGATCATCTCCACCGTTGAAATGCATCTCCCGGAGCTCTAGGACGTGTTGATGGAAGAAGAAGTCCAAGAGGATCAAAGGTGGGTGATTTTATGATTTTCTACCATTGATTTTGTGATTTGAGGGCCCACAAATGTGGGACCCATCTTGATGTGTGTGTTGTATCAAGAGGGACCCATAGTGGCGGGGTCCCTCCGCTACCCCGATCTCTCTCTCTCTCTCTCTCTCTCTCTCTCTCTCTCTCTCTCTCTCTCTCTCTCTCTCTCTTTCTTTTGTGATGGCCTATGGCCCACCTAATATTTGATCCAGACCATTTACCCGTGGATCCCACCTTGCTGGATGTGTATATTCACACCGTCCAAACGGTGGAACCCACTTAATGTATGTGTATCTGCACGGCCCAGGAGCGGCACCTTCATGGGCTGCTCCATAGCAAGTAGCAAGACCGTCCATCCGCCGACTCCGCCTGGATGCAAGGAACCACAAATGTCAGTTTGATTCCAACTGGTGGGCCACTGATGTGGACCCCACCTTGATGTACGCGCCTTATTCTACACTGTCCATCATCTGCCCACCGCCATCTTCAGCCGAACCAACTGCTATCCTGCAGCTGGCGTTGATGAAGAGGAAAACACAAATATCATCTGGATCTGATGTGGGGTGGCCCACCACGTGGCACCCACCCCGCTATATGTGCTCCATCCATACCATCTGGACCATGCGGTTCGTCCCACGTGAGGTATGTGTTGTACCCAGACGATCCAGGCCATGGTGCCACATGATGTATCTGCTTGATCCAGCTGGTGGGGCCAGCTGCAATGTATGCGACCATCCACACCCACGTGAGCCCACCATGACGTACGTGATTCATCCACACCGTCAGCGACTAGAAGGTGGAAACCCCCTGGGATATGGATTTCATCCAGGCCGTCCAACCATGGGACCCCACGTGATGTATGGGAATTATCCTCACCGTCCGTCCCATTTCCAGATCATTTCAGGGCTAGGCCCATGAGATCCAAAGAAGGACTGGGCCAGACATTCTGGGCGGCGTCCAAAGAACCCTAACAAAAAGGGAAAACACAAATATTACTTGGTCCATGGGACCCACCCTTTGTACTTGTTGTATATCCAGTTCGTCCATCAAATGGACGTCCCTGGAATCACCGTGATTTATGTGTTTATCCCAACCGTCCATTTGGACGGTGGGACCGCTCCGATGTTCAACTGATGTATTTACGTCGGCAATTTCTTGTGGGTCCCTACCGGCTACACTGGTGATGTATTGACGTCGGCAATTTCGTGGGACGACTTGATGGCATGTGTGGTCCACACAAACGTGGGACCCACCTCTATTAAAGTGGTTGTGGCTAGTGTGTGCGACAACAACTGCTTATTTCTTTCTTGTCATGACGTCAACAAGTTCTCGTGTGGGTCCCACTGTTTTGGTATCGCCAGGTTTTATGGGACCCACCATGATGTATTTATTCCATCCATACCGTCCGGATGGTGCTTTGGACAATACCGGACAAGGTTTGGATGGTGCCGATTCTATCGGAAATGCATGGATCGGTCTTTGTGGTGTCCACCTTGATGTTTGTATTCTGCGTATGCACCGTCCATGGAATGGGACGGTGTCGTGGGACGCCAGCATGACGTGTGTTCTGTACAGCCACGCCATCCATCTGCTAGATGTGTGGACCCTCACACGTGATGAATGGTTGATACCCACCGTCCATCCTTTTGTTGTTCATGTGGTGGGGCGCACCATGACGTGTGTTGTATCTACACCGTCCAGGGGCCACCGTGATGTATCTGTATTCCACACCGTCCTGACAACGATGGACGATGATGGACCTATTTGGTTAAGTGCCATGTGGGGCCCACCTTGTATGCATGCAATGAAATCCAGACCGTCCGTTTAGGAGACTGGATGGTGGAACCATCAAATGCATGTAATTTATGTACCTCACACATGTGGATTGGCTAGTATACCTCACATCATGGCACCATGTGGGATTCCACCATAATGTATTTATTTCATCCACACTGCAAAGATTGTGCTAGACGGTGCTGGACAGTGTTTGGATGGTGCTAGACATGCTTGGACGTGTTGTGGTGCCCCACTGTGTTGTATGTGTTTCATCCACACCATCCAAATGCTTGGACGGTGCCGGATAGTGTTTGGGCAGTGTTGCGGACCTCACCTCGATGTATGTTTCGTATCCACACCGTCTAGAGTGTTTGGATGGTGCTGGGAAATGTCTGGAAGGTGCTGATTCACATGGGCAATATTTGGACAATGCTGATTACCATTAGTGAGCCATGTACCCCCATAGAGTGATTATGTACTGTGATACACATGTTGCACCGGCAACTATTAAAATTTTTTTTGATGTAATCCAACTCCCACTTAAGGCCCATTGGTGCGGCCTATCCATGAGGCCCATTGTGATGTATATTTGAGACCCATGTGCAGGGCCCACTTGTGATTATTGAGGCCCATGTGTAGGGCCCACCTACTGTATATTTGAAGCCCATGGGTCGTGGCCCATTGTCATGTATTTCCGGCCCAGATGGCAAGGCCCGATGTGATGCTTGAGAGGCCCATGGTCGTGGTCCAGTTGATATATTCGAGGTCCATATCCTGCGGCCCATTGGGATGTATTTTCGGCCCATTTGACATATTGGGGCCCATTTGGTGCAGCCGATGTGATGTACTTGGGGCTCATTTGATAAGGCCCAATGTAATGCATAAGGGGCATAACTTGTTGATTTGCGAGGGCCCGACGTGATGCATATGAGGCCCATCATGATGTATTTTGGCCCTTGTACGGGGCCCACCTATTTTGTATTTGAGGCCCATGTAATGCGGCCCACTTGATGTTTATATGGCCCAAGGGTCGTGGTCTACTGAGATGTATTTTCGGCCCATGGTTTGTGGTCCATTGTGTTGTGTTTGAGGCCCATGGGCAAGGCCCGATGTGATGTATGAGTGGCCATTACATTGTGTATGAATCCCGTATGTGGGTCACTCCTTGGGAGCAATGTTGGTTAGACGTCCACATTGATGGACAATGATAGTTAGATGTCCTCATTGTGACCTTCCCTTAGGCCTTGTTAGGCCCATTTTTATCGAGGCCGATCATCGTGGCCGATTGCTGATTCTGCTTGTCGTGGCCGATTGACCGATTACCGACCGAGGCCGATTATCGTGGTCAATTGTCGATTGACGTGGCCGATTGTTGATTCTGCTTGTCGTGGCCGATTACCGATCGAGGCCGATTATCGTGGTCGATTGTCGATTGACGCGGCCGATTGCTGATTCTGCTTGATGTGGCCGATTGATCGATTACCGATCGTGGCCGGATTGGGTGTCGTGGACCGATCTATCGATTCTCGATTATCGATCAATCTTGATTGTCGTGGCCAATTGCCGATTCCGATTGACGTGATCGATCTACTGATTCTGATTATCGATCGATTCCGATTGTTGAGTCCGATTCTGGTTCCGCTTGTCATGGCCGATTCCGATTGTGATGTATATACAGCCCGTATTTGAGGCCCATTGCGATGTGTATTCATACCGTGTATAAGGCCCAGCATGATGTATATTAGACCTATGTGAGAGGCCCATCGTGATGTGTAGTAAGCTCTTGAGAGAGGCCCATGGTGTTGTATAATTGACCCTTGTGTGAAGTCATGGGTTCACTATATGTTAGGATCCATGAGGGCCATTTTTTGGTGGCAATGTTGGTTAAATGTCCACATTGTCGAGGTCAATTGTCGATGCCGGTTATTGATACTGATTATGAGTATGTGATAGCATAACATCATGATCCATGCCCATATGCATCATCTGCATGTTTGTTATGAGATGTGTTTGATCATTGTATATGTCATTGAGCATATTGTTATGAGACTCCCTGATAGGCGGAGATTATCTCACACGAGCGCACGGTATGTGCAGGATTGATGCATGACTGGATTGTATGACTCATGCATCTTGCATTATGATTATTGTACGCCCTAGCGACATCAGGGTCATAGCCTTCACAGGCATATCGTGGATGGCCAGATGGGACACCGGAAATATTTGGTTCTAGCATACGGGCGCCATAGATGTCCCTGAGTGAAAATCCCTAAACCTCCATGGCCAGGAGACCCCCCAATATCGAGACCGAGTGGATATATGAGCGCATGAGGGCCGTGTCTCCCACTGTGTCGTGGTCGGTTGGGAGGGGGTGTGACCTTACCCGCCTGAGTGAGGGAGCAATGTTTAGGTTGAGTTTGACCAGCTTGAGGAATGGGTCCGCTATCGACGAGCCGAACCCGATATTGGCAAGCGGATAGTGAGGTATCTTCCACTTACCCAGTTGTGCGCTCAGATAGGGGCGGCAAGCTGACGTAAAGTGTAATAGACCCCGGTGATGATCCTAGAGATGAACCGTACTGATATATGGACTTATTGAGCAGGAGTTGCATACTCGTTCATTCATTCATTCACTATTCACTCGGGCTGGTGGTGCGCAACTAATTGTTACGTGTACCTTTGCATGACCAAGATTTCGGTTGGGCGCGCGACTAACCTGAGATCAGGAGTTTACCACATTGAGTCTGACTATCCAAATTTAGGTATGGGACTGGTTTGGATAGAAGTCCCTTGTGATGGACCCCATAGCCTGCGATACTACGTACTATCATCCCGACTTCACACTCCAACACGGTCATTCCATTCACACCGCATATTGCATTACATCGACGACATATGGTATTTTGGGTTACTGTGTTCCTGCATTTATATGGTCTAGATATGATTGACGCTATTCGTGGACTCATCAGGAATTACATACTGCATCACATCCTCGGCATTTGATATTTGGCTCTTTATGACTCCTCATTTTCATAACTGTTTTATATTGCGTATTTTGATATTGATTGACTCATGGACTTGCCAATATTTTCGCTTACTCTGTTATCGCATGATTTATGATCTTGCCAGTATTTCTGATTACTCTGATGGTTCCTGCTCTTGTCGGTATTTCTGCTTACTCTGGTAATTCATGATCTTGTTAGTAATTCTGCTTATTCCAATATTGTACGATTCATGGATTACCAGTATTTTCAATACCGTATGATGATGACATTATATTGAATACTTGGCACTTACCTTGTGCACATACTTACACCACCTTCTAAGCTTTCTATAAGCTTATGCACGATAGATGCGTGCAGATGGCGTTAGGTTGCAGTAGCGTTGAGCATGGAGCGAACAGCGGTTATTTGGAGCTTTGATTTGTTTTGATATATGTATTTCATTTTCAGCATTGTATTCAAATGTTTATATTAGTGGATATGTGATGATAATGTTGCCTTTGTGATCTGGGTATTCTTATGGTTATGCTTATTATGAGTTAAATGAACGTTTTAAAAAAAAAAAAAAAATCCTCCTTGTAGGATCCCAGGATCGGAAATCTGGCGTATGGACGCTAGGAGCCGAGAATGGGGTACTACGGAGGCTGTCGGCACCGGATTCGGCGATCAGAATTCCTGTGAATCCGATTTTCGGATTTGGGGCGTGACAACAAGGCACCCAAGGTGGGCCTCAGACGTGTGGACATGCGATAGAGAAAGGAAGGAGCATTGTTGTCAAATCACGTAAAATAGCAAAAGCCATCAGCCTGGGCTGCTCGCTTATGCCATCGCATAATCACATAAGTGATTGCTCAAGCTGATGGCTTCTTCTTCTTCTTCTTGAAAATTAAAACAATTGAAAAAATCGTAAAAATTTCCAAAAACAAAAAACTATGTCTAATTACTACAAGTAATTGGAATGAGCTTATGATAGCGTACAACCGGCCAATGCATCAAAACCTGCAGAGTTGTTGGAGGTGCACCGATTTATCCCAATATTCTAGCTCTCCTAGGCAAACCCAAGCGAGTCCTCCCTGTGGGCAACCCCCGCATCGCATGGTCCCACAATGGGTCTCACCTCGTGGCCCTCCTGCATCTCACAGGCTCCACCCTGTGGACCACCATACCCCCAGTGTGGAAATACGGTACAGCCTTGAAGTCGCACCAAAATGCCCCCGCATCATCCACCCACACCAATGAGGAAACTCGATCCCTAGGCTCCCACTCTGATACCACTTTGATAGCGGACAATTGGCCAATGCACCAAAAGCTCCAGAACTGTTGGGAGAGGGAAAGCACTGATTTATCCCTATATTCTAGCTATCCCAGACAATCCCAGGCGAGTCCTCCCCGTGGACAACCCTCGCATCGCACAGTCCCACAATGGGTCCCACCTCATGGCCATCCTGCATTTCACAGGCCCCACCTCGTGGGCCACCCCACCCCCAATGTGGAGATACTATGCATCGTTGGAGTCGCACCAAGATGCCCCCACATCGGTTTATTTACCTATTTCATTGTAGTTTGACTATTAGGCCATCTATATGTTAAGTTATATTATATTATATATAACAAAACAAATTTAAATAATCAACAAGTTACACTAAGAAAGAATTAATTATTGAAAACTACAAATATAGAAATTTTATTGATAACTTAAATCTTGATGAGTTAATGCATACAATCCAAGTTACAACTTACAACTTATTATAATTTACAAGAAACTTGATCGTTGGCCATTATGTCGTGTTATACTAGAGTATGCCATGATTATGCAATTATGTCATCACATAATTTAGTATGTCATGGCATATGCGACCATGGCATATGTGATCTGAGCCAATGCATGACAACACTGGGAATCTCTCTCTCTCTCTCTCTCTCTCTCTCTCTCTCTCTCTCTCTCTCTGAGATGTGATTAAGGTTGAATTAAAAAACACCAGTTGTGGTACTCCTCAGTCCTCACCCCTATAGATTTTGGTAAGCCCTGCACCATTAAAAGGCATGTAAGCACGTCTTATCCACGCACCCAAATTGACAAAGTCCCTCTACTAACCAATGGCATCCAATCTTGACCAAAATCACAAGCTAGTCTAAGAAGTGGACCTCAAGATCTCAACCATCAGATGTCCATCAAGCATGTTAAGGCAATTTTAACATTTAACAAAATATCAATAGTTAAAAACATTCAATTAAACCTTTAAAACTTTTTTAACGTCGAGCCAGCTAGAAAACCACTAGATAGAAGGTCAAAAAGATCTAAGCCACAAATAAGATCCTCGAGGTAACCAATGGATCTCATGTTGGAACATGTGGGCTCCTTATACTGTATCCTAATGCATGTATCCAACCACACTCATACATTAGTCACTAATGTAACTTTGCAGGGGGAGCCACAACACTAGGACCAAGGAGTCCCGACACGTTCTCAGGTCTAAGGACTAGTCAAAGTTGGTACATAAGGCCCTGTTTGGGCAACTGGATTAGAAGGGATTAGGTGGGATTGTATTAAAAAAAACATCATTATTACCCATGGCAGGGATTGTCCCCTGATTCCATGGGATTAGATTAATGCTCTGCTTTGTTGGTAATACGGTGGTACATTGAATGGATATACCCACCATCATTTGAAATTACCAGAATAACACATATGGATTATATCTAAACCGTTCATTTGTTTTGTAACCTCATTTTATGGTATGGGCCGAAAAATGAGGTAGATCCAAAACTTATGTGGCCCCAAAGAAGTTTTCAACGGTAAGTATTCAATCCCCATTGCTTTCAGTGGTGGGTGCACTTGAGCTTTAGAATTACCTGATTTTTGGCCCATGCTCTAAAATAATCTCAAAAAATGGGTGGACGGTGTGGATATAGCCCACACATCAGGTTGGGACCTACACAACTTGCTAGCATTGAGTGAAATTGGCACGGGACCCAATGTAATTCCATCCGATCTAATTCCAAGCTTTGCCAAACATGGAGTGGAATTGGCACGGAACCAGATGAATCCAATCCCACCTAATCCCTTCTAATCCTGTTGCCCAAACAGGGCCTAATTGAGTCGACCCGATCCGGGCATGATGGATCTCCTGGTCCAGGGACCCGGTGTGATCCTCCAATGAAAGTGCATAGCTAGGTTCGAACAGAAGAACCCACATACCGTGAACACTCACACTTCTATATGGGGTAGGGCCTAGGCACCAACATCTCGTTGAGCCTAATGGTGGAGACCGTCATCCTAACTCCTTGTCGGTTCCATGAAACACAACTCTCCCTTGACTAGGGGCATTGTGTCTAGTCTCACACTCACCTAGAACAACCAAGGAACCCCTTCCTCTAACCCATAAAAGAACATATAGTTTAGACTTCCCACATTTAATTACGACATCTATAGACCAAGACAAACACACATGGTCGTCAATATATATGATTTTCACAATAGTGATTGGCTTTCTAGGGCACATTACCAACAATTACATATTAGAGATCAATATCTCCAATACTCTTTTTGTTTAATAAACCTAACCAAGAGTACTGTTACAAACTGAAGACAAAAGCCAAAAAACAAACAGCAACACAACAAGGCTAGATATAAGGGTGACTCCAGAAGAACACCAAACATGGGCACAGCCCAAATCCCAAACTATCACATGAAGAAAGCAACAAAACAAGGAATGCTCACCAACATAGAAAATCCAGGGAACAAAAAACTGATCGGTGTGGTTGCACAAATTTACTTCTATGAAAATGGGAGGGAATGGATCCCAAGAGATTCAACAAGGAGGTAGCCCGCGACAAATGAGACATAAGCATGTCCAATAGTAACTGATCTAACCGAAAAGCATAGGTTTCTGCATGATTTGATCGACATTCGAATGCACCAAGGAGCAGCATCCGAGCGAACTTAATCCCAGTGACTTGAATATTTGCTTCATCCTCAGCCTCAATGTGTTCAACAATCCCCAAACATTCATTGTTGGACTCAATGCATCCATGAATGGCCATGTTAGGAATGTTGTCTTTCATAACAATAGCTGCTTAGATGAAGAGAGTAGAGCTAGTAGTTTCAACATCTCTGCCGAATTTTAGCTCGCATTCCTGAGGTTTGGCTTCCTCTGAATTGAAGGGAAATCTAAGAGGTTCCACTGAGCTTTAGTGCAATCTGAGAGGCCTAGGGAGTGCTGGCAGAACCAATAAATAAGATTTTTGATCGAAGATCATGAAGGCTAGAGGCCAATAAGTGGTGCTTGAAGCTGATCTTCAATACATAATTTACTGTTTGATCTCAAATACATAAGTACTGTTAAGCAAAATAGATGAACTCATTTTTAGGGGTCTACCAATTAGGGCCTTAGACCATCCATACTTTTCCTAAGCAGAGAGAGAGAGAGCCCATCCATACTTTTCCTAAGCAGAGAGAGAAAGCCCATCCATACTTTTCCTAAGCAGAGAGAGAGAGAGAGAGAGAGAAAGAGATGCAAGCTACATATTCCTTTCCCCTCGACAACAGCATAGGCGGAGGTGAGGTTATGTGAAGTTTCGTCTTTTATCTTGGGCGGAGGTATGTAAGGCTGTAAGCCATTTGATAGGGGAGGTGTAGGTATAAAGAATTTAGGGCTTATGAAACAGGCAGTTTTGGGGAAATGGCGTGGAGGTTCGGGGCAGGGAAGATGCACTTTGGAGTTCTATTGCAAGCATGGTGTAATTAGGTGGGTGGTGCACTAAAGAGTCATCTTTATATAGAGCTTTGGCCATTTGGAAAGGGGCGATGGCTATGAAAGGAAAGTTCAATGAGGGGGTTGGTTTCTCTCTTGGGAACATTGAAAGGATCCAAATTTTGGAAGATGTATGGCTCGACGACCTCCGCTGAAAGATCCGTTTCCAAGGATTGCTCGGTTGTCTCTGACTTGTAACACATTGGTTTCTAGCTACTTATCTTTTGGTGGGGATTTTGTTGTTTGGTCACCTCCGTGCCGTAGACCGCTAACCGATGAGGAGACGGAAGAGTTTGTGAGGTTGTTAATTCACCTCCAGTTAAGCTTCCCAGTAGTTGCAAACCGGGATAAGCTGCTTTGGAGGCGGGAAAGTCCGACAGCTTCTCTGTTCAGTCATTTTCTGATTTGATTAACACTAATGGGGAAATTGGTGATGCGAAAACTCGGCTCGTGTAGAAATATGGAGCTCCCTCAAAGGTTACGGCATTCGGTTGGCTAGTTAGAAAGGAGGTGTTGACTGTGGATAATCTCTAGAAGCGGTCTATGATGATCCCGAACATCTGTCTTATGAGTATGGAAGATGCGGGAGTTAGTGAATCATGTTTTTATTCATTGTAAGTTTGCAAATCAGATTTGGTCAGACTTAGTTGTTTCCATGTTGTTTGGACTATGCAAAAATCTGTTGGGGATCTTCTGGCTTGGAATGGGGTAGGTCTTCGGAAGCAGATCCACACTTTTTGGGGGCTTAGTTTGCTACGGTCTTTTGGCCCGTCTGGGCTGAAAGGAATGGTAGATGTTTTGTGGATGTGGTTTTGTGTAGGGTGAGGGGTTTTGTCGTAGGGAGGACCTCTTGTATAAATGGGTTGAGGGATTGTTTTTGTCCTTTTTAGGTTGTTTTTCTTTTTTAATTTTATTTTTTCTCTGGCATTTTGTGTGCTCCATAATAAAATTGTTCTCACCTTTCAAAAAAAATAAAAAAAACATGGGCGCATAGGCTATTCCTTAAGGAGAGGGAAGAGTTGCAAGCTACATATTCCTCTCCCCTTGGCAATGGCATAGGCGCATAGGCTATTGCCTAAGGACCTAAGCGCTCAAAACTCAGAAGCGTTGTTTGCGAATTCTATTCTAATGTGTTTGACTGCCTTGGCTTGCCTTGACATGGTTCAAGCCTGTGGAGAGACAAAGGGCCCACTCAATGGTGACTTTTTATCATGGTGGGGTTTACCCCATTTCGATTCGGAAAGACCAAGTCTCGATTGCCATTCCAAGAATTTCAATTTGGAGTAGAAACTGCCAGAATTGTGATTTGGGGGGTTAATCTTTTATTGAATCGAATACAGCTTAGGCGCATATCAGTTAATTCCTCTTTATTGGATTAAGTTATTTTAATTCATTTCAATTTAGCATCCAAACACACTCAAATGTAAGCCAAGAGAACTAAATCATTCTAAAACATTAAAATCCCAAACCATCTGACACTTATCGCCATTATCATCAAGAACATAACCAATTCATACAAAAAACCATATATCTTGGGAAAAATGCTGGTATTTCTCGAGCTAAAAAACCATAACCAGATTACACACAAACATAGAATTCTGGATCCTACCAAAGAAAAGACTCTTCAAAGTTCACTCATTTCTTTAAAAAATAAATAAAAATAAATAAAACATTAAAAAAAAAAAAAAAAGCTGTAAAGACTAGAAAGGCAGAAAAGAAAGTTCTGTTGCAAGCAGAGAAAAGAATTACCTGAGCCATTGTCAATGCCTTGGCATCATTCGACTTCACGAGCTCATCGTAATGTAGCTTGATCTTTCTCTGGGTGGCACTCGATGCTGACGTGAACGGATACAAGAAATCCACACCTGACTTTTCTGCCACCGCCCGTGGCATCCTAGCCTGATACTCAACACCCTCCTCTTCCTCCACCTGCGAATTCTGCTGCCGCTTCTTCTTGCTCCTCTTCTTCTTTTTCTTCCCTTTCAAATCCCCGCTCCTCTCACAATCGTCTCCCCCACCATCCCCAGCAAAATCCATCTCCAACCCATCTGCACCGGCACAATTCCTCGCTGACTCGTCATGCCCGGCATCGATCAGAGGGTCGATGGTGGCCCATTTGGTTGGATGGCTGGATGTGAGGATCTCTAGAAAGAGGCGGTGACATTGATTCTGATGGGGTTTCTTGGGGGGTCTAGAGAGGGAGAATTTGAAGATGGAGAAGGGATTGGAGGTGGGTTTTTCTGGGTTTTTAGTATGGTTTTTGAAGAAGGAGATGAAGAGGACGAAAGAGAGAGAAAAGGCAAGGAAGAGGAGAGAGAGGATGGTGTGATTTTGCTCCATGAGAGAGTAGTAGTTGTGAGAGAGAAGGTAGGGAAATGGAGAAGAGGCCATGGAAATGAGAAGAGAGAGAGAGAGAGAGAGAGAGAGAGTCTTCTCTTTGAAATCTTTGTTTCCTCTCGTTCTTGCTTTCTTCAGTTCTCGAATGGACCGTTTGCTTTTGCAGACTTTGGAATACGTGTAATGCAGGGAAGAAGAGAAGACCGGGAAATTGAAGGTTCGGAGGCCGACGATGAGGCCGGTTCCTCTTTAGTCTTTGCTTCACGGAAACGGATTGAGTGCATCCACAGAGGACGCGACTAAGCGATGTGAGTGGGACCCTGACCCTGGGGCCAGCCTCCCTGTATTGATTGTATATCTACGCCGTCCATCGGTTTTGCCAGATCATTTTATTGCATGGGTCCAATAGTGAAGCAAATCCAAATCTCAAGTGGACCACACCACAGGAAATAGTGGCCATTGAATGCCAACCACTAGAATTTAATATAATGTTTATTTGCCATCCAACCGGTTGATAAGTTCACGTAGACCTGGATGAAGAGTATTAGCCAAATCCAATTTTTTTTGTGCGTTGTGGCTCACAGAGTTTTTAATGGTCAATGACCACTGTTTCCTGTGGTGTGGTCCAGCTGAAATTTGTATCTACTTTTTCAGGAAGTTTTAAAAAAAACAAAAAAAAAAAAAAAAGCCAGTTGAGGTCCCATCCACATTACTGTTCCCAGGTGGAAGCTCAGTCGCGTCTATGAGATTGGATCGGCTCATGTGCTACTGTCACACAACAGCAAGAAGGTCTACAACAGCAAGAAGGTCTAGCTTTGGTAGATCCCTGGCTGTGGCACTCACAGTGAAGTAAGTGTCTTACATCCACACGGTACATCCATTTCGACAGATGATTTAAGGGCATGATCCCAAAGCTTCAATCTCAAATTAAGTGGACCACACTACTAGAAACAGTAGCAATTGAATATTCATCAATTAAAAACATCTTGAGGGCCACCAAAATATTTATTTGCCAACTAACTTATTGATAAAGTTACAAAGATGTGGATGAAGGGGTGCAGAAATATTAGCTTGATTCAAAACCTTTTGTAGCCCACATAAAAAATTTGGTCTGCCTGAGATTTGGATATGCTTCGTGTCCAAAACTGTTAGTGTAAATGTAGGGCACGTATATCACAGTGGGCCCCATGGTTAGGGATCCATCCACAACCAAGGATCCACCGAAGCTGCACCCACAACAAAATATCTTTGAAAGCTGTTCTGTCTACTAATGTACTGTTGTGGGTTGAATCGCATACACTCTTTACCGTGAAAGGAAGACGGTTTCATTTTAAATTTGTCTTCCGTTTTAAAATGGAAATGTATTTTTTACAATGGTTTATGGCTCGATCATATTTCACCACGTCAATAAACTAAATTTACTGTATTAGATATGAATTTATAGATTTAAAAATTTACTATAACTTCATGACCTTAGAAATTTAATTAAGTTATAGATCATTATCAGAACCCGAACAAGCAGCACATGGTACAATCACACCGGGCTACATTCATGTAAAGTAAGGTTAGCCTTAACACGTGACCATGGCCCATTATATAATTTTGATAGTTTTAGATATTTAGAGGTTTTGAAGATATTATTGACAATCACTGTATCACCATTTGCTTTTATAAGATACCATGTTCATGCATACAATGAATGATCCGTATTACATAATGACATTGTCGGTGGCCACATTGCTATCCATAGCCCCACGATGAAATGTATTGTATCCATGACATCCATCCATTTTGCCTGATTATTTTAAGGCATGAGCCAAAAAATGAGGACATAGGTTTTAGTACCTATGGTGGGTATGTCATGTGTGTAAAAAAAATAAAAAAAAATCCAAGAGCGTAAGTGTGATGGAAATGGACGGTTGGTAAAGAGATGGCCTTGGGTGCTTATTCAACGTACATGTGTGGCCCATGTGAAGAGTGTTTTTTTCTTGATTCTTTTGCTGAGCGTGTCCAATCAGAATACCATATGATGAGTGGCCCGAATACTGCGTACGTGGTCCAATTTGGCAAGTGTATTGCGAATCGCTTCTTCAATCTCTCCTCATCCGAATCTCCTCTTCCTTTCTCTTGGGTGTTACTTGATACTTGGGTGGAGTACTTCGAAGATTACGCGTTCAAAACCGTCCAAATGGTGGGGACGACTTTTATCAATCAAGGGAAGCTGGCATTTCAAGGGGATAATCATGTTCGATTGTGACCGTCGAAGTATCGGTACAATGAAACAATTTGCAACTGTCAATCAGAGATTAGGATGTTCTGGTCAATATGAATTTCCAAGACCCGTCTTGTGGCACAATTGACGGTTTGGATTGATGTATATGTGCGCCAGGCACACCGTGCATGCATGGATGGTTGTCATCTACTAGAGTATCATATTTTCTATGATCCAAACCACTAATATGGTGGGTCTCGCTGCTGATGTCTCAATCACCAGAAAAATCCCCATGCTGGGAGATCCTAACCGTTGAATCTTTGGCCCTTTTCGTGGACTGTGAATCCCTGTAGTGTTTTCCTTCTGAACTGTCCATTATCTTGCAACGAATTGTGCAGGGGCCACATCATATCAACGTCTTGGATTACTGAACTATTGGCCCTCATTTAAACAGCCTGAAAATCTGAACGGCTGAGGCACACTCTACGCAGATACTCGTCAGTAGTCTCTATGGACAATCACTGTACCGTTCGTCGGCGGATAACGTAGTGGATATATTAAAACCGGGACGGTTCACACGCATACCTACGGAAAACACGTGTCATGCATGTCCTCAATTAAAACCATATCTTGGGTCCACCGGGTATGAGTCTTCCACGTTTAAGGAGACGCGGATTGCATCTGCCGTCCTGGAAGGGGCTCTGTGGGGCCCACCGTGATGCATGTATTTTAGGGTATGAGTCCAAAAATGAGGCAGATCCAAGGCTGAAGTGGACCACACAACGGGGATCGAATGCTTACCATTAACATTTACAGGTTTTGATAAAGCTCATATTTGTATTTTTCTTTCATCCACGTCAATGTGAGGAACAGGTTGGATGGTAGATAAACATCGCGATGGGCCTGGGAAGGTTTCAACCGGGGGCGTCATTATCACTACTGCCTCATGTGGGATGGTTGACTACTTGTTTCGCTCATGTCCTTGAATTATCTGTCAAAATGGATGGACGGCGTGGATGAAATACGTACATCAGGGTGGCCCACGGAGCCCCTTCCAGGACCGAGTCCGGCCTGGCTGGGGCAGGACGTAATCTGCGTCCCATTTAAGGGAAAGAGAGCTTTTTAACGGTCCAAATTCAAAAGACGTTGAAGAGGAGTCACTTGACCTGAGATAGTCGAATGTAATCAACGTTATTTACGTATTATTTCAATGTCGCGTATGCATTAGGGCCCATGATTTTGATGATTCGGATTGATGCATATGCAGGCCAGAATTACATTGGCTGGGAGCATGTGTATGGACGGCCCCTTCGAGCCTTGTGTCAGCCCAGTGGGCCTGTAGACCGTTGATCTCATAGGCTCCAATCCATCCATCATGTGCGCCCCTAGTGTTCTCGTTCAAAAAAACAGTAGTAGATAACCCTTGAATCTCAACATCGATACCCAAGAATGTTTATCGAGACAGTAACTGCGAGTCATTGGTGTTGTGGGACCGTGACATGGCTGTAAGAGAAAAGGGCCTTTTCTCTTCCATCTAATCCCATGGCCTAACATTGAAGGGGCATGATTAATTGACTGGGTAGATCTAATGTACACAGCAAGGGGGACCCACATAGCTCAGTACTACACTAATGGTAGTGGTACAAGTATCATTTGAGCATTCTCCACACGCTCATGCACACAATGTAAATAAATATATATTAAGATGAATCAGAATTCTGGGTATGTAATACATGAACTAATACAGCTATTGCTAGACAAAAATCTCCTCCGTTGAAGATTTCCAATGACATGTCTACCTCAATTTCAACTGAGCAAGGTGAATTTGGAGTCGCAGACCCGGCTATCACTGTTCTAGCGTGTTGTATAAAGCCACCATATCTCCAGCATGAAATTCCCAAGGTACCTGGTTTTGGTCCATTGAAACTTTTGTAAATCGTATGCATGTGTTATTCAATTATGAGAAATTCAGATTAGTTTAAGGGTTGCCTTTTCAACTCAAATTTTGGTGTGTGTGTGTGTGTGTGTGTGTGTGTGTGTGTGTGTGTGTGTGTGTTAAGAGGATGGATGAAACCAAAAAATCAGAATGGGCGGCCAGATCAGCTCGATATTAAAATCCCGATTCATGGACACCCAAATAAATAGAAAATAGTGTACTTTCAGGAAACCATTATGCAAGGAAGAAAATTATGCCAAGAGATTTCTGTTTTTTTATTTTTTTTCATGGGAATGTTTGTAAGCTAACTCACAGCCTCATTGCCACAGCTCTTGCTTCATAATTTCCAACTTCCAACCACTGCCACCCATTTACTTTTACCTGTCAACACAAAAACAAAAAACATTCTACAATGTTAATAGATTGATCGTAAATACGACACTAATCCTCTAACACGCAAGTGGCAAGTGATCATTGATGACCGTTGCAGCAAGGTTGATTCCCTCAACAAACTGTGGCATCCATGATATATGCACCCTTCGCCAAACATTGCCTATTGAAAAAGTGGATTCCTGGCCCACATTGTAGTGAAGCATGCTATAAGATCAAGCAACCATTGCCATAGCCAAGCTTAGCAACAAAAGCCCAATAAAAACAAAAAAAAATATAGATAAATAAAAGAGATACAGGGTTTAAGGACCTTGTCTTTCTTTCTCTGGTACCGAAAAGAATAGCTCCACACACCACTAAAATCCCAACCTTTATCGCCTGCAGTATGCACAGTTGTACTGATATTGGTTCTTTTCTATCAAGGACTCAAAGCTGAAGAACGATGCAATCCTAATGAAATATGCAATGATATGATCTTGGAAAGGAAGTGAATTATGAAAGATGATATCACGAGTACACCATACTTGAGGCCTTAACATACCAAGGACCTTTTTTTATATCAAAGACAATACATACAAGCTAAAGAAAACTATGTTTATTCATGCAATCAGATAAAATGATGACCATTATGAACAAGAAATTATCAAATGGTAAATAGATGGTTTCTTGTTAGCAGGCTATCCCATCTAGATTTTTTGGCTGCCCTTAAAAGGTTAAAAGTGAAATTACAAGAGCTACCATGGCTTTCGGATCCTCGGTACAAGTGATACCCAAGGAAAGGTGAAATGATCTGTTAGGGGCCATTTGGTTACTGAAGAAGTTCCATTCGGACAATCCTGTCTGGACAGGGCACACGTCCCTGGTTTGTCAGCAACAGTTATTCCACATGACACTAATTTCAATAAAACCAAAGATGTGGCTGTAGAAAAAACTAGACATTATTGTGGATTGGGCAATCCCGAAAGAAAGTATGTTTTAGCCCATTTTCCAGAAAATACAAATAGGAGTTGCAATCTTTCGTACACACGCATAGCACATGTGTCACATTTGCCAGATAAGTCGACACTGCTCATGTTCAACCAACCTACATGTGCCAAATTTGACCTTCAAGCACCCCCCACATTTGCCCCATTCAACCTTCAAGTGCCCCACATGTGCTACAGGTGCCAATACCCATATATACATACACTGCATGTGCCACATATGCCACCATGCACGTACAAGAGATTGACATATGCTACCGTGCGTCTTCAAGTAATCCATATGTGCCCCATATCCCATTCTTAATCCACAAGTGCACAACACATCCACACATGCCAATGTGCCTAGTGTGTACAAGAGCCACACATGCTTGCTTAGATAAGGTGTTTCACAAATGGTAGACAATGCAATAAAATAGTCAATTCACACAGGCCTATTCAGACACTGTTGGTTGGACAGATGTGTTAAAGTTCTATCCAAACACAACCTTGATGGTAATCAAACAGGCCCTTAGAGACTTCAAGCCCCATATAGCTGACTTAGCCGCAACAATGCTATTAAAGTACCACATGGTTAGCTAACATTTCCTTGATTGAACCACTACGTGACCATAAGGAACAGATGATAATTTGCATGCATCGAACAAAGAAAAAGTACTAAGGTTTTAGTAAGAAAAATAGATAACAAGGAGAAAATTCCATTTAACAGTCAACGCATAAAATAAGAATCACCTTGATGCGTTCAAGTTGCACCAACAACATGTTTGGGGCAATTTACATGGCACCGTGTCATTCGATGAAGAGATGCAGTAGAAACCCTTTATGTACCACAATTGGAGGAAAACAAAAGGAATATGAATGCCAGTTTGGTATCCAAATGACCAAATATCTACACCGCGTTGTGTTTACATAGGAAAGAACCTAGTTCATTGGTAGTGTTAGTGTACACAGATTTGTGTTCACCTATGGTGCACCATATTAGAATTAGATTCTCTAAATGTAGATGTTATTAGTTTTTTTTTTTTTTTTTACGCACATACCCTCACACACACACACACACACACACCCCACAATAGGTGCTTGAACCCATGACCTTAGTGTTGAAACTCTTGTGAGTCAACCACTACACTAAGCCATGAGTAAGAAGAGGGAGAACAACTACTCCCTTCTCTCTCACTTTTCCCCCCTTTTATCTTATCCACCCCTTTTTCTCGCTCTTTTCTCCTAATTTGACATGGTATCAGAGCATTACCGATCCAATCTCCTCTTCCCTTTCTTCTCTATTCTTCTTCTGTCTTTTCTTTAACCTTGGAGTTCCTCCAACAAAAATGAGTAAGATACAACCATACAATATCTCAATCAAGTGACAAAGCTGCATGCGGTGCTATGGGCTATGCGAAAGGTGACTTGGTCAAATTCATTTGATAATCAAATGGCAACATTTTGTGACAATCAAGCTACTATCTACATTGCCCATTAGTATGCGTTTATGGGTGGAAAAATTTGCTAAATAGATTACCAGTTTGTGAAAATTGCAGGGCGGGGGGGGGGGGGGGGTTAAACAAGGTACCATTTGTAATTCATTTATCAAAATGAAGATCAATCAACATGCATCCTTACCAAGGCTCTTGGGAATGATAGATTTCAACTTATCATAAGTGAACTTGGAAATGTTAGACTTGAATCATCCAACTTGAGGGGAGAGAGAAGTATGTATTTTTATGGACCTTTTCTTTCAAGTTAGGAACGTATACACATCTATCTCCAACTAATTAAGATGGACATTTAGATATAATCATACTAAAAACACTGCAATAACATTTTCTAGTATGGATATTGAAAACGATGATGAGGCATTAATGGTACAAAACAAGAAAGAGAAGCAACCTGTTCAATCAATCCCCAAGCAATCTTTGAAATATCCGCCGAATTGTCAAGTTTCGGTTTCCTCAAATTACAAGAAGCTGCATCGTCTTTATTAACCTCAGTATGAGTGTTGTCACATATCTTACTCTGCATAACAACGAAAATAATGTCGCCTTTACCTGTAATTTCGCATTGTGAAATACAATGTCGATATTAAATTTGGGAGATGAAAATACAAACCTCTTCTTCTGTTCTGGAGAAATTTACCACCCCTGGCTGTTTTTGTGTTTCTGTGTAGATGCTATATCCTTCAACAACATTCCTCATTTGTTTACTCCCAGTTGTAATACATAGACGTCTTGTTTCATCTTGGAATATCCAGCTCCAAGGGCTCTCAAAGAGACACTGTCGGACTTCATTGTCTATCACCAGTTCCTGTTTTCCTTTTGCTCCAGAGATACTTAGATCGTCTGAATCTTCTCTACAAGTTTTCAATCCACCATCATTTATACCCAAACAGTGATTAGACTCTCTAGTGTCTTTATCTGAGTTTGTTTCTTCGACCGGGTCATGTCGTACTCCTAACAGCTCCAACTGCTCGTTTTTCAAACCAAATGGGTCTTTTCTTCCAGATCCAGTGTCTAGATTTGAATGAGGTGTTTCTTCCAATTTCTTTGCATGAAGCGGTTTTAGGTATTTTGGGTTTTGTTGCAAGTTTGCATCCGGAAGCCTTCCCTTAGAAATAGAAATCGCACTGGCTTCTTCTACCCATGGCCTCTTCGAAGAGCTCTCCATCTTGATTTTGCTTCTTTGGGATTTATCCAAAGGGCCCACCTGAGATTTCGGTTCCTGATTTCATACAAGTCTTTTGGAATCAAGTAAAACAAATAATCTTTCTCAAAGTACCCATAGAGTGTAAAAATCTGAGATAGAATTACCTGAGTTAGAGTACTTTCAAATGCAATAATCATTTTCCTTACACTGCTTGGATTTCTCTTGATTGAACTCTCCATTTCAGAACCAGGAGTTCTATCTTCTCCAGATGTGGAAGAAACCGAATTTCTATTTTCAGTGATGAATTCAGCTGGAGAGGATTCTGAGCATCTTAAAGAAGGATCTAAAGCTTCATGTGACCAAATGGGCCTCTGGGTAACATCAGTAGAAGTTGATTGGATGTTAGATGATTGAGTTTCTTCAGATGTGATGTAATTTGCCGCAGTCAAATGGCTGCTGATGCATTCAGATGGGTGTTCACTGTCTTTCTGAACCTCTTGCGACAATGGATCCGTTGATGAATTCCCACTTCCATCTGTATCATTAAAAACAGGTCCATGGACCGTTAGGGAAACCTGAAAAATTCTCTTCCACCACAACTACTTTTTGTTGTATGAGTGTGATGAGGAGCTAAAAAACCACAGTGTGGAAGGAATAAACGGTTGGCAATAACTTAATACAGGCGTGTACGGTCAGCATTTCCACAAATTGTATTTTAAATGAAAATCAAAGGGCCAGTATGGGTGCCACTTAAAAATGAGTTTATCTCATTTTAGTTAATCATAAGAGGCTGAGTTCCCTATTCGTTCAGAACAGGGAACTTCCCTTTTCGGCACTTAGTTTTGTAGATGCAGGGCCCATCGTTGATCAATCCAAGTCATTCATTGGACGGCCCCCATCATGGATGGACCACTCCCCTCAAAACTACCTAATTGGAGGATCCGAGCCATTGAATATTTGGTCCTTCCTCCATTGAATGTGGCTTGCTCGTGCATTTCTTTTTAACAATGTATTTGCATGCCAACGAGAGGAAGGTTAGAGTTGACCAATTGAGAGGATATTCTGGGAATGATCCATTCATGGTGGGGGCCATCAGAACAATGGCTTGGATAGACCACCCATGGTCACCACATCCATAGGGAATTCAACCTCTGATCATAATTATATATTAGAGACCATATATCTTTTTGGTAGTGATTAAAAAAAATCTTGATGACCAACAATTAGGATCTCTATTACATAGTTACAATTAACTAAAATGAGATTAACAGGTTTTTAAGTGGAAGCCAAACAGGCCCTAAGCTTCTCCAACCAGCTAGACCTACATAATACCAGTTACCTAATTTCACATCAAGCCGTGAAATTGAGGTGGCTAAAGATTACTTAACTGGGGCTGTTTGCTTGGGTCGATTGTCTTGAACATCACTACTGGATTGTAAATCCTCAATGTGCTCAATTGTTTCCAGATTTGAACTTTTGATGGGTTCCTCAGATACACCTATGGCTTTCATGGGGACGGCGCTTTCCTGCAAATCTTGAGAAAATGAAGATTTTGAAAATCAAAATAGGCCTTTCAAAATCCAAAAGGAGATCACAGAGACGATTCGGCATTACCACCAGCAGCCACATCCCTGGGTGTTTCTGAATGATCGACACTCCTCTTCCCCAGCTCCCCTTGTTTCTTCTTCACTGCAGCTTCTCTCTGGCAAAAGATTTTATTTTTTTTTTAGCATCTTGAAATAACATAAAATAGAATGAAACACAACCTTTCGCGGGTGTTTTACCATCCGATACTGAAAATGTGAGCATACCATGTCCTGAATCCGCTTATGATCTTCTTCACTAAGTATGAACTGCAGCTTCATGTGTATTAGACCACCACCTTCAAGTGGAAACAAATCATCCCACAAACCCTTCTGAACCACCAACATGGTTGCAACATCTGCCAAAGCAGGCCACTCCATGTTTATCCCCTCCATCCATTGAGAAATCCCAAGTGGACCAGTCCAGCAAGCAATTCAAGACAGAAAGAAAGAAAGAAAGAAAAAACATCCACAATAAATCCAATGAATAAAACCTGTTCTAGATATCTCATTCCCCTCAGCATCACGAAGTGTAACAATCAGGTTGTCCCGGAGGGTCGTTAATGGGCTGCACGTCAGAACTAACATCTATCAAGATAGAAACTAACACAACACAATTCACCGAAAGTGCAAAGCAACATTAGATGCATTAATTCAAAGAAGCAAACACCCAATGACATTGCCCACCGATCAGTAACCTTGCGGCAGTTCATATGGTGACTCCCATCATGGGATGGGCCATGCCCCAATATTCCCTCTTATCAGATGATCTCAGCCATCTAATTGGTGGCTAGCACACAAACAATTATCACCAATGCTCCACATTTACTGGTGGCCCAATCAGATGGATAGGATATCTGATGGGTAAGACTTCTGGGGGTCTCGATCCACCGCAGGGCCAACCATACAAATGGTTTGGATTGTGAGAGAAGTGGTCCCCACATGTCCAATTCATCGAGCTGATAAAAAATTGTATGTTTCCTCTAACTTTGACACCCACAAACATTATACCCCAACTGAAGCAGAAATCCAATCAATCCATCGAAAATTAAAATAAAATAAAATAAAAAACAGAAGGGAAAATATAAAAAGGACAGGAGACCAAAAGGGGGAAATATTTCTGCTTACAATAAGAAGTCGCCCTTGTCACAAGTTTGAAATTCCCTCTTCCCCATAGCAACTGCATACATCAGTTATAGCTATCAGAATCCATTTGAAGAAAACACCAAATAAATACCCACTCTGACTAACAAATGCACCCTCTTTTCTACTTTTGGTGATGCAACACTACAACTTTGTAATCTTCTACAACCAGTAGTAGAAGGATTGATGAATTTACCAGTCGGGAGTCGCTGCCGACTGCAATTCTGGAAAGGAAGATGGTAACATACTCACCCTTTATGGAAACAGGGGAGGATGATGCTGAGGATGGGATGTCCATCAAGTCAAGAACTGGAATGAGTTCATCAAAACATCAGGATTTCTCAATTGAGTAATCAGAGAGAGAGAGAGAGAGAGAGAGAGAGAGAGAGAGAGAGAGAGAGAGAGAGAGATGCAATTTAAAGTCAAAACAAGTGTGACCCAAATCATATAATCAAGTGGGTGGAATCAAAGTACAAAATGAGAGAGAGAGAGAGAGAGAGAGAGAGAGAGAGAGAGAGAACCTGAGACTCTGATGGTTCCAGGCATTGAACAGCTCTTGGAAAGCAGTTAGAGCACACCAAAGGGGAGGGAGGAGAGAGAGAGAGAGAGAGAGAGAGAGAGAGAGAGAGAGAGAGAGCATACGAAGGAAGGCGAGAGGGAGGAGTGGCTGTTGGTCGTTTGTGATGTTCCTGTAGAACTGAAATTTGATTGGATACAGCAAAGGTACGGAATATGGAGGGAGTGGCGGAGAGGGACTCGGATTCGGTACTGACCCCTCCAGCAACGAGCTCAGCACTGGTAGCCGGTAGGTGCTCGACAAAGCTATTCGGGCCCCACAGTGATGTATGTATCTTATCCACTCCGTTCATTAATTTTTTAAACTTATTTTAGGATATCAATACAAAATCGAGACAAATCCAAATTTCATATAGACCACACCATACGAAACAATGTTGATTGAACTCTCACCATTAAAAAATTCTTGGGGGCCACAAAAGTTTTGGATCAAGCTGATATTTGTATTTTCACTTCATCTAGGTCTTACGTAACCTAGTGAACCGGTTGGATGGAAATTAAACATTACACTTAGCCATAGGAAATTTTTAATGGTGGCCGTTCAATCACCATTGATTCCTACGGTCCTGCCCATCCGATGATTTCACCCACCTCCTTTTTTAGGTTCATGCCCTAAAATGAGCTCGCGGAATGAATGGACGGAGTGGATAAGACACATACATCATGGTGAGGCCCACCTAGCTTTCCCAGCACCGACCAGTACCTAGTTCGGTACTGGAGGGGCCACTACAGAAGACGAGTTGGGCGAGGAGTGTGTGGGGCCACCAAGGAATTCTGTGTTTGTCTCTCTCGCTCTCTCTGTCTCTCCCTCTTTCAATGCACGTCTGATCCATGGGTAATTGCATGATTATAACCCGAGCAAAGCCGAATGGAGTCAGCTCAAGCCAAGCTTCGGGCCGAGTCAAGTCAAACTAAATAAGCTTAAGCTCAGTTCGAAATCCTTTTAAGCTTAAAAAATTTGCTCATCTCAGCCTAAACCAAATATCAAGTGAAGTTAATCAAGCTTATCCGAGCCAAACCGAGCCAGTTAACCAAGCTAGCTGAGTTCATGTTCAACTCTATACCCAGCATCCTTAACAGAAACTTTTTGAGAAAGGCTTTCCAAGGGAATCCACGTACCAGTGGATTGAGGGGACTGGTATTATCCTCATTATCATTGGAGTGGATTAATAGGTGTGGCATGGCCTCACCCAACACCCTCATCCCTGACCTTGGCCCCACCTTGATTTATATATTATATATCCATACTGTTGATGCAAAAATCTGATCTTCGCTTTCCTTAGTCCCTCGCATGCAATAACACGAAATACACAGGGTCCTGGCTTAAGCCGGAACCTCCGATGCTTAAGTCAGTAAGGATCTAGAAAAGAGATTTTTTGTTTTGGGGTTTTTCTTGCGTACCTTTCACCATTGGAGTCTCTCCTGTTTATAGGGGAGAGAGAGGATCCCGTCGTACCGGGATTCTTTTCCCTTATCTTCGGAGATTTGATCTTTTTGACAGATTTCATCCGATCCCGAGATCCTTGGGATCAGACACCTGTCCTTCTGGATTTTCGGGGCGGTATTTGATTTCACACCGTCTTTCCTTGGCTCGGCTCGACCGTTTCCGACTCTGGAAGAATCTCGGCTGGCTTGGGAGAATAAGCTTTACTCCTTCTTACAGGCGGCATAGTCTCGGTTCTTGTCCGTCATCCTTCCTTACCCCGTAGCTAACTCAACCAACTTACTGAGTCAGTTTCTTATTGTTAGTCAGCCGGCTTATGACTAATTTGGCCTTAGTCGGCTTATACTGACGTTGCTAACTCATCGACCGAGTCAACTTATCTAGCCTTTGGTTTCGTACCTCGAAGTCAGTTGTTTTCTCCGAGGACCGAGAGAATAAGGGGTACAGTCGGTTCGTTCCATATCCGAGTCTTCGGACTTGGCATATTTTTTCCCAACAGTAAGCCCCCTTACTCCTTGTGTCTCTTACGGCACTAAGGAGTAATGAGTTTTTTTTTATCGGCCTTGGAATGGAAGCCGAGGTTATAACGAGAATTAATGCTCTTTGGGTCGTCCTTCACTTGCGACGGTTCGTTTCCCGAGGTTGCACGAGCAGTTAGCCATCAAGTCATTATTTTCGCGAATGGACGCCGGACGCGTGGCGAAAGGATTACCATTATCAATCAGCATGCGCCAAGTGTCGAGCGAGGGAGTCGAGGCAGGTGATGTTTCGTCTGTCCATTAAATGCTCTCGCCACGTGGCAGGGCCACAAAAGAGAGCGAGAGAAGAATGTGAATTTCACACAGACGGCGCCAAACTGTTGATGCAAAAATCCGATCTTCGCTTTCCTTAGTCCCTCGCCTGCAATAACACGAAATATACAGGGGTCCTGGCTTAAGCCGGGGAACCTTCGATGCTTAAGTTAGTAAAGATCTAGGAAAGAGAGTTTTTGTTTTGGGGTTTCTCTTGCGTACCTTTCACCATTGGAGTCTCTCCTATTTATAGGGGAGAGAGAGGATCCCGCCGTAGCGGGATTTATTTTCCTTATCTTCGGAGATTTGATCCTTTTGACATATTTCATCCGATCTCGAGATCCTTGGGATCGGACACCTGTACTTCTGGATTTTCGGGGCGGTATTTGATTTCACACCGTCTTTCCTTGGCTCGGCTCGACCGTTTCCGACTCTGGAAGAATCTCGGCCGGCTTGGGAGAATAAGCTTTACACATTCTTACAGGCGGAATAGTCTCGGTTCTTGTCTATCATCCTTCCTTACCCCGTAGCTAACTCAACCAACTTACTGAATCGGTTTCTTATTGCTAGTCGGCCGGCTTATGACTTATTTGGCCTTAGTCGGCTTATACTGACGTTGTTAACTTATCAACCGAGTCAACTTATCTAGACTCTGGTTTCGTACCTCGGAGTCAGTTGTTTTCTCCGAGAACCGAGAGAATAAGGGGTACAGTCGGTTCGTTGCATATATGAGTCTTTGGACTTGGCATATTTTTCCCTAACACATACCATCCATCGTATTGTCAGCTAAATGAGCCCAAAAATGAAGGAGGTCAAAAATTCAAGTAGACCACTCCACAGGAAATAGTGGCCATTGAACACCATTATTGAAAACTTCCTAATGCCCACCGTAGTCACACAAACCTTGACCAAAAGAAAGAAAAAAAAAACCAAATATAAGCTTGATCTAAAACTTGTGTAGCCCCTGAGAAGTGTTTAATGGTCAATTACTACTGTTTCTTGTGATATGGTCTTCCTCTCGGGATTTGAAACTGTATATATATATATATATATATATATATATATATATATATATATATATATATATTTGTCTCCTACCCTAAAAATTCCTGTCAAAATAATACATACATCATGTTTACCTCCAAGGTCAGGGCTACACCCACTCTGCTAGTGATATTCGCAGCGGGGCACTTCAGAAGCCATTAGGAAGTCTAGCAGCCACCTACAACCTTTTTAAGGGAATCGGATCGTGTACTGTGTAACTCGGTACGCTAAGAGGTACGCTAAGATTCCCCTTTTAAGTGAGCACTTGCTGAGATAAGCCCGGGGAAATAGAAATCGGATTACTTAGTACGTGGTAATCATACTGCGTAAACTCGGTTGGGCTCACTGTGAATATATGTGGTTTATCCACACCTTTCATCCGTTTTTTCTTCTAATTTCAGGTGTTGAGCCCAAAACTGAAACTTATACCAATCTCAAGTGTAATGGTTTCCACCGTTGAAACCTTTCTAGGCCCTACAGTGATGTTTACTTTTCGTCCAAACTGTTCATGAGATCAAACAAACATGGATGAAGGAAAAAAAAAAAAAAACAAATATAATATTGACCCAAAACTTCTGTGGCCCTAAAGAATTTTTCAACTGTATAAATTTAATTCACACTGTTTCCTGTGGTGTGGTCCATTTTAGTCTTGCATATGCTTAGATTTTGATCTAAGACCCTAACATGATCTTGTAAAATGGATGGACAGACCGGATAAAATGCATAATTCACGATGGACCCCACAGAGTTTACTGTGTACGCTGAGTTGCTTGGTACCTGAGTTACTCGGTACGCAATCCGCTTCTGGGAAAATAATTGTTTTTTGTTCATAGCTTTTGGTTTGATTGCGTCAACGTGGGTTTCACCCAAGTAACTCAGCTTCGACGGTGGATTGCGTCCAACTCCCATTTTAGTCTCTAACGAGAAATAGGCAGATCTGTGTGGGGACCCACCGTGATTTATCTCTTTATCCCCACCGTCCATCCCTTCTCTCAGATCTTTTTAAGATATGAGCCCAAAAAGGAGGCAGATTCAACGCTCAAGTGGACCACGCTAAATATTAAGCTAGGACTGCATTAAATACAAGTTCCATTAAATGTAGAGTCATGGCTGGTGTGGTCCACTTGAGCGTTCGATCTACTTATTTTTCGGCTCATAATTTAAAATAGTTCAAGAAAAGGTATAGACAGCCTGAGTAAACAGATATCATGCTTGCACTACATAGATTTGTCAGTTCCTTGCTATAGACAGCCCAACTGCCATATGTTTCGGACGCAATCCAGGGAACTAATGAAAAAATGCCACGTAAGTGTATTTGGTGTGAACGCACGTATAAAAACAAAACCAAAACTTTATATATATAATAATTATTTTATCTTTTCTCTACAAGTTGTATGCTCATGTGATGAATGTTAATTTGACCAAGTACACATGTGAAATATTTTTTCCATGTCCGGTATTCCTAGGCGACACTCAAATTTATGCAACTAGAGAATCATTCTCAAGAGGCAAAAACCGAAGTGTTGTTATTGTCGATGCAATGCACTCGACTATTTTAGTGTTAATACCTTAGGATGCAGGACATGAGTATTCGTACTTAGATGTTGGGCATTAACGTGTTACAGTGTTTGTACCAAAATCTTGCAAATCGGACCAACTATGCAGATAGTGACACATGGCATATTTGGTAGGCTATGTCTTTGTGAAGTCTAGGCATTAAAGCAATCACTGGATAAGAATGAATGGTTGTTAAAGCCACGTCAACAACGGAGTACGTTCAACGAAGGCATACCATAATTAAAAAAATGGAATAACTGCTCTTTTCCAGCCAGTTGCACAAGAGGATGTCACGTGGATGATTGGTTATTCTCTTTCTTTGCTTGAGAATACTATATAAAGAGGAGGTAGATAGGAAGAATGAGGCTCTCTCGAATCCAAAACTCAAAACTCATGCAAGGAAGCAGAATTAATACAATGCGATGTTGTTTATTTTAGTATGGGATTATCCCCTCCACTACTCACCGGTCGTGGACCCTTAAGTTAGAAGTAGAACCAGTCTGTCCTTGCAAGCACGTCGGATCAACTCATATCTATAACCAATAGTTGTAGTTCCCTTCCATCTGTGCTTATGTGCCAGATTTAAAAGATGATCATAATTTTGTGATTTGCATGCCTATGCTCATACATTGGGTTAGCTATAATTGTAACGATTAGAATTGTCATAACCTTGCTCATCAACACACTACTTTAGGAAGCACTCTGCTACTCTCAACTAAGCTAATGATCCCACTTCAGTAGCAAGTTATGCACATTTCTACTTCCACCTCTCGATTTCTTTTCTATTTGATCATATAATCGTTGCACCTTCGTGAAGTCCTTGATTGTCAAAGGAAAACAATCATTGGAGGAAGAGCTCTAACCTCCACAAGTCACCTAGTAAACGAACGCGTTATTGGCTAAATAGATGGTTGACCCATAGGTCACTCAACCGAGCACCTCTCTATTTTGACGACAAGGTCAACGGTGATCACATTTTAAATCAAACCGTTTTGGCACGCCCGCATAGCAGCACATGTATCTCGTGTGGCCGAATATGGCACCCAACAAGCCCTACAACTCATTTTGTTGAAAATGAACTCCTATTAATGTGCATGGTACCACATCTACAAAGGATGACTCGGTGCTATTTACTAAAAGGTGGTGAGCTATCAGACCCAAGATATAATACTCTTATAATTTCTATAATACCCTCTGGTTCTTAGTTTGGGCAATGGTTGTTGGCCACAGAATTGTCACTTAGACGTAACCCATGTAACAGCCCACACCCACACTGTATGATATTGTCCGCTCTGGGCACAGCCCGCACGGTTTTGTTCTCGGAGTTTCCCCCAAAAGGCCTCATACAGTATAGGGTGACAACTCCACATATAATCACCACAATTTTAGACAACTCTTCCGATGTGAGACAAGTTACGCTACAGTCAACTGCAACAGTAGCTCGTCCAAGCCCTCAGGCCCCGTCCATATAGCGCCCGCCCACACTGAAGTAGTGACCAGGGTGTCACATTATCCCCCACCGAGGGCAGAGCCGTCCTCGGCTCTGATACCATTTGTAACAGGCTACACCCACACTATATGGTATTGTCCGCTCTGGGCACAGCCCGTACGGTTTTATTCTCGGGGTCCCCAAAATGCCTCATACAGTATAGGGTGACAACTCCACATATAACCACCACAACTTCAGACAACTCTTCCGATGTGGGACAAGTTATGTTACAGTCAACTATGACAGTAGCTCGCCTAGCACGGTAGCTCGCTCAGGCCCTCAGGCCCCGCACACATTGCGCCCGCCCACATTGAAGCAGTGATCGGTGCGTCACAACTCATATGTAAATCAAACAAGTACATAGATAGAAAATTCGAGCATGCACATATAACACAATAATTTACGTGAAAAAATCCTTACGAGAAAAAATCACGGTACAAAGCAACAAACAATCCACTGAAAAACGAAATTATAAGAGACGAGATCACCTTACATGCAAAACTCTATCGTAAAAAACTCTAACACCCTTCAAAACCTTAATTTAAAATGTTAAAGCTCTCTTAGAATAATCTTAATTCGCGTAAACATAGTTTATATAAACACTGTTACAGAATTAAAAATAAAACCCACACTTATGCAAAGACGTACAATTCCATTGATAGGACCTTCGATGGGATCGACGACCATCGATGCATATCGATAGGATCGAGGCTTTCATTAATAGGATCAAAGATGACCTAAAAACTGCTAACGAGTAAATCAATAATTTTTAGATTTTCTCAATTGTATTGAGTAGTCCGTCGATCCTAACGACATATCCAAATTCATCATAGATTAAATGTATCCAATTTCAACCATGGCTTTAATCTTCATGTTCCACTACTTCAAGTTCCATCTTCTATCTCTATTTATCTCTATTTATCTCTATCATAACTTCATCATCGCTTCTTGTGTACACTCTATCTTCATCAAACATTTGTTAAGCCTAGGAAAATAATTTATATTTTAAATTTATCTGCAGGAACAGCTTTCATAAGCGTATTTGCCGAATTCACAATCGCATGGATATTCTCAAGAGTAACACTGCCTTCCTTAAACACATATCGGATAAAATGATGATGAACATCAATGTGTTTAGTATGAGAATTATATACCAAATTATTTACCAAAATAATAGCACTCTCACTGTCACAATGCATATGCATGACTTTCTGTTGAAGCTCCAACTCATTAATAATTCATTTCAACTAAACACATTCTTTTAATGGCTCTGTCACTGTCATATACTTAAATTTGGTTGTGAAAAGAGCAATTACAAATTGAAGCTTTGACATCCAACTGATCATTTCACCCGCTAATACAAACAAGTAACCAAAAGTCAACCTTCCATTGTCAATATTCCATGTACAATCATAATCCACATGACCTGGTAGTTTCTCCTCCAATTTTTTAAATGCCAAGACATAGTCCTTTGTACCTTGTATGTAATGAAGTAGCAATTTCATTATCTCCCAATGTTGTTTGTCGGGATTAAACATGTATCTGCTCACAACACCCATTACATGTGAAATACTTAGTCTCGTACAGACCATGACATATATCAAGCTACCAACTGCGTTCGAGTAGGACACACTAGACATATATTATTATTCTTCATCTGATGCAAGACATTGTTCTTAAGAAAAGCCGAAAGTGAGCAACGTGGGAATTATTAACCAGATTCGCTTTGTCCATCATAAACTTGAGTGAGACCTTTTCAAGATACTCCTCATGAGACAACCATAGCCTACTATTTTCCTTGTCCCTGTGTATGTCAACGTCGAGAATCTTCTTTGTAGCCCTCATATCTTTCATTTCGAATGTCCTGAATAACCGCGCCTTCAATATGTTGATCTCATACAAGTTATGGCTGGCGATAAGCATATCATCAACATACAATATTAGGATAATAAATTCTTCACCACTTAATACTCTGAAGTAAACGAAACGATCAATTTCACTTCTAGTAAATTGTTGGCTCATTATAAAATAAATAAAAATTTTATACCACTACTTACATGACTATTTCATACTGTACAACGACCTCCTCAACCTGCAAACCATATTTTTTCCTTACAGTTGTTTCATGTGAATATGATATTCTCATTTCCTATATAGGGAAGTAGTCTTTACATCCAACTGTTTTAATCAATATTGTATTAGGTAACCAGCGCTATCATAAATTCGATAGATACATGTTTGATCACTGGTGCGAAAATCTTGTTGAACGTGATACCCTCCTTCTGCACATAACCCATCGCTACTAACCTGTCCTTACACCTATCTTATTTCTTCCATGGAGAAGCTATGAGGGCTACAATAAACTCACTTGCATCTAATCACTTTACGCCGATCGAGAAGCTCCACCAGTTCTCACGTCTCATTCTTATATAAAGAATCCATCTCATCCTGCATTGCAATGAGGGTAAATGCAACGTTTGAGTCATCTTTGTACCTCAATGGTAACTTGCGATCTCACGGTGAATTTCTCTTGATGGGTGACAGCTCCACCTGTTCCCATACCTCTTATTGCTGGTTGGCTTATTTAAGTTTCTCACCCTCATCGATTTCGACATTAGTCACTGTTAATTTATCTGTTTCCTTATGTTCATCCATACGAAATAAGGAATTTTTATCAAACTTGATGTCCTGGCTCATAATGATTTTTCGTGTGGCTCAGTCATATAACATGTATCCCTTCACACCATCACTGTATCCAATAAAAGTATACATTTTCACCCATTAGTTTAACTTATCTCTCTTACAAGATAGTACATGAGAGTAAGTGTCACAATCAAATAGACGCAGCCCTGAGTAGTCTACTTTCTGGCCACTCCATACTTCTTTAGGAATTTTACGTTGATAGTCGTAGATGGGCACCGATTCATCAAATAACAAGTCGTGTTAATGGCATTAGCCCATAGGTCATTACTTGACACAACATTACTCAACATATTTCGGGCCCTTTAAAAAAAGTTTGATTCATATGTTCCACCACACCATTATGCTCTGGTGTGTATCTGACTGTATTGTACCTCGCAATCCCCTCATCCTTACAAAACTGATTAAAATCCTTCAAAATAAAATGTCACGCCCCGAACTCGGAAACCGGGCTCACAAAATTCTTGATCGCCAAATCTGGCGTCGACAGCCCCGTAGTACCCCATTCTCGGCTCCCGGCACCCATATATCAGGTTCCGATCCTGGGATGCTACAAGGAGGATTTTTAATATCAATTTGATTCGTAATGAGCATAACCAAGCATAAGCCACGAATAATAACCACAAGAACACCATCACAAAATCCACTATGATAAAAAACTTTGAGTACAGTGCGTATAAAGGGAAATACAAGATAGTGGTAATATCAAAACTCCAAAAGCTCGGCGGCACGCTCCAACTGCGGCGAGACTATAGCTGCGTCCTGAAATCACCTGCACGCATCAATCGTGCATAAGCTTATAGAAAGCTTAGAGGGCGGTATAAGTGTGTGCGAACGTGCTCAGAATGCAATGCCGGAGTAATGCGGAATCATGCTGATGAGTACGTAAATGCAATCAGCCGTACCAAGGCTATGCAGTACAAGATGTGAATGCTATCGGTCATACCAAGGCCATGCAATGCAATATGTAAGTCAAGCATGCCAATCCTCATACCAATGCAACTCCTCACTAGAGCATCAAATCAGTACGGTTCTCAGTTTGGATAATCACCGGGATTCAGTACACTCTAAATGGCACTGTCTCTCTCCAAGCAGCACAGTCCAATGAGCGTAAGAAACCTCACTATCCGCCTGACCAATAGTCAGCCAATACCTATCCGGCACGTCGATAGCGAACCCATTTTCGAGCTGGTCAAACTCAGCCTAGTAATGCCCCCTGCTCTCGGGCGAGTAAGGCCACCACTCCTTTCCAACCGACCACGACACAGTGGGAGACGCGGCCTCATGGTATTCGGCCCTCATGCGCTCATATATCCACTCGGTCTCGATGTTGGAGTCATCCTCTGATATCATTGGGTTCAGGGACTCTCACCCAGGGGCATCTATGGCGCCCCAATTGCTTAGAACAAGATTTTTCCGGTATCCAATCAGCCACCCACGATATATCTGTGGAGGCTATGGCCCCGATGTCGCTAGGGCATATCACAATCACACAGATGCAAATGCATGAACCACACTACCAATCATGCAACTATTCTGCGTGAAGCACGTGCTCATATAGGGCAACTCCGCCTATCAGGGAGCCCGTAAACAGTCTGCCCGAAGGCATATGCTATGATCAGACACTCTTCATCTCAAGCATACATATGATGCGTATAATCATGAATCATGGGGCTGTGTTAAACATGTTATAAAGCAATAAACTATCCTCTCAATGAAGATGGACCTAGATGGCCTACATGAAACAGATACGGGCCTATTAGTGGCCTTAGGGAGAGTTATAATGTGGACATCGAACTAACATTACTCGTACAATGTGGACGTTAAACCAACATTGTCTCCAAGGCTCGACTCACCTCAAATACCATTAAATAAATCCTGGTGGAATCACACATTGCAATGTGCCTTAGGTACATCCCACTGGGCCCTAAATACATCAAATGGGCCGTATCTCATAGGCCTTATATATATCAAGTGGGCCACCTCAATGAATCTCACCAATGGGGCCTTAGGTACATTGCAATGGGCCATTATCCATGGGCCTGAGAATGTATTAAAATGAGCCCAATCACATAGGCTTTGTGTGTATCAAACGGGCCTAATCACATAGGCCCTATACATCTCAAGGTGGGCCTCAACAATGGGCCACAAATACATCAGATGGGCCTAAATACATGAGCCCATAAATATCCAAGTGGGCCTTAATAATGGGCCTAAAAATACATCAAGATGGGCATAAGTACATGAGCCCATATGCATCCAAGTGGGCCACATGTGAAGCCCGCCATAATGTTTATTCTACTATTCAATCTGTTGATAAGGTCACATGAGTAGAGGGCCCACCATAATAGTTATTTTCCCTCCACCTGTTGATAAGGCCATGTGGCAAGGGGCCCACCAAAATGTTTATCTGAAATCCAACCTATTCATAAGGTCATGGGACTAGGGCCCACTGCAATGTTTATTTGTCATTCAACCGTTTATAAGGTCACACTGACCTGGGCCCACAGCCAGGGAGCCCACTATAATGTTTATTGGCCACCCAAACTGTTCAGTGGGTCACGTGGCCAGGGCCCACTGTAATATTTATTTGCCAACCGACCTGTTCACTGGGTCACGCGGCCAGGGCCCACCATAATGTTTATTTGCCAACCGACCCGTTCACAAGGTCACGTTAGCAAGGGTCCCACCGCGAGGTGGTTCACAAATCCAGCCCATACATTATGTGTGTCCCACCTGTCTGAGGGTCCAGACCAAGTTTCAGCCCCATTAAAAATTCAGGTAGGCCCCACCAAGTGTTTTTATAAGATTTAGGCATGTCTTCACATGATTTAGATGGTACGGCCCACCTGAGTTCCGTTTGCGGCTGATTTTCGGGTGGTCCGTGGCCAGGGGGGAGGCCCACCCAATGCACGGTGCTGATGCTCGAAACGCATCACGGTGGGGGCCCACAGCTGGAGCCGTGAGGCCCAGCCACCCGTCCGCCCGCCCGAAAAGGCAGCCGGCGCCGTGCAAGAAGAAGAAAGCAGCAGCAATTTTTTTTTTAAAATGGGGCCCACCGAGATGTGATTCACAATCCAGCCCACCCATTATGTGTGTCCCACTTGTCTGGCCGTCCAGACCGAGTTTCAGCTGCATCCAAACTCCAGGTGGGTCCCACTGAGTACTTTTATATGTTCTGGCATGTCTTCACATGGTTTTAGATGGTATGGCCCACCCGGTGATCGGATCACCTAAAAAATCTGGCTCAACGCCTAAAATAATCTGGAGAACAGAATGGATGGGGTGGATCAGCCTTATACATCAAGGTGGGGCCTGCATGAGCCGCCACTCCAAAAAGTAACTTTTTTATTTTGTTAGCTTGTAGGTACACACCCATGCAGTACACGCATTCCATGCAAGCCGCCTACGTCCAGCGTCTCTGGACGCTGGATAGTTTGGACAAACACTGCATCATGGTGGGTCCCACACGTAAGTGGCGCACGTGCATCAAGGTGAGTCCCACATGATCCTAGCCAACCATGCATATAAATATTAATAAAATATTATAATATATCATATAATCTAAATAGGGTGTGGATCTCTCCTAAAATGAGGTGGCCCACCCTATTTGATGGATGAAGTAGATTTAACATATTGGTGGGGCCCACTTCATTCTAAGGAAGAGAAAAAGAGAGGGAAAGAGAGAGAAAGAGAGAGAGAAATAGAGGGAGACCGATGGAGTAGAGGGACCCCGCCACTATGGGCCCCTCTCTAATCATAAATACATACATCAAGGTGGACCCCATTATTTATGGGCCCCTTTAATAGAAACCAACGGTGGATCACCCACCTTTCTTCCTTCTTCTTGCTCCCCTAACTTCCTTAGCTCCTTGCCTTCGGGTTTAACGGTGGATGATGAGATCTTGATGGTGATGATGAGAGATGAGAGAGTGGGCCACACTTGGTATTTGGGGAGAGGAAGAGAGCTTGGACGTATGATGTTGCTTGGGATAGATTTTGAGAAATGAGGGAGAGAGAGGAGTAATGGTAAAAGGAATGAGGTGATGTGGTGGTTTAATGAAGAGGTAATGGGGAGGTGATGTTAGGTTTGAAATTTGTGAAAAGAGGTATGGTGAAGGGAGAGAAGAGTTGACTTGGGAGAAAAGAGGGAATGGCCATGAGTACTTGTTGTTGGGTGAGGTGTCATGGAGGTATGGTGGTGTACTTGACTTGATTGATGGGACATCTCGTAGAGATTCCCTCGAGATTCGCAACGTGCGGCGTTTCTTCGAACCGAACGCAGACTAGCATCTTCCCACATAGGTATCGATTCGGTGCGCGAGTCGCTGCGTTGGAACCACGACAACGACGCGATCGGTAGGATACAAGTTTCGGTTCGAGCCGACTTTGGTATGCAGGACTCAACTTAGGATCACGCGCAACGTTAGAAATGGGTCGATGATTGTAGGAATTCGACCGGTAGGATCGCGGAAGCCTACGGAACGGTACGGACTGGGGTACGGGTCTTACATAAAATCTCCGCCATTGTCTATCCTCAATACTTTAAACTATCACTTTGAGTATTTTTCAACCACGACCTTCCAAGTTTTGAAAGTGGCAAACACGCTGTATTTATTTGTCACAAAATAAACCCACACCTTTCAAGAGAAGTCGTCAATGAATAGTATGAAGAATGACAACCCTCCTTTATAAATTATGGGTGATGACCCCCACACATCAGAGTGCACGCAATCAAAGAGTCCCTTAGTACAATGTTTTCCAGTTTTAAATAACAAATTTGAGTGTTTACCATATATACAATACTCACACACATTCAAATCAAAAATTTTAAAAGCAGGAATTAAATCACGATTGGGGAGTACCTTCATATCATGCTCGCTGATGTTGCCTAGGCATGCATGCCACACATGTGCTAATATAGATTCTATTATAAACATTGCAGCTCTACCCGATACAGTATTATCAATCAACCTGTAGAGATTGCCGCTCCTTTGTGCTTTTATAATGATGAGTGCCCTCTTTAAAAATTTTAAGACATCATTATGACCGATGAACTTGTATCCTAGTGCATCTAGAGCACCTAGAGATATCATATTTTTCTTCAAATCTAAAATGTGTCTTGCATTGGTCAGAGTATGCTCCACCCTATCAAACATTTCAATACAAACGGATCCAATTCCAATCATCTTACAGGTATGACATTGCCCATAAGAACCAGGTCGCTATCATACTCGTTATATATGGTGAACCAACTTTAGTGAGGGGTCACGTGATGCAAAGCCCTCATATCCAAAATCCATTCCTGATAAAAAGTTACTCATTTTGGACACTGATAATAGAATTATAACCATTTGAACATTCATGAGATTCTTTCGAATTTGCCTCTCTTGTGGAATTAGTTGAATTTTTATCCTTCTAGGTTTTAGGAGACCGACCATCATTCTTCATTCGTCTGGTTTTCCTGTAATTATAACACTTCATCTTGCCCTTACCCTTATACTTTGATCTCAATCACGAATTTCTCTAATCCCGCTGAAAAGTTCTTTCCTTAGCAAGCAACACATCCATAGAGGAACCTTTACCACCAACTGCTTTAAATAAAAGGCTGAGATAACAGTTTCAATGTCAATGGTCTCTCCACTGTGACATTAATATATGTCAATTTCAATGTCAAGGCTGAGATAAGTGTCTACAAGATACTTAGACTTTGGAAGAGAATTTAACAAGATCAGGGCTTGATATTCATCATTGATCTTCACCTCCATACTCATCAATTTACAAATTAAGTACTCTATTAAAGTTATTGATGTGTTCATTAATATATGTCTATTTCGCCATCTTCAAATTGTAGAACCATTTCTTTATAATCAGAAAATTGAAAAGAGATCTCATCATGTAAAGACTCTCTAACTTCGCCCACGATCCAACGGTAGTCATCTCACTGATGACATTGTATCTGACATCATCGGGCAAGCATAATTGAATTGTACTAATTGTCTTTTGACCTAGTTCATCCCATTCTTCATCGCTCGTAGTATCAGGATGTTTTGTTTTCCCAGGGAGTACCATTTGTAACCCTTACTCAATTAGAAGAGCTTCAATCTTCACCATCCACAATTTAAATTATTTTTCCCTATAAACTTTTTTGTTTTAAACTTAACATTCGTCCACTTCGATGTCATATCTTTAGATTCAATATAAAACCCTAACCTAATAACCTAATTTCTTTGATACCATTTGTTGGGCGTGGAAGCGTCACCCATATGTACCTGGACATGAATCAACAAGCATAAAGGTAGGAAATCTGAGCATGCATGCACAAAAAAAACAATGATTTATGTGGAAAAACCCTTATGAGAAAAAAACTACTATATAAAGTGACAAGCAATCCACCATGAAAACGAAATTATAAGAGACGAGATCAACTTACATCCAAAACCCTAAAGTAGAAAACCCTAGCCCCTTCAAAACCCTTTTAAAAAGCGTAAAAGCTCTCTTAGAATAACCTTAATTCATGTAAACACCGTTACATAATTGGAAACAAAACCACTGCTTATGCAAAAAAACATGCAATTTTTTCGATAGGATTGACGTCCATCGATGCTTGTTGACGGAATCAAGGCTTCCATTGATAGGATCAAAGATGACCCAAAAGCTGTCCAATAAGTAAATTAAGATTTCAGAGATTTTCTTGATCATATTGAGCAATCTGTAAATCCTATTGACATACCCAAATTCAAAAGATATTAAAAGCACCCAATTTCAACGGCGGTGCCTCGTGGTCTAATGATCCAAACCATTGATATAATCAACTCAAATTCAGGAAAAGGTGTCGACCACAAATTACTAATTTGGAATATCATAGTCATCATATATTTAGCCTTTTTTTTGTTGAACATGGACCATTTGTGCATTTTCTTTCTTAACTATCTAGGTTTTGGTTACCAAGGGGCTGTTTGGATATCCACCTTTAAAATTCTCTAGTTATAAATGGTTAAGGCAAATGATTTATAAGTAGTGTTTGGATGTAAAATTTTGGGTGTAAAATACCCATGTTTTTCGAGGCAAAAACCCCATATTTAATATTTGTACCATATGCAAAGCAAGCTCCTTTTATACATTTTGTCCCCTAAAGGTGGTTTTCCCAAGGCTGAGACTTTCCAATGTTTAAAAGCTATATATAAAAAAAAACATTCAAAAGAAAGTTAGGGTATTTTGGCGATTAAAAAATGTGCCTGTTGTCATCAGTAGAACAGTCGAGATTTCAATATCACAAGGCAGTTTATATTTTATCACTAAAAACATCTCTCTAATGTATATGAGGAGGTAAGGACATTTTGCCCATGCTATTAGTTTTAAAAGAGACGTGGTGTTTGAAACTATATAGAACAGTAAATTAGATTTTCAAAATAGATTGGCCGCATTTCTAAAATTTTGAAAACTTGTATACTTGTGAATAAATGGCTTAGATTAAACTGCGTACGTGGGGCTCACTACGATAACTATAAACATTTATTTGTATATCTACTGTCCTTGGCCAAGTGGTAGACTCTGAGGAGTTTCAACACGGGGTCTTGGGTTCAAAATCCAGTTGGTGGTGAAATCCCAGTACAGCGTGCTTGAGTGTGTGTGTATATATATAAAAGAAAAGAACAAAAGGAAAAATATATATATTAGGATGCCTATGCAAACAAGAAGTAGCTATAAAACTTAAGTGAGCTACAAAACATGAAAATGTGTAGATAGGTCACTAGCATATGCTAGTGTCTGTTCTTTTCTCTCTGCGAGTGTAGTTGGATCCTTTCCTTCTCCCTCTCCAATTCTACCTTTCCTTCCTCTCTCTACTTGGTGCCAATTTTCCTAGTAATGACTAATGCAAGCAGGGTGTTCATCTCTTCTTTACATGTGGCCAACACATTAACAATATTAATAAGAAGTCATGTAACAAAGGTTGTGGGCCTACCGTGATAATTGTGTGAAACCCACTTTGTTCATCTATTGCATCACCTGGCTGCCCTCACCATAAAAACCATGAGCACCTGTTATTTCTCTTTTTATTTATGTAGTCCATGCCTAAGATATAATTTCTCCAATTTTTGTCTAGTTCTCCTTTTTCTCTCTCATTCTTCTCATGTACATGCATTGGACATGCTACTTCTCCTAGTTGCAAGTAGACGGATTACAACTGCAAAGGCACTGTACATAACTTGGATGGGATGCCCACGATTATAGATTTTGTGCCAGGTTGACCATAATAGGCACATAACATAAATCTATCGACCATGTCAGCCATTGATTAGACTTGGCAATGGGTCAGGTTCAGTCCAAATCAGGGTCAACCCAAGCTAGAACTATTTAATAAATGAGTCGAGAAATCTAGCCTTAACTGAACTTGATAGCTATTACCTGATGCTCCAATCCAACTTACTCAAAAGTTAAAAAAGTTCAAATCTAACCCAGCTTGGTCCATTTGAATGCACTTGGGTCTAGCTCAAACATTCCGACCAACCAGGCCTATATGCTAACTTTAATATCTTATATTAGGCTTTTTTGATATTAGTTAGGAGTGAGCTGGATAAGTACTTGAAGGCTCTAAAATAACTAGGGGAAAGCCCAAAATGGCATGGGTGGATGTGGTAGTAAAAGAATTGATGATATATGATCTAATTGAAGTTATGACCTGATAGAGTGGAATAAATGAAAAGAAGTCATAAAGCCCACCTCAGTCATTTGGGATGAGGCTTAGATGATAATATTAAGCTTGTCCGCTATTCCTGGAGCTTTCATGTGTATGGAGAAGATTGATTTTCAATGACAATTATGTTTTTGATCTCATGCACATGCTTGCAAAAAAGCAATCACACACACACATATAAGGATATTTTTGTTTCAGTTATGTGTTAGGTTGGGTTAAATTGGATCAAGTCGAGTTGAGTCATGTATTCTAATCAATTGGGTCCGGCTCCATGGCTCATGGTAGATGGACTGTTTCAACATTGAGATGAGGGATGAGTGCCCATGTGGTGCTAGTGGGTGTGTGAGTGTGTGGGGTGTGGGTGTATTAGCCTAAAACCAAGTATGATTCATTAATCCAAACAAGCTAAATTTTATCTTGAGCATCATCGAACTTGGCTCGAACCCAACTTATATGTGGTTCAAGTCAACCGCCCATAAGTTGACCTGATCCATTGTCACCCCTACCATTTAAATAAAATAAAAAATATTGAGATTTTATCAAAACTTACTATTCCAAGTTCTCTGCTGTGTGATTGCCCACCTTTAAGCAAGATGCTGGATGCAAAATTATTTACATGCATGCAATTTACACTCATTTGGGGGCCGTCTAGGAGCATAGATCGGTGTAAATAAGTGCAAACTGATGGCAATTGGAGCATTTGGGATAAGTGTAAATGCGCTAGAAGTTTTTTTTTTTAATATTTAAATTATAGTAAAATCATGTGATTTTATTTCACACGAATTTCGCTTATCATTGATTACAAGTAAATGTGATCTCTCACTCTCTCACTCTTTCTAAAATAAAGTACGCAAAACATAATTAAGTAATTCCACTTGTTAGATTGCTAGATCCTTGAATGGTATGAAATACAGGCTATCAAACGACTCCTTCAAAGGTAAATAGAAATCAATGAAAATAATGTGGTTGTGAAACTATTTATATTAACAAATTGTTGGCAACTAAAAATTCTCAAAGCATCTAATCGATCCCTAACTAAAGGACTAGGATTTCAATTTAGGATTTTTTTTTTTTTTGGAATATGGACCAAGAGAATGGGGACAATCACATCAACGGTTCAGATCACCGAAATATGGGATCCTGCTTGACTGAAAATCAGAGTGTATCACGGTACCCATTGAATAATACAGGCATAGATCACGTCCGTTCAAATGAGAGACTGCAAAATGGACGGTAAGATAATTTCTAGAGTTTCTATTCACTGGCTGTAATTATCCAACCACCGTTATTTTCTTGCACGTACAATCTAACGGTCTTTGTTGCTCACAGGGGTCATCGGTACGGGCCCACGCTGGCAATCGCGACCTCAACAAGGTTCTGAATCATAGCGCTATACGTGAGTAGGTCGTTTTTTATCCGTCGCGACTATGGACCAGCGTCTGTCGTCACCAACCATGATTCACATGATGAAATGATCCAGTGATTTGAACCGTCGATCTTCTTTCTACTACCATCAATAAGCTATTTCCCGATTATCGTACTTCATTGATGATCCTAGAATTTCATTTAGAGTTGAATGCGAGCCATTGAAATTGTCCTTCTCAGTGTTACTATAGATAGTGAATATCACAGTAATACATAGTGTAATTTTCATATGGTGTCCCATATAGCATTGTATCCACAAAATGAACAGTTCAGATCATCGAAAACTCAGCATTTTGGGCCCCATTGACCGGCGACGCATAGTGTATTCCAAGTCGCGACGGAGGAAAAACGAACTCTACTTCTCTGTTTCCTTGGGCCCTCTTTTTGTAGAGTTGCCCTCGTTTTAGGCCAAAACGAGCTGTTGCTTGCCTCTCTCTCTCTCTCTCTCTCTCTCTCTCTCAGAAAAGAGCGAGAAACGGCACCGACATGAGCCGCTACGACAGCCGGGCCAGCGATCCCGGTTCGTACCGGGACCGGAGAAGGTCAAAAGAGTCATTTTTATTTATTTATTTATTTAAAATCTCTCTCTCTCTCTCTCTCTCTCTCTCTCTCTGTCTCTCATTTTTTCTATTTTTCCCTATTTTCAGCGATGGAGGTTTCAGTGGCGGTGGAACTCCGAATTTCAGCAGAGGAGGAGGAGCAGGCTTCGACAGTGTACGGTCTTCATCGTCGAGCAGGAAAGACTCTGAAAGCTTTGGTGCTTCCTTGCCGAAGCAGGACTTTGACGACCTGATCCCCTTTGAGAAGAATTTCTATGTGGAGTGCCCTTCTGTGGCGTCCATGACAGAGGCCGATGTTGAGGCGTACCGTCGGCGGCGCCAGATCACTGTAGAGGGCCGTGACATCCCCAAACCCATCAAGGATTTCCGCGATGTCGGTTTCCCAGGTACACTTTCTTGGAATTCTAGGTCTGTATACTCGAGTGTTCTGGAAACTAAGGGGCTGTTTGGATATGCTATTGAATTGAATTGCAATTTTAATCTAATGAAGTGGGAAGCAACCAAATTGTCATCTTCCGAGAACTTTCATATTGAGGATGTGGGCTCTAAATTGCAGCTGTGCTACTTTGAAGTTGGACGTAAAAAGGAATGCAACTCCAACTTCTTCAGATTAAAATGAATGTCTGCGGTTCAATTCGTCCATGAGGGTTTATATTCGGAATGAATGGCCACAGTAGGCCTACTCGAAATCTCTGTGTTGGTCATGCTCTTCTCCCATTGGGATCACTATAAACCCATTAGTCTAGCTGCTATGAATGTTCATTTAGGCTGCATTTGGATCTTCATTTAAATGGAATTGCGATGATTCAATTCGTGAAACTGTGAATGGCCAAACTGGGGCTAGTCCCACTCCGTTCGTAATGAGGAACTAGCCCCCAATTGAATTTAATAGTGTTTGATGTCCAGCTTGAGGCACACAATTGCAATGAGTGATTTGGTTGTTGTTATGAATTAAAGCAGTGTCCTTGAACTTGGTCTTTTCCTCTATAATGGATCTAGTCCCACTCCGTTGGTAATGAGGAACTAGCCCCAAAAGTGAATTTAATAGAGTTTCAGGTCCAGCTTGAGCACACAATTGCAATGAGGGATTTGATTGTTGTTATAATTGAAACAGTGTCTTTGAACTTGGTCATTTCCTCTATAATGGATTGAGTGAATTGAGATTCAGTTCAATTCTTCATCCAAATATAACATTACTGTTGCCATGAAAGTTCAACTTTAGCTGCTCAGTTGGTGGGCACCCAAACATAATTAGTCCAGGTCATTGGTTAGAAGTAAAAAAGCTGCTTGTGTTGCATTGGTTGAAGCATAATTATCTAACCATGTTTTTGGACTTTCTAGATTATTCATCTATTGAAGTTGGAAACTTAGAAAACACACACAAGATATATATATATATATATATATATATATATATATATATATATATATATATATATATATATATATATATATATATATATATATATTCTATTTTGATAAGAAACAACTAAATTTTATTGAGAAAAGGAGAGACATACCAAGGCAAGGGGAATCCCCCCTTTTTACAAGGAGACAACCTAGCCACACGTCAGGCTAAGTTGCCCCTGCAATTTTTACTCTTTGATAAATTAATTAAAACATCATTGGGAAGGGCAAAGAGAACAAACATCTATTAAGGTAATAGAAGGCCTTTTCTGCACATCTCTTAGGGAGTTGGCCTCTTAAGACACTTTTTAAAGTGAGATTGGCAGAGAGGAAACCCTATTGGTCTTATCGATTAAGAACGCATGCTTTTGAGGTGCCGAGCAATCCAAAGGCAATGATCCTAGGCAGGCCATAGTGAACTGCCTTACAAGAGCTGACCAACCATCCCTTTTGAGCAGGGAAGGCTTCTAGTGTTGTGGAAGATCCAAAAGTCACACCATATCCCCCAGTTCATCATCATCCAGATTCCTGCAAAAGGGAGGTGCCCAAGCCATTCGGTCATTCAAGATTGTGATGCATTGGGAGACTTGCGCCTCCTATCTGCCACAAATATGTGCCAACCTTGGGAAAACTATGCGGAGAGGTTATCAGAGCACCATGATCCAACTAGAATTGAATTCGAGAACCATTTCACACCAAAAGGAAAAAAATAAAAAACAATTTCCTTCTTGAAAAGATCAACAATTCTGAAGATAGCCTTCCAAGAGCTTGAAGCTCCATATATTGAAGAGGACTTGGTAACCAACCCCCTTGGCCACCCTATATTTACAATGTATAAATTGCTTAAATAGGCCATCTTCTTAGTTCTTCCATCCCAAATCTCCTTAACCACTTCCCTAAAAGGCATATGTTTATTCTTTTTAGTTCCCTGATGCCAGCTCCACCTTTACTCACAAGGTTACCCACTTCGCTTTATAACACCATCTATTCCACATAATTGGAAACTTAGTGCACCATTTCTGTGTTTTGATGCACAATTGAATCGAATTGAATTGGGATTGTTAGTCCCGTAAAGTGGAAATAACCAAATTGTAGTTTTGTCAGCATTTGAATTGAGGGTCTAATTCCAAATTGCACTTTCATCAAGTTGGGATATCCACAGCAACAATCTGGTACTTGCATTCTCACTTAAGATACCAGGGGGCATTACTATTTTTTTGTCATTTCCTCTTGATTAAATTGGTATGCACAACCCAATTCACTTGTGCACCAAGACAGCCTTTAGCTATTGAAAGGAGGCTTAAAACGTACACTATAGATACTTTTGGTGATTTCAAGGAAGGCAGGTGTTTGAAAAGGTATGGAGGCACTAGATAGGAAAGTAGAGTGGACCATCTATTAGCCAAAGAGTTGAGAGGGGAGGGACTAATAAAGAAATTTTCCAAGGTTGGAAAGGGAGGAAAAAGTGTAAAATAAGTTGTTGAAGGAAGACAATAGAAGCAGAAAAGACGGGAAAAAAAAAACTAGCTGATGGGTAGTTTGAGAAGAAATCAATTGAATGAGTTCTGGAACATTTATTCTGTTAAATTAGAATTTCCCCTCAATTGTGAAAAACATGAAGATTTCTGTTAATTGTAAGAGCATCCTTTTTGCACAATTTTTACGTAAGTGCTTCCCATATAATTTGTGCAGTCTTTTTGTTTTTGCTGTCCAGAAGACAAAATTAGATAATGGTAGGCTCCTATTGTTTATAATAATTCTTAAACAAGATGACGTTTGAGAGTAAGGGCTTTAAAACCCTGTTACAATGCCCTCCCTGTGTGTGCGTGTGTGCACACGCATGTGTGTGTCAACCTCATTTCTCATCTGTAAGAGAACTGATGTTTATATCTATTGTCTTGACTCCAGAATACGTCATTCAAGAAGTTTTGAAAGCCGGCTTTGTTGAACCTACCCCTATCCAAGCTCAGGGTTGGCCAATGGCTTTGAAGGGTCGTGATCTGATTGGTATTGCAGAAACAGGATCGGGAAAGACACTTGCCTATCTATTGCCTGCCATTGTCCATGTCAATGCTCAGCCATTTTTAGGTGTGAATTTCATTTCCTTCATATATATATATATATATATATATATATCTATATATATGTTTATTTGCATAAGAGTATTCCATGCTTTACTTCCATCAGTGGGGTAGACTTGAACTTCTAATGCATTTATATTTTCAGCTCCTGGTGATGGCCCAATTGTTTTAGTTTTAGCTCCGACCCGTGAACTTGCTGTTCAGATACAACAAGAATCTACTAAGTTCGGGGCGTCATCAAAGATAAAGAATACTTGTATATACGGTGGAGTTCCAAAGGGACCTCAAGTTCGTGATCTTCAGAAAGGTAGATGGTGGTCATGCTTAACAATTGTTGTATGATTATTGATATTCGGTGTGACTTTCAAGTATTCAGGGCTCTTACTAGTTCTCTGTGTTCTCTGTTCTCTGGACTAGGGGTTGAAATTGTTATTGCTACACCTGGACGGCTGATTGATATGTTAGAATCACATCATACAAACTTGAGGAGGGTAACCTACCTTGTTTTGGATGAGGCAGATCGGATGCTGGACATGGGTTTTGAACCTCAAATTCGGAAAATTGTTTCTCAGGTGAGCTTCATGTTGATCCATGCAAAATAATGTTTGTTATGTATTATTTCAATTTTTGGGATGCATCTGAGAAATAGACAAGCAGTATGGTGTTTCTTAGTGGGTGCTGCATGCTGATATGTGACACAGTTGTAAGCTATCATCAGAATCATGTTAAATAAAAAGTGCAAAATCTGGTTTATAACACATCTACTAGTTAATGTTATTTGGCTTGGTGTATGAGACGAGCAGAAAGGGAGAAAAAAATGTGTGAGGATGACTGGGTGAAATAACATAAGTTTGTTGATGCCCTGAAAGGTTTCAAAGACGGAGAACCATTATAAAGGATCTTAAGGCAGCTGTAATGTCCAGTCCTCTAAGCAGAAAAACATTAGTATTGGAAGTTGGAACATGCATCACATTGCCTGCAATTACTTGTATTCAGGATTCATCAGGAAAAGATGTGGTTTAAATTTGACACTTGCCAGCCTGACACAACCCTCTCCTACAATTAATTGTACTGTGGAGAGCAAATTAAACAGCCTGATTTTTACAGTACATGATTGGCTCAAAATTTAATTTCTACCAGGAATGAGCAGTATCAATTGTTCTTTCCCCCTCTATAAGCTATTTTCTCGGGCATGCTAAGGCAATTCTTTTGTAAAAGAAGAAGAAGAAAAAGAAAAGACCTGCATGAAGGTGGAGGCCTGTTAGGTTTTGATGAAACACAACGGAATCAAACTTTAAAACCATGTTTTTAGTTAATTAACCTAAGGATCACCGTCTCGATCATGCCATATTTCACAAAACAATACATGCCATCCATCAGACAATTATATTTGTGTGCAGAAAAACTGCTCGAAAATGTCTCCGTTGATCTCCCAACTTAGGGAGTCTCTCCTCAATCTATACAACATGTAGGAGAGCAAGATCCCACGGCTAAATCTCTGGTAGGGGCCGGGATAAGACTGGAGCCGTTCAAGGAATGGAACACACATCCAAGATGGACGTGCACACATGTGGTGGTGGGAGATGGAGGTGGTAATGTCCACTTCTTCCTCTCTTCTTCTTTCCACTCTCTCTAGCTCTCTCAAAAATGTCCAAGGGGGCTTGGGTGTCCCTAGGGCTCTCACCCTCCCTCCCTCCTAGATAGGAACTTATATAGGAAGGAGGTCTAGGGTTTCAAGAGAAGCAAAAAGATCTAGTGCTCCGTCATCCTACGAGATCGTATCTACCCTATTGTGAAGGGAATCTGTTTACCTTCCTAATCCATACACCTCAACCATCCAACTTCTTCTACTTACTGTGGTCACCATCCTTGTGCAATCCCGTGTTACCCTAAGGAGTGGTCGTTCAGATTTTTACCATTGGATACCCATCAATTATAGTTTAAAACAATCAATGGTTCAAACTCACAGTTAACAAACACCAATGCTTTCGCAATTGTAGTTTATCAGCGTAAGGGGTTTTCAACAAGGCCCTCCTGTTTTGTGAATGGGCGCCTTGAGGGGTCTTCCTTTTTTAGTCATTTGGGTCTTTCTAGCGAAGGGGTTAGCTGCTTTTTTGTTTTATTTTGCTTTTCATAGGTTTTTTGTTTTTGTTTTATTTTTTTTCCCCCTATTTTCTTCCTCTCTTTTTTTAAAAAAAAAGTAAAAATAAAAAATTCTTGCTTGCTTTTGTTTTTGGCATTGGCCTAATAAATTTTATCTAAAAACATAAAAATCAAAGCTAACAGTTGAAAACCTATGATTAACCAATCGGAAAATCATATTAGTGCTGGCCAACCTTTGGATCACTTGATGGATGGTCCAAACCCTAAGATCAACCCACATATCAATGTTCTGGGCAAACCAAGTGGATCCCATGTTGGATCATGTGAACTTTGACAATCCCGATGAAACCTCCTAGCCACTCCCACTTTTACTCGCTTCTAGGTAGCCTCGTAAAGTGAGCTAAAGAAGTATAAATTACGATATCTCCATTCACATATCCTCAGGTCTAAGAATTTAATGGAGCTAGTGCAACCGCAAGTGTCTCTTAGTCAGGGCATGATGCACCTGCAAGTGATCCTACTAATGTAAATGATCAAAAGTCCCAAGCCAAAGAACCATCCATGACACATTCACACTCCTAACCCCCACGAAAACAACAACAACCCCCCCCCCCACGGATCACATCTCTCCCCAGCCATAGGCTGACATGTCCGATCTTAGAGTGCTCAAGGACAACAAACCCTTAATCATAAACATGTTCCACGCAAAATTAACTAGGCTAATCAATGAATGGTCATGTAAATAGGTTAAGGAGCAACATAAACATTGGTTTTCAAGGACACTACCCCAACAAGGCCTACATTGTGTCTTAATGTATAAGAGGCCACTCTTCTTTTAAATAAATTACTGGCTAACCATAAAAATTGCCTACATCATGATTTGGATATCTAACAAAATTATGCACGATCATTGGCTTCAAAAACTTTGTCAAATCTATAACCATAAATTGGTTCCTCACATATGATGGCAAATATATTAAGCCTTTATGAACTACTATTATGTAATATTAAGATGTTTTTCAATGCTATCATATGTTTACAAACACATTCAGCATATCTGGTTGTTCCAAGGTTCCCATTTTTTGATATATAGACTGCTTCATTTGATTGATTCAGCATATCAGGGTTCATGTAAGTCTTTGTGAACTAATATTTCATCATCATCATTATAATTATCAAAGCCTTATCCCAACTAATGGAGTTGGCTACACTAATCCTGTTCCGCCATTCCACGCTATTATTAACAGTAAAATGTTTTTCAACATTATCTACAGTGTACAGATGCATTAAGCTTATCAGGTGTTACAAGGTTCCCCATTGTTTGACAACATCATAGTGTCTGTGCCCTAAATCGACACATTTCATGTCTAAATTACACAAGTTTTCTACGATCTATAACTGTAACACATTTTACCATTATGGGTTTCATTTGGCTGGAAAGTCCAACATCTTATTTGCCATGAATCTTTTGATGTGTATCCTTGCCTCCTTCCCATTTAGTTGTGGCACAAAATTCCCCAAATGTTTGCTTGCATGCACAATGAGGTCATTACTGTATTTAGTTGGTAGACAGTAGACTAGATATCATTTCCCAAAAGATCTCTCCTCTTGAAGTTGTTTCCATTTTCCCATGGTTCTAGGCTTCACTGCTAAATTGTTCTGCCTAGGGCCACCTCCTGCTCTTGATTTTGGGATCCTTGCTTTGTTACTTTTGAGGCGTAGAGCTTATCCAATTCACGATATGCGCTGCTTTTTTTGTTTCCTCTCCTCAGATTCATGCTCCTATATCTAAAGTTCACAAAAATTTTGTTGTCTTTTATCAGGCTTGCTAGATGTTCAGATCAATCTAGGCAAAGTAACCAGTCAATATTGGCATAACTGCAAATAGGCATAGACAACTTCATCAGTCCCATCATTGACATTTTTGCACATTGATCTGGTGTCTGGACCTTTAGGTCTTGAAAGATTTGACTATCTTGTTGTAAAATTTTAAATCCAAGTATCCAGTTGAATCTAAATCAAATTTTAGTAGTACATTAGGATTAAAGACTGCAGAGGTTTCATATGCAGATGCATCATGCTCCCATTGCAGTAGTCTGGCATCTTGATCACCTGACATCTTCCTTTTCTCTTGATAAATGACAAATGTTGCGTGATCGTCTATTTATCTAATGTTGTAGATTGGACTAGAAAAGGAAAATTTTATAGGGCAGCTATTTGATTGGCTATGCTATATGGGACAAATTTGGGCAGTCAGCAGCACGAGTAGAGATTGATTCCTGCAGAGATGGGGATGGGAGGAAAGATATGTAGGAATACCAGGAAAAATAGAATCAAGAATGAGGTCATCCCAAGCTCCTAGGAGTACTGCCAATAAGAGGAATTGATTATTTGATGGGGATTAGATTGAGATGGTTTGATCATGTGCATGAAGATTGGGATGCCTCCAATAAAGAGGGGAACATTGATTAAGGTTGAAGGGCATGAAAAGAGGATTAGAGGAAGACCTAAAGAACTTCAATTGAGGCGGTAACAAGAAATATGAAGGCTTATTCAATTAGTGTGGATGGGACCCCAGATAGGATTGATTGGCGAAATAAAATTTGTAAAGCTGGGGCTTTGCTAAGCCCACACGCGTGTACAGGCCTGCCATGAGCATGCCATAATAGGTGCCAGTTGCTGACAGGTGCAATATCCAAGCTGTCCATCAGGTAGGCCTGACCTTGTAGATGTTATTGCACAAAACAGATCTGGTCCATTTGGCAGGTGGCCACGATGTTAGAAACTGTTTGACTTGTTAGGAAATTGCAGCCAAGTTATTCTTTTTCAGCATCTTTCAAAAAAAAAAAGTTATTCTTTTTCAGCTGTACTTGTGTTTCATAAAATGTGGCCCTCCTGTTGAGTGGATCAACCCGATACTTGGCTGATAGCATCTTCACAGCGGCATCCATTTAATGATGGACCGGATCTAGGACCAATGTGCCATCCTGGCACATGCATGTCGTGTACATGACCTGCCTTGTACAGTTGAACCCATGTGTGGGCTTAGCAAAGCCTAGTAAAGCCAACCCCAAATAGTTGGGACAAGTCTATGCAGATGCTGCTGATTGTATGGGGCTACAAAATGCCATAGATACTTGACAGTTTTTTGAAAAGCTTTGTGGGTATGTGCTTCAAGTGCACCTCGACAAAATGCCATGATGCACACGCTTCAAGAAATGGAGGCATGCATATGTACATGCCTATGGGCAAAGTGTCCTTCCAATGAAATAGTCTAGAGGTGACCTTCTTTGAAGGGTTTATATTTTATATTTATTGTAACTCCTGGTTTTTCAACCATTTTTTGCTTCCTACTCAGCTATGTCACTGTTGGGTTGGGGGTATTAGAACAAAGGGATATCCCTGTCTTCACTAGAGATGTAAGATAAATCCAAAGAGGATGACAAGGGGGAGCTATTCTTAGAAATGGCAAGGGGGTGATTTTAATGCCACTCTCCGGCCTATGGAAAGTGGAATTTAACAATGCGGAAATCTTGGCTCATCGGGAGGGTTTGCATTTCTCATCTTCATATGCTAGCAATGTGATCATTGAAGGAGACTAGTAACGCGAGGGCCTATGGAAATTAGTTTTTACTCTTTGGAAACCTGGACCCTTTCTTACAACAGGAGTGTTATTCTTCCTAAGATTTTGAGGGACTCAAATGAGGTAGATGATACTCTCGTGAGAGAGGGAGTGACAAGAAGTTTGCTCATTTTTGGCTCTTTGGTGCTCTGTGTTTCTTTCCCATTGTACAATACCATTTTGCTTCTTCTAATAAATTAATAGTTATCATCTTTTTAAATGAGTATTAATAGTTATCATTCAAAAAGAAAAAGAAAAAGAAAAGGTCATATGACTAGGTCAATCATAACCAGGTGAGTAGAACCAGATTATATGTAGGCTATCTCAAGTACAGACATAAACTGAACAGCCCAACTTAATTGGTCCATACGAACAGCATCCAATCTGATGGCCAATAACTTGATTTAAAATCTAAAATTGATCAGGCTTTAGTTGTTGATCATATTGTAGAGATCAGTTCTAGCATGCCCTTCAAGTTCTTTTTGTTTTCTGTAGATTCGTCCAGACCGTCAAACTCTTTATTGGAGTGCCACTTGGCCCAAAGAGGTTGAGCAACTTGCAAGGCAATTCCTCTACAACCCATACAAGGTAAATACCACAATCAAGCTTGTAATTCAACAAGTAATTTCTGTTTTTCTATCCCTTTCACAACTGACAGAATCAAGCCGCAACTTGCCACAGGTAGTCATTGGTTCCATAGACTTGAAAGCCAATCATGCCATTCGCCAGCATGTAGATATTGTTTCAGAGAATCAGAAATATAACAAGTAGGATTTCGTTTCATCAGTTTGTTGTTATTTCTTGGCCAATGTTTTAAAACCCTAGCTGGACCCTAGACCCGTTTTTGTGGGCGGATCCATCCAACCACTGACCCAACCAGTCAGAGACACTTTTGGCCTGTTTTTTGGCTTGGAATCTTTGTTTGTATAAAATCATTAAAAAAAAAAAAAACAAACAGAGTGACTTTATATTTGATCTGCTGTTAGCCTAGTTGTTACATTTGATTTTTAAGTGGAAATTGTGGGTTTGAGCTTTGACTGATGTAGTTGCGTGTTTTTCTTTTACAAAACAGTTATCCACTTAACTGAATGGGTTTCGAAGTGACCTGGCTCGTTTTGGTGGCCAGTTCTGCCGTTCTGGTCCAAACTGGTCCAACCGTCCAGTCAGGGTTTTAAAACATTGGTTTTGGCTGTGTATTCGTAAGATATAAAATGCTAAAACTTTAATATCAGATTGGTAAAGCTCTTGGAGGACATCATGGACGGAAGCCGGATTCTAATATTCATGGACACCAAGAAAGGATGTGACCAAATCACAAGGCAGCTTCGTATGGATGGTTGGCCTGCCCTCTCAATCCACGGAGATAAAAGTCAGGCAGAAAGAGACTGGGTCCTCTCAGAATTTAAAGCTGGCAAAAGTCCAATAATGACTGCTACTGATGTTGCCGCTCGTGGTTTGGGTATGTATGTGCATGGAGGAGTTCTGCTATCTACATTGTTGTAAGAAAAACATTTTTCTTATTCTTCTATTACATCTCATGGCTGCAGATGTGAAGGATGTGAAATATGTAATCAACTATGATTTTCCTGGATCCCTAGAGGATTATGTCCACCGCATTGGTCGAACAGGGAGGGCCGGAGCGAAGGGAACGGCGTATACTTTCTTTACAGCTGCAAATGCAAGATTTGCGAAGGAGCTGATTAATATCCTCGAGGAAGCAGGGCAGACTGTCAGTTCTGAACTGGCAGCCATGGGGCGTGGTGCTCCTCCACAAGCAGGTTTGTCCTCACAGGAGCTTGTTTCCACGTGGGAATATATGATCCTGATGGAAGGATATGCAAGTTGTCCTTGGTTTTCTGTTTTTACAAGCGACTTTCATGTTTCAGTGACCCAAATGTTAATTCTAATGGGCCCCAACACGGATGGGCCATGCTCCAAACTTCTCCCAAATTGGAAAATCCTAGCCAATCTGATCTTTAAGCCTTTCTTTGAGTTGAGTGTGTACCACTTCTTTATTTTAACTGTATTTTTAAGGTAACTAATTGAAGTAGTAGGATGATCCAGTTGAGAGGATTTTTGGGGCATCTTAGTGTTGGGACCCATCAGATCAATGGTCTGGATCACCCAATCATGGGCTCCAATTCCACAAAGTGAGAACTGGAAGAGACTACACATGCCCTTGGATTGAAGATCATGTAACCACTCTTTCCCTATTCGCATTAGCGCCCGTCATTTGTTGTAAATGCAACTTTATTGACTTGCCGTTTGCTAATCAGGTCATGGGGGATTCCGTGATCGTGGGAGGGGTTTCGGCGTCGGGCGTTCATGGAGCTGATAGATGCCATGAGAGCAGGGCCAATACAGATTTCCATCAGCAAAGGATCATCTCTGTATTCACGAGGTCTTGTATTTCTAGTTTGATTCATCACTGCGGTTGCTCTTCACTAACTTGATGATGATATTAAGCAAGAACTTGTTTGGCAAGGCGGGTGACGGTGCTTGCTTTTTTTGTTCTGTTTTACGAGGCAGTAAGTGCCCAGTTGAGATTGAATTGTAAGAACAGAACAGGCATTCCCCGAGTTTTACATGGTTCAATGTAGAGAGAGAAAAAGGAAAGCCAGCCTCATTTTTAATGCTGTAGTTGGACTGTGATCGGCTGCTGTTCAAAGTAGATATTTAAAACATAATAGTTTGATTTGTTGTGATTTGCAACTGCTTTGCCGAATGGATTTTTTCTTTTTGTTGTGTTTGGCTGAATTCTCGTGGATTGTAATCTGGTTATTTAAGCTCGCGGTTATCATGTTGAAAATCTAACAGGAAGATCAATGCAATCCACAACTGCATGATGAATGGGTTATTACAATGGGTTTTGCTCTGTTTGGATGTTACTGCAGTCCTCGTATTGTCTTGTCGATGGGTTGCAGGGCGTGTTTGGCCAGGCACGGTATGTAGGTGGAATGATCCACGTCGTTCATCTGGTGGGCCAGCCATGTTTATGTCCCAGCCAAAGAATTAGGACCATCGGCTGGTCCACTAGTGTATGAAAATATCAATCGGTAAAATATTAAGGAGTTTACATGTGTATTAAGACCAACCTGATTAACGGCCTGGATCTTGCATTGCACGTGCCACATTTGTCACGTATGCTGAGGGTAAGTTGTCCAAGGCACATCTCTCTCTCTCTCTCTCTGGGCCTGTGTTCGTGTTGGGAGTTCTTATTCGACAATCATGTGACACGTCATGTTCTCGTGTCCCTTTTGATCGTGGCCGTTCATGCAGCTTTGAGGAAAACACGTGGATGAGGAAGCAGCTTCAGGCAAGTTTCCCTACAGTTAACCTTAGGTGGAGGGTGGGAATTCCAACAAATTTCCGAATGGGATTTGAAATTCGATTTGGGTTCCCTGCCATTGATGGATGGTGGCAGATTGCTGTCTACTCAAAGTTGGGCACTCTCTTCTTTTATGAGTATAATAGTTGGCGATTTTTTCACCGTGGGTGATTGATCTTGATTGATTGATGATTTTTGGGGGAGGGTGGAAGTATAATAATTGGCAATCTTTTCACCGATGGCCATTGATCTTCATTGATTGATGTTTTTTTTTTTTTTGAGTGAACTGTCATTGGGTCCCCAAAAGTGGCTAGGAATCCATGGCTGCTTGGGAAATGGAATGTCACAAACACCCAACATGTGATGCGTCTCCCTTCACATGCTAAAAGTTATTTTATAGGGTATGTGCATGATATGGGACCCTCTCTCTCTCTCTCTCTCTCTCTCTCTCTCTCTCTCTCTCTCTCTCTCTTTAAAGGGTCATGATAACACATGAATACCTTTGGGGGTTCAGACATTATCAGGTGGGCCCCACCATCCATGACGGCCCAAAAATCAGGTCCAATCCGGTTAAGAAGTGGCGCACACATATTCCAAACATTGACAGTTGGATGATACTTTAACTGCACACTTTTCATGTTCACTAGACCCCCTTACCTTTGGAGGAGCAAATAAATAATTTCTGGTTGATGCATTGGTCAATTTAGGGCTCTTTGGGAGCTTGTATTGGGAATGCATTAGAATCCAAATGACGAATCAAGGTGATTCTGAATCCTCAATTGTGTTTGTTAGCTTATAATTGAAACGTGTTGGAATCCAAAAATAGGAGTGCATCGAAATTCCATAGCACATTTACAGAAACTTGAACTTAATTACCAAATCAACTTTAATATCCCAATCAGTGTACACGTGGTAATGATTGTACTTTAACCGAAAATGACAAAATTGCAAGCCTAGAGTGGGCCAAAAGCAAAGGATCACAAAGGAGCCCATTGATTTACATAACCAACTGTCCAAACAGATTCAGATCATTCTATTGATGTGATTTTAGTGATGCATCCAAAAATCAATTTGTTTTATGTATATCTTCAGTGTGCCACATGTATAATAGATTAGTAACCAACTGATACCTTTGTTACACGTGCAATTCTCCTACCTCTTAAAAAAGCAAAAAAAAAAAAAGGACATTTTTGTAAAAGGGTGAGATTTCAAAACACACCAAGCTGTGTATTTCATTCACCTTCAACTCTATTTGCTCATCATTCACCTTCAACTCTATTTGCTCTTGAATCCATGCTGCCATACAGCTTTTGGATTCTGAATGCACTCAAATACACCTAAACTGGTGTTGCCAAACAACCCCAATAATCAGTTGTTAATTGAATCCATTTCGACAACACAATGCAACTGAGCAAGTAGCAAGTAATGTTATTCTGATTTGGGTTTGGGTAGCTATACTGATAAAGCCAGAAATTGGAACCGCAGCAGAAAACAAGAAAAAGTAAATCTTTGTTCATTTCAAAGCTACGGCTAACTTCCAATAGACATTAAAAAAATATTCACATTCACATAAACAAATATGAGAAACATCTTAGTGAACCAAGTTTCTCACTAACCTGTATGCATCTGCCGATACAAATGCCCGCATCATGGCAAAATATGCAAGTGTGGCCCACCAATCAGCAGATGGGTCATCATCAACATTGGTAAAAATGGGCCACCCAAAACAGGCCACAATTAAATAAACAACCACTCAATAGAACTGAATGCTGATCTGGACTTGTATATTAGCATTTGGGACATTATCTGTTTCTCATCTTCTGCTAACCAACAACCTTCTTACAGTTTCACAGCCCATCGTAATGTAACTGGAAGTTCCGTGTCCTCAAAATGTCACTTGTGTCAGCGATTTTACTCTGTCCATCCCATATCTAATTGAGGTTTGAAGATCCTGAAAAATTGCTTTTGTCTGTGTTGTAACCTATCTATAATCCACCTGCGGCTAGCGACCACCAACACTAGCAATTTAACCGGTGAAAGCTTGAATCAGCTCTTCCTGCAGGCCTATACATCCCAACCATCTTCCCGGCCGGCAAACTCCCATTTCTGTGGGGAGAGCGGGCCATAAATTGCAGAGAACTTTGACAAGCAGTTCGTCCTGATCCTGTAGTGCATTTGAGTGTTCCGGCTGATAGCAGCGCCCGACAGCTTCGAAGTGTCGATGGCCCATGCAGGATGAATGTACTCCACCGTCCTTGATGAGCTTGCATTTGCAAACAGGAAGTTCATCAGCACATCTTCGCAGTTGAAATAGTGATCAACGATGGCCCGCCCTTCCCTTGCTTCTTCGCTCCAATATCTCTTGAAAGCGAATTCACTGTCCATGAATGCGGCGCCGGTCAATATGGCATTGTAACTCTTCCTCTTCCTTGCATACCTCTCGTCCCGGTACTCCAATGGGCTCCCTTCAAGCAGCCGTGGGTAAAAGCCCACGATCCTCTCCGGATGCTCCCGCCAGACCCGGAACGCCCTCTCGAGATCATTGCATGTCATCAAAATATCATCGTCGAGCTCAAGTACGGCTCTTGTTTTTATGAGAGGGTCGACCTTGAAACGGTTGTTGAGAGAGTTGTGTTCCTCCACACGGACACGCACGGGAACAGCAGAGTCGAAATCCTCCAAGTTGGGAGGAGTTCCTTTGTTCCAGACAACGACAATCTCTCTCACAGAAGCACAACGAGAATAGTGCTTGACATACAGCTTCAAATTCCAGAGCCGAGCTTCGTACGTCATGGTGAGCATTGTAAACTGAGAATAGCGCCCCTTGAAAGGAAAAGCCTCCTCGGCACCATTGCCGCCAAACAGAAACTGCACAGCCACGCAAACCAACATGGCCCCAGTAACACAAAGAAGACATAGAACCAACATTCCGGAACACCTACTTGGACTCAGTCTCGCTCTAACGGCAGAACAGCATCGGATCAAGCACGACAAAGATCTGCGAATCTTTGAATTGTATAGGGGCCGAGCCCGAAACCATGAAGAGTCATTTCTCCTACTAGAAGTCATAGACCAGATTGGAGGAACAATGCAGTTGAGGGCTCCGACTAAGAAACCCACAACAGTAATCAGTGTCACTAGCAACAGGACTACCATGCATCCAACCAAAACCCTATGAGTCAAATCACCGGAAGGTACACGGTCTCCATCCATTACTGCAATCCAGTCACCTGAAGGGAGCTGCTGAGTGTCTAGGTGGTGGTACCTGAAGCTGTTCCAGGCATTGCGGCCTTTATTCAACTCCTCAATTCCCAGAGGAACTGGGACTTCTTTGTAATCCTCAGTGGTGAGCGTTTCCACTTTGAAAACACGGACTCTTCGACCATATGTATCACCACAGTCCTGGCCCATGCGGTACAGGAACCCTTCATAAATAAAAGGCCTCCCTGCATTTCGGGCTCCCAAGCTCCTGTTACTTTTGTGTATTGGGTTTCTCTTGTGCTGTTTCCAGGGGCCAAGAGGTGAGTTACTGTACCAAATTTCTAGCTCTGCGTTATCCTTGGTACCGAATCGGCTGAAATCTGAAGTAAAGAGCCAATGGTATCCTTCATACTGGATGAGAGAAGTGTCTATGAGTGGCCTGTTTATAAGAACCTTCTCCAATGTCCACAGGAGAGGAAATTCAGTTGCCCGATAAAGTCGAAGATCCCCCCTTTCACTGCCCTCGGGCATCATGTATATCTGCAAAACCACAGTAGAACGTAGCCAAATCTCTTTAGCATCAACAAGCAAGAGATGGTTAAAGAGAAACGGAAATTGGCACTTGGATATCACATTACAATTCTAGAAATGTAATAAGATAATGATTTTTAATGGATGACTATATCAGTGTTACTGGGCATGGCTCGTGTAATGCATGCGGAGAGAAGAAGCTGTTTGCAGAACTTGGAGAAACGAAGCTGTTTATGAGATATGGAGAGAGTTGGAGGAGATTGCAAAAGTTATTTCATACTCCAGTAGCGTATGACACCTGATAGGATATGTCGCGACATCAGCTGTTGGACGGGCCCTTTTCAATGAAGAAAACTGTCTATATGATGGGCACACCTGTGGGTTGGAGATACTCAAAATAATTCTCAGCTTGAAGTACTTCATCTCTTCTCATTATTTAAAGGTTATGGATACCTTCCAAATTCAAAAGGAAAAGAGCCAAATGATCGAAGGGATAACTAAAATATCACAATCTAAGAGATTGTATTATTTGTACATGCACCATCTAAAGACCTGTCATATAAATGGTCAGGATCATTGGAAGATGATCCCATACCCAAAGCCTAAAGTCCCAACGCATCATAGAGCAATATGTTATAATGTATTCTAGCAAACCTCATTTTGGTGTGGATGTGGCTACACACAATTAAGGCATGTAGGTTACTCGCATCAACATTTTAATATGACAAAAATAACCGTTGGGAGCAGGTAAAATCTAAAAAATTGACGGGGATAAGCGGGTAAAATCTCAACCATTGGTTGCTAAGCAGTCAAGACACCTTCAAATTACCTAATGCCCTTACATTTAGTTCAAATCCCTTCCCATGGAAAAGAAAATTTTGACCCTGCCTACTCACATTATAAATAGTAGAGAGAAAAAAAAATGATAAGAAAACATTCAGTGGGAGGACAGAAATCCCAATACAGAGATCTTCCTTGTGTACACCTTCCTTCACTAAAGATCTGTCAAAACTGTATCCTTCCCGATACAGATGGTTAAGGGATATGATTCAACTAATCTCCAATCCACACGTGTGAGGGGATCCAATGTGGGATCCACTTTGTCGCACATGTCCAATCTTTATGTGCTACAATAGCACGTGTATGCAAAAACAGTCCTAGTTTTTAGAAGTCTTTCCTTGTTTGTTGCTATCTAAATTTTTAGTCCTTGTTTAAAATTCTTTCTTTATTTGTTGGGGCTATTTCGAAATAAGAAACTAAGTACAGCTGTTTATAAATGTGGCTTTATGACCATATGTAGGAGCACCTGTTTGGATGATTTTGAATGAGAATATAGTTGTTGTAGAAGCTTTTCTTCATACAGGGGGGTTAGCTCGGTAGCAGATTAAGGAGGGATTTATTATAATTTTGTGCATGTGTTCTTGCGTGTGGATGTCACTGCCTCACTGGTTTGTATGGTAAGACATCTGCAGAAATATGGTAGACTGATCTTCTCTCTTACAACAAGTTTTCTTTCTTTGAAAGCCTAGTTTGCATTATTTGGCAACAGAGGGAGTTCCATCCTTGGGAACTAGGAATTTATTTTCTCCTTCTGTTATCCCTCATCTTCTTTTCTCTGTTTTCTTTTCTTCTTTCCCCAATAACACAATCTGTCAAAACCTTAACCATCACCCTCTGCCACAAGAAATCCAGCAGCCCTATCAATCTTAGCCGAAGACAACAATCTAGAATCCAAGTTTCTACCAACACTCATCCATTAACAAATGAAAAAAAACAAAAAAAACAAAAAAAAAAACCATAAACTGTATTTTGTAAACAGTCCCAAAATACCCTACTGTGCACCCAAGCCTTTAGGCTCTAGACCTGCCCGTATTCCATCTGCCAGTACCCTTCAAACAACCTGCAATTGACCTTGATTCAGTTCCCATTTCACCCCTAAATTCAGCCCCAGAAAATTCCAGATTTTGATGGTACCATCAACCCTTAATTCTAGGCTTAAATTGGATTATTACAGCCCACAACCTGATGTATCTTTTGGTTGTCCTTTAGCTCCACCCAATACCAATTGTTTATGTCAACTAGGAGCAGGACATCTTATAGTCCTAAGAAGACAAGCGGAAACCAGAGTGAAGTTGTGAAAGCCATACAACAATAGACAGGACAACTACGTAAGCATATGGATGAGATCAATGGCCAGTTGTCTATGCTAGAAGAAAACAGTAAGAGGAAAAATTCTAACACTCGAGTACCTAGGAGAACTACTAAAGAACATGTGGAGATGCTGAATCTTTCGTCTAGGCAACCCGGGTTTCAAACGCTGGGCGGAGACAATACTAATTAAGGATGTGAGTACCAGACTTGCCAAGGGTACCAACAGCCTGAATACCCTCGGCAAGACAACGGGCACCCATGGCCCCTGGTGGAAAAGACTTGAAGACATATTAAGGCTGAAATTCAAGATTGTAGCGGTAACCTAGATCCACATGCTTTCCATGATTGGCTACAATCATTGGAAATTTGTTTTGAGTGGTGCCAAATGACTGATAAAGCCAAGCTACGATTTACAGGGTTGAAGCTTAAGGGTTCACATTGAATTGGTGGACTTCTGTTGAATCCGAACTGAGACGTGGTGGACTTCATCCAATTTCATCTTGCAAGGAAATGGAGGCCAGGTTGAAAAGACAGCCCATGCCTTCAGATTACGTAATTGTCACATTTCAAGATCTCCTTTCATTGAGGCAAGAGAACGTGACCATTGAACATCATCATCATCATCATCTAAGCCTTATCCTAATTAATTGGGGTCCACTGCATGAATCATGTTCCTCCATTCCACTCTATCAAGGGCCATAACTTCAGATAAACCATAGGTCTTTTCTTACTACCTCCACACACATTCTTTTGGGCCTTCCCCTTGCCCTTATAGAGCCTTCAACTTGTACCAAAGCACTCCTAACCAGCACAGTTCTTGGTCTTTGTTGTACATGACCAAACCATCTATTGTCTGCTTCCCCTTAGGGCCTGTTTGGATTGTGAATTACATCAGTTTTTTTTTGAAAAGTAACTTGAATTAAGGGAGAAAGAGGGGAAAACAGGAAGAAGGGATACTGCTGAGAAGGCAAGCCCTTAAAGTAAGAGGAAAGAGAGATCTACATTAGTCCCATCCCTTTGGGACACCCATTCAGCAATGAAACATTTAACATGAGCCGCAACTAAGTAGGATGGCTTCGCCTCATTCCGAAAACACCGCCTGTTTCTTTCAATCCACAGGGCCCACCAAACCGCCAAAATACTCGACCGCCATAACCTGGTTTTGTTTTTGCCTATTCGAACCCCGTGCCAGACTTTCAGAAGCGTGTCCACATCTTTTGGAAAACACCAGCTGATATTGAAACAAGATAGAATGGAAGACCAAACTAACTGGGCAAAAGGGCAGTGGATGAGCAAATGGTTTACCGTCTCCTCAGCGGCCATACAGCATAAACAAATGTTCGGGAGGACCATTCCTTTCTTTTTAAGATTATCTAGGGTGAGAATACGATTGTTCCCAGCCAACCAACCGAAAACCTGAAGCTTTGGGGGCACATCGTATCTCCACAAGAAATGGGAGTGAGGGGAGGGGTGAGTGGCATTTTTGGCCGAAAGATGTGAGAAAAAGGATTTCACCGTAAATACGGAGGACTTGTCTGATTTCCAAGTGATGGTGTCATTACTGGTCTGATTGGGATAAACATCTTGGATGATCTGCAGCAATTCCACATACTGATCAATTTCCCAATCCTCAAGATTCCTCCTGCAAGGAATATTCCATATGATCTTGTCTGCTTGAAGGGCATAGTTATCGACTATAAAACTATTCTGCTTTTCTACCACCTGAAAAATTGAAGGAAATATAGCTTTCAACGGCGTTTCCCCTATCCAAATATCATGCCAGAACTTGATGCGATCTCCCTTTCCCACTTTGAATCCAATCATGCGGGTGACTTCGCCTTTCATCCGGCTGATTCCTTTCCAAACCCCGGAAGCCCTGTAAAGGGAAGAATCATTTGTCCACCACCCTCCATTCGAACTCCCATACTTTCCTTTGATGATACTATTCCAAAGGCTATCCTGTTCGTACCCAAGTCTCCATATCCATTTGCCTAAAAGGGCCTGATTCATCAAGGAAAGATCTTTGATACCTGCTCCTCCATCTTTAAAATGTTTGCAGACTTTCCTCCAATCCATGAGACTGAATTTTTTCTTTTCTTCATCACCACTCCAGAGGAAATTGCGTCTGAGCTTGTCGATAGACTTGAGAACTACGAGAGGACAGCGGAAGAGAGACATATAGTAGGTAGGAAGATTGGATAGAGCTGCTTTTATAAGCGTGATTCTCCCACCAATTGATAGATAATGACACTTCCACCTGGCTAAAAGATGACGGACTCTGTTGACAACTTTATCCCATTGATGGATCTTGGGCTGACCTATGCACAGAGGGAGACCGACGAACACAGAAGGGAAGGAAGCCGCTACACATCCCATGAGATCAGCCATCTCCACTATTTCTTGATCTTCCGCATTGATCCCGTATAACTTGGACTTTGATAGGTTCACCTTCTGCCCTGACACAGCTTCGAAACATCTGATAACTGTACGCAAGTTCGCCACTGAATCGGGGGAAGCCTCGGAAAAGATTAGGATGTCGTCCGCAAATTGCACATGGGTGAGCGGTTCTGTCACATTTTTTATTTGGACACCCCGGATAATGCCTTCGGATTGAGCTTTCAGAAGCATTGCAGATAAAGCTTCACCGATGATTAGAAAGATGAAGGGGGAAAGCGGGTCTCCTTGTCTAAGGCCACGAGAGCTTTTGAAAAATCCTTTCGGTGATCCATTTAATAAAACAGAAAAGAAGGCAGAAGTAATGCATTCCTCGATCCATTGTCTCCAACGGTCGCCAAAACCCATTCGTTTCATCAGATAGAGGAGGAAATCCCAATCGACATGATCGTATGCCTTCTCCATGTCCAAATTGCAGAAAATAAACTTCCTCTTCGAGAGAAGACTGGAGTGAAGGGATTCATTGGCAAGAAGAGCAGCATCAATAATTTGACGACCTGGGATGAACGCGCACTGATTTGAACTTATTATAGATCCGATAACATTCTTCAGCCGATTGGCAAGCACTTTAGCCAGAATTTTATACAAGCTTCCTATCAGGCTGATTGGTCTGAAGTCTTTGAACTCGGAGGCTCCTGATCGTTTGGGAATCAATGCAATAAAAGTGGCGCCAATATTTGGAGACAATCTTCCTCTCTCAAAGAATTCTTTAAAGAAGGACAGCATTTCCTCTTGGATAAGATCCCAGAACACCTGGAAGAAGGAAATGGGAAAACCGTCTGGACCAGGGGCTTTATCACCACTCAGCTCCGATACGGCCTTATGAATTTCATCTAGAGAGAAGCGAGATTCCAGAACGCGACTATCTTCAACACTGAGGCGGTTGAAAAAGAGGTTGTCCAAACGTGGTCTGGACCAACACTCTTTGCGAAGAAGATCCTGAAAGAACGAAATCGCTGATGTGCTGATCGTATCTCTCTGTCATCTGTCCAAATCCCATCTATCTCCATACAACTGATTCGATTAACAGTGGCTTGCATTGAAGCAATTTTGTGAAAATAGCTCGTGTTCCTATCCCCTTCCTTGATCCATTTCGCACGGGCTTTCTGTTTCCAAGATATTTCCTTCTGATAAAGGTTAGCTGAAAGAGCTTGAATCAGTTGAATTCTACTCGCCAGATCTTGGGTAGACATGGGTCTGCTCTCAGCTTGGGTGTCAATTCTCTGGATTTCGTCGAGGGTCAAATCCAATTCCTGCTCCGACCTGTGCTTTTCCTCTTTAGACCATTGCTTGAGTTTCTCTTTGAGAAACTTTAATTTACAGCACAATCTGTAGCCTGCGAAACCCTGAAAATGAGCTTCTTTCCACCATTCAGCTACCCTCGATCTGAATCCTGCCACATGAAGCCATGCTATATTAAAACGAAAAGGCTTCGGGCCCCAATCTACCTCCTCTGTCGATAAGATCAAGGGCCAGTGGTCGGAAGTAATCCTGGGAAGAATCGACTGAGAGGAGGCAGGGTGGAGAGTCAGCCATTCAGCGGAGATTAAAAATCGATCCAATCTACACAAAATTGGGTCCATCCTCCCATTGGTCCAAGTGAAATGGGAGCCAAGCAAAGGAAGATCAATGAGGCGATTGTTATCGATCCAGTCTGAGAAGGCGGACATCTGGGAGGAAGAGGAGATCCCTGAAGATTTCTCTTCCGCAAACCTGACCGAGTTGTAATCCCCAGCGAAGCAGATAGGGCCATTGAAGCCTTGACTGACAGAAGAGAGCTCTTTCCAAAACTCGTCCCTCAGATTGGAGCTGGTAGGCCCATAAACCGAATAGATAAGGAAGGTAGAACCAGATACGATGTTCCTGAGGATAACCGAGAGATTAAAAGAGCCCACCGAGCTGCTAAGAAGGGTCCAATACGCGGATCGCCAGGCTATGACAATGCCGCCTGAAGTTCCCGAAGCCTCCTTAATAATCCAAGAAGCATCCGAAGCGTTCCAGATGGAACTCATTAGACGAGCGTCGATCGCTTTCACCTTAGTTTCCTGTAGACAGATGATCTGGGGGTTATTTCTGCTACAGGTGGCCTTGATAAGTCTCCTTTTTTGTGTGGAGCCTAACCCCCGGACATTCCAAGAGATGATCTTTATGGGGCAACTTCTCTACCCCGCTCTCCCTCAAAATCTGCTTTGTCCAGAAGTCATTTGGGTGATTTCGAACTACTAAAATTCTGCTTGTGATCTTTCTTTCTGCGGCCCCTAGGAGTTCTTTTCTGAGTCGATCTGACGGGATCCAACGGACGACCTCGATTCTCCACACATTGAAAGAGAGCGAGGTAGTCCTCAGGTCGATCGCCAAAAGAGAGACCCAGCAGTCTACCGATGTGACCCATAGCATCCCTAATCCACCTCTTTCTCTGAATCTTTTTACTCAACACCGCCCGCTGATCTTCCTCTAACGGTCTCGCTTCAGAGGTGGCGGGTCTCGATTGGAGAGGTTTGACGATAATAACCTCTGAGCCTGTCTGCTCCTGAAACAGAGATATAAGATTGAGGTTGGGGTCCTCGATGGGAAGAGAAATGTGAACAGAAGTGGAGGTTGCAAGGGAGGAAGGGGATAGAGATGAGAAGGATTGGTGATCTTCAATGAGTGAGGGATCAGGAGGGGAGTCGAACGGGATTAATTGCAGGAGAGAGCAGCTATCGCCCGGAAAAGGGAGCCCAGAGACGCAATCCACCCCTTCAGAAACCGTATAGGAGACAGAGGGAGTGAGCAGGCAGAAGGACGGGAGAGGTAGGTGAGGGTTAGGAGAGGCCGGAGTCCGATTAAGATCAAAGGGAAGAGGGCCCTCATCACGAACCGAGGCAGGAAGAGAGGAGACCGGATGGGGGAGGGAAGGAGGAACGGAGTCGAAACTCAGACTTGAAGAGGAAGACGACCTCAGCAGAGAGCCACGCGACCGCAATGAGGAGGAGTGGACACGTGCAGGCGAGGACGAGCGAGCGCGTGCGAAACGTGGACAACTGCTCTCACCCCGTAGGGTCGGTAGGTCTGCACAACGGACAGAGAGCGCGGCTCGAGGCAAAGAGAGAGAAGAAAAGAGGGAGCGCTGCTCGAGGTAAAGAGAGGGCGCGGCTCGAGGCAAAGAGAGAGTTGAAAACCCGCCACGTGGAGAGAGAGAAGGAGATAACTCAGCAGAGGAGTTAAATGCTCCACCTACCCCAGAGAAATGATCCAGTACTCCACGTGTGCACCGAAAACGAGTGTCAGCTTCTACTCTGCCTAGTTCAGAGGACAGCTCCGGCGGTGGGGGAGGGGTCCGACACTGCCAAATGTCCCCCCAGCGCGGAAGGGGAGAGTCAGGCCCTTCTCTCATAACAGGAAGATCGATCGATCGGTTGTCGGTGATAATCGAGATGAATGGAGGAAGAGGCAGACCTTTCTTTCTGCAGATTCGGAGACGGATCACCCCCATCTCCACTCCCGTAGAGGTCTTTAAATCGATTTCCACCAAGGAACCCAAACAAGATGCTACATCACGGAAGAAAAGATCGTTCCAGAATTCAAGCGGAACGCCCCAAACGAGGATCCACATTTCCTCGAAGCCGAATGCTGAATATTCATTCCAGGGGATGACTCCTCTAACCCGATCGTCACGGTGAATGGCGCCTGCCATGAGCAGAGGATCAAGATTAACACCCGGATCTCCTTTCACCCAAACCGCGTTATGATCAATAGGTCTAAGATTAAAAGAGGCAGGACGGATGTTGGTGCATTCATCAATCCAATCATAGAGTTGATCAATGGTGATATTATCATAGCTAAGGATGACAACCGTTTCCTTCAACTGTTCCCTGGCTTGCAGAAGAGCTTCCGAGTTGAATCGAATGACGTGAGGGGGGTCGGGTATGGAGGGGGTAGCCACTTGAAGGTTCGGCGATTGCGGGTCAGTAGGGACAGACTGATATTGGACAGGTAAAGGCTGCGTGGGACGAGGCTGACGGTGGACGGGAGGGGTCTGTTGTTGAACAAGGGAGGATTGGACAGGAGGCTGGGTTTTAAGGAGGGGGGGATTGATAAGAACGTCCCTAAAGGAGAGGGGATGGGTAGGTAAGGTGGATATGGGGAGATTAGAAGCAGCGGGGATGGTAGAGGGCCTGAGAATTCTACGTTCCGGGCCGAACCTGGCTCGTTGTACTAGCAGCCTCTCCCCGCCAAAGCTCTGCCCATGCAACATCTCTACCGCCCGAGACAACTCCTGCTCGGAGCTCATCCTGATAAGAGCAAAACCCCGATAGTCTCCTGTTTTCTTGTCTCTGGGCATGATGACATCCATCACCGCGCCTGCCCTCCCAAATACTTTCTCAAGATTTAAGGGATACCAACCGATTGGATATCCTTTGACGAAAAGGGTCGGATAAGAATCATATTTGTTGCTTCTCGTGGCCTTTGCTCGAGTTCTACCTCCAACTTTGATCCAACCACTGGCCTTGTTTCCATCGGTTTTTTCCCCGTCGATCGAGGAAAGGGATTTTCTTCTATTTTCATCAAACTCTGAAGGTCCGTCTTCTACGAGCAGTCTCTCCTCTTCAGTTTCTCCGTTTTCCATCAGTTTGGGTAACTCTAATTCCCCGTCTTCTACGAGCAGTCTCTCCTCTTCAGTTTCTCCGAAAGTTTCAATGCAAAAATCCACCAATTTCTTGATGTTTCCCAAAAACACTGAAACATTAATGCAAAAATCCACCAATTTCTTGATGTTTCCCAAAAACACTGAAACATCAGTTTATGTATTTGTAAAAGTGCAATGATTACAAATTACAATACTTGTCTCCTAGAAAACAAGCAATTTGACTGACAATTCCTGTGTTTGGATAGGCATGGTAAAATCATAATGATAAAATAGTGAAATGTCAAATCAACAGGGAAATTACACCGATTCCTGTTTTTGGATAGGAGATTTCCACCACATTACAATGTAAAATCGTAATGATTACAAATTCCTCTACTTGTCTCCTATTATATCTGCATTTGACTGCCGAATTACGTGTTTAAACAAATATCGTAAAATCGAAATGATTGTGTTTTTACATCGAATTACTTATGTAATTTGCAATCCAACCAGGCTAAGAATCTATTGGTGCTACTAAGTTCCCTCAAATGCATTCATTGCTAATTCTGTCTTTCCTTGTCTAGCCACTCATCCATCTCACCATCCTCATTTCAGCTACAGCCATCCTATTGACCATTGAAGAATATACACAAAAATATTATGATTTGATGGTTTGATGTGAATTACTCAAGACATCATTGCAATGAATTGCCTGATACTACAGTGAATTAAAACTGAAGATCCAGAAGAAGATGGTGACAGGGAGACTGAATACTGTCGATGAGAGTTATCAGATTGCGCTAAAGGCTCAGGAATATCATAAGAGCGTGCTGCAGGCACAACATCAGGGCATATCAGTTGTCTGGTATTAAAGTAGCACACCACCTCAAGCAACGGTAGCATGGGCTGAAGAAAGACCGTGTGTCCATATAATGATCAATGGTGAGAAACAAAAGGTCGTTTCAACTCCTGGTACTAAGGCAGCATGAAAAATCAGAGAGACATCGAAAAGATAGTGCAACACTGTTACATGATTTACATGTGGAGGTAATGGGTATGTTTCTGCAGTATGCCCTCTCTCTCAGATTATGACTCCAAGGATCAGGAGAAAAAAGATGAGACTACTAAGGAAGATGGAGATAAAGTCATGGTATCAAAGATAAAAGTGCTTATCTCATTCATGGTTCAATGCATCGTGACTGCTTATGAGGAGGAAGCAGACAACGATTGGCCGCATACTAGTGTTTTCCATACACTGATGTTTCGCAAAGGAAATACTATGAACATCATAATTGATAATGGTTCTGACGTCAATATAATGTCATATGGAATTGTCAATCAATTGAAGCTTCAAACCAAAAGGTACCCAAAACCTTCACAAGTTGCTTGGTTGAATGGGGAATCCATGTTCAATCAGCCAACAATGTTGGTGATTTATTCATTGTACCCGCACTACAAGGAATCTGTTTGGTGTGAAATTCCTCTAACATGGATCTGTCATGTGTTGATAGGATGTTGATGATTGTACAATCATCATGTGCAATATTGGGGGTTCACCAAAAGTTGCTCATTTACGCACGATAGGAGGGGCCAATGAGGAAAGAATTCACAATGGACAAGGAAGGGATGCAAGAGGTGATCATTCAAGCCATGCAACCCATGAAGCCAATAATCAAGTAAAGGAAAGCATTCCAGGACATTGTATGCACACAGGCACACGAGGAACAGGAAGTATTTAGTTTGCATGGCACATGGGTGACTTGGAGGCCTTCATCATTGAAGTTCTCTAATTGCTACTGAAGATGTGTTATGCTTGGAGATGAGTTTCCCGAAGCTTGTGAGAACCGATGCAACCAAATCTTAGAGATGAGTTTCAAAGGACTGAAATGGGTTTCAAACTTGGAGATGAGTTTCCCGAAGCTGGTGAGAACCGATGCAACCAAATCTCCAACCCACACATGTGAGTAGATCGAAAGTGGGAGTAGGACCCACTTGGTCACACATGCGTCCAGTCTTTATATGCTAAAATAGCATGCGAATGCAAATAACAGTCCTAGTTTTTAGAAGTTTTTCCATATTTGTCGCTATTTAATTTTATAGTCCTAGTTTAAAAGTCTTTGTGTTGGGGTTGTTTCCAAATACGAAACTAAGGACAACTGTTTATAGATATGGCTTTGTGGCCATACCTAGGAACACCTTCTTGGATGATTTTTAATGAGAATGTAGTTGCTGTAGAAGATTTTATATATATATATATATATAAGATTTTCTTAATATTGGTAGCAGCAAAAGGGCGGATTAATCACATCACAGGTTGAGGGATTTATCTTAATTTAGTGCACACGCCCTTGTGAGTGGATGGCATTGGCTTGTGTTTTAAGATTTATGCAGCAATTTGGTAGGTTCATCTTCTCTCTTGCAACTAGTTTTCTTTCTTTAAAAGCCTAGTTTGTAATTAGGATAGACAATGAATTTGGCTTTACATCCATTTCTCAGTTAACAAGCAATCTATCCATGCACACGTTACATGCATGTTACTCACCCACGAGGTCCTACTATGGATGGATTGTTGATGTAGGACAATTAACCACTTGCTCTAAAAGCTCAAACTGTTTTTTTTTTTTTTTTTGAAAGGTAACTGATTGTATTAAGGAAAGGAACTACAAACAAAACAACAAACAAAAGAAGCGACTGCTGAGGAGGCAGAGGCAGACTATGACCCTAAAAACAGAAAATCAGCATCTTTTAGGACATCTTTTAGGACATCTAAAAGCTCAAACTATTAGAGCATGACGAATCAATCCCTTTATCTAATAGCCTAGGCCCCACACATCTCATGGGTTAGGACTTCGGCCAAACCCCCCTCATGGGCCCCAAATCACATGGGTACCACCTTACACAAGCCACCCGCCTCAAGCGGGCAACTCACCCCGAGTGTGCCCTTGCATCCCACAGGCAACCCCACTCGAGCCCGATGTGAAAATGCCCCTACATTAATTGTACCCCAAAATTCACACTGGTCGAACTGTCCTCGCCACCAATTGAAGGATTGGTGTAATTACATACGGATGGTAAGCAAAAGTTTCAACTCATGTCCACATTTAGTGGGAAAAAATCATCTACCAAATGGAAGCTAGGATCATCCCATTGGTGTGATTTTTGAGGTATGGCCCAGCAGATGAACAGATCTTGTACACACGTGCGATGATTGATAACTTGCTTCCATATATCACATATGGATCTAAGGCTAGGTTCCGCCCAAGTAATAGTTGTTAAAAAACTAGTAGGGAGGATTCTTCAATCGGCATTTCAAAACACCAATTAAAACCTCTATAAATTTAAAGAAAATATACAGGTGCATCAGGAATTGGAAATCAATATAGACATACTGGCCAAACCATAACAAATCAATCTTCATGACAATTTGCTAGTCTTCGCATGTAAAGAGAAACAGTGGCAATCAATAAAAACTTTGGTATATGGTTGGCAAACATAATTCTGGGGAATATGGATAGAAATAAAGGGATCTTCGAAGACCAATTATCTAGGCCAGTATATCCCTCGGAAAGGCCTTTTGGTGAATTGCAGCCAATCTTCATCATGATGGTAAAAGAGTTTTACAGTATTTCCAAAATCAGGTGGTCTTTGGTGAATTTGGCTAGTCCCCCCCCCCCCCCCAGAAAAATAAAAAATAATAATAATAAAAATAAAAAAAAATCTTCGAAGACCAATCATCTAGGCCAGTATATCCCTCGGAAAGGCCTTTGGTGAATTGCGCTAGCTCTTCAAGAGGCTTACAGTATTTCCATCCAATATTCATCATGATGGTAAGAGAGAGTTTTACAGTATTTCCAAAATCAGGTGGTCTTTGGTGATATTATATATATATATATATATATATATATATATAATATATATATATATATAAAAATAAATAAATAAATATCTTCGAAGACCAATCATCTAGGCCAGTATATCCCTCAGAAAGACCTTTGGTGAATTGCGCTAGCTCTTCAAGAGGCTTACAGTATTTCCATCCAATATTCATCGTGATGGTAAGTGAGTTTTACAGTATTTCCAAAATCAGGTGGTCTTTGGTGAATTGAGCTAGCTCTCCAGGAAAGTTTTACGTTACCCCCCCCCCCCCCCACACACACAGACGGTTGGTAAACCTGTATCATCTGGAATTGGGAATAGAGCATGGTATCATCAAACCCATCCTCAGGCCTGGTAGGGGTACAAACCACGTATTGAGCTGAGATTTTGGCCATTAAAACTGGCATGGAGACTTCCACAAGCTGCTTGGACAGGCTTTTGGGAGGAGGATTCTTGGAATGTGATTGCTTTGGTCTCTAGAAAATATCGTCCTCCTTGGAAGTTGGCTTTCATTTTGAAGGAATTGAGAATGTATTCACTCTTTATGGAAATTGTACATATTCCTAGTGAATCCAACCATATTGCTGATTCTTTGGCTAAGGGGATCTGTGGATCTTCTCTTTGTATAGAAAGGGACCCTTTTTCCTTGCTTTGATGGATCTCATTTCTTCTTTCCTCTTGGGGTCTCCCGTAAAATTCTTTATTGTTGATTAAAAATACAACTTATTGGTGGTCATCTAGATTATAATTTTGGAGTTCTGTATTTATTCAAAGAAGGGCATACTTTCCAAGGCAATAGAAATCAACTCCAAAGGTGGTGCAGCAGACCATAGCATTAAGCCACAAAATATATGTAACACCATCAAGGGTTACCCATGCAATATTTGTAATAGCACCATTGGTTTAGAGTTTAGACACAAAATTTGTAATAGAACCACAGGTTTACGCAAGACCTTTCACACCCATACTATAACAAGATAATCAACAATGATGCTCCATAACAAAATTTCCTTAACATAAAAAAGCAGAGGCACACTGTTTTTTCTACTCACTTGCCCATGGTAGTTGAAAACATATGGATAAGATAGATGCCATTCCTCATCCAAAGCAATGCCCAAATATTCCCATGTCACACCTTGATCAACGCTTCTCGCAACACCAATGTCCCCTTGCATTGTAATAGAATTTTTCGTCTCGAAAAACATGTACAGATTATATCCCTGAAAACCAACAGAGAAATTCATTGTGTTACATCAGGAAGGTCATCGAACAACAAATCAAATTCTACTCAAACTAAATATAAATGCCTCACAACCTATTGGCTGAATGCATTCAAATATTCTGAGGTAAGCAAATAGCACAAAAACCGAACATGAGATTGGAATGGCTTTTTTTAAAAAAAAAAAAAAAAAAAAAAACAAGTAGAATAATGGAATGAATTAGAGAGACATGCTCATGAAATAGCCATAACTTCAACAGCACATCAAAATGCCTAGAACGCACACTCAAGGCAAAATATAGGGTACATTTTCTTTTGAAAAAAAAAGAAAAAAAAAGGTAATAAAGTACATTAGCTGTAGATGTGAAGTTTATTAAATAAAATGAACAGAAAGGACAATTCCTTTATAATGGCGTAAAATTCAGCCCACAAAAAGGAAAAAAGATTAACAACAGAGATGTCACACACATACAAACACACACACAGACGCACATACGCATGCACCCGCACCCACACGCCTGCACATGCACCTACATGCACATGAGCACACAAACATAGAAATATGTATTACTTGTCCATTAATAGCCACACAATCCATGTCACATATAAATCACTCCTATCCAGCATCATGCTTGAGACTCACAATATTTCCATGAAAATGAAAGTAATCTTACGATGTGGGTGATAAGCAGGCTTCCACAAGGTCTCACTCATTTTGCGTGGATCAATTTTGGATCTCTTTGGCTTGCTTTCCAGCTTTCCCTATTCATCCTTTTCATTTGTGCTAGTAGAGAACTGCACGAAGCACAATTGCACATGCGCCCTAACATAGCAAAGGAACTTAGGGACTTCATGTAAGATCCAAGTTGTTCAACAGGTGGCCAACACCATGTATTTGTCTTGGTCCAAGATCAGATGGTTCAATGTTGCCTGCACTTGTGTGCTAGTATCGGCGAAACTTTTTTAAGTAGTCACCAAATTACCTGAAGGGCTCATTTTCCATGTATCTTCCGGGCCATTACCACTTGTCATTAAAAGCAAAGGAGAAGATTGCCAGGTCAGCAACTCTTTGTCAGAAGGACTTCAACTTTTATATATTAGATACATGTGTCTCTCTTTTAAGTACTAAATGGAACTGTGTTGTTTCTTCTCCTCCTTTAGTGTTGTCTGGGCCATCTGGCTATGGGTTAAAGGCCATAGGATTTTTTCTCCCTTAAAAAAATTAACGACACCACTCCCTTCATTTCCATTTGAACCACAGGCAGAATCAGTGAACACTGTGCCTTTTTTCAGCTTTTTAGTATTTACTCAAAAATGCCTGAAGAGCAGGGAATAAGGCCATTTCAGCCAAAGATCCTAATAGAACACTCAAGCGCTTTGCTCAAGTTAGAATAGAAGCACATGAATAGATTGTCCACAAAGCGGAACTATTTCTCTTAGAACATTGGCATCCTTAAAATTTAGCTGAAGGCAGTGATGAAAGCAAAGACCATGGGATTTTGAGCCTTTCCATTTACGCACAAACTCAGCACTGAGGACAAGCTCTATCAGTACTAGGATATGAAACAAGCTGTTATAACATGAGGAAACAGCTAAGTGGTGGTGTTCTGTACATCTTATAAAAGAAAAATGACTTCATCAAGTACGTAAATTTTACCATAAAGGCAAAGCATGCCCAATACATAAAGCAGCTCTAGAGTCTCGACGACACCCTCCTACCAATGGAACAAGCTACTTCATTCTCTCACAAGCAAGGTACCAAAAAAAGGTTATGTAATGGCCGTTACCATTACAGGCCGTAATGGCCATTCCGTTCAGGGCTGATAAAGTATTTTTTTCAGGAAAAAAGGTCCACCGTTGCCTTTACCGAATCACACTGGAATTGCCTAAGTGGGATGGCATCCTCCTTGAAAAAATCCCAACTCTCATCCCAAGAAATGATGTTGTAGAATCACCTTCAACAGTGAGAGAACATGAAGATGAGCCACGAGTTCCCTTACAAAGATACCCTCGTCTCAGCTTCATTCAGAGTCCTTAAGCTAAGTAGACAACCTTCCCCTTCTCATTTCCAACTACCCCACCAATTTATCAAAACTCAACTCAGCACTCGCTCATCCATCAAAATCGAGTTTTAGCAATCCAAACATGTTTTTCAAAATACCTTTTCCAACCTGATGTGGACATCACTTCATGTGCACCCTTGCGTACGTATCAGAGGATGAGGTGGGCCGCACTGATTTCTCAGTGGTTAGGCGAGTATCCGTGATCGTGCTGAAGACCCCATGTGCATGTGTGGGCATCTAGAAGACCCCACACTAAGAATATGTTATGGAGTGATCCGTTGGATCGGAGGGACGTGACGATCGAGCCGTTAGATCACATGATCGAACCATTGATCGTGGATCGTCCACGCTAGTTTTCTTAGATTTTATCAGCATTATAGGATTTAGTTTTGTTTATGTTATGTTTGGACATCATTATGAGTGTTTTAGTTGATTTTAGTTAGACTAGAGTTATTTTCATCAAAATTCACAAAACAGGGTGTTAATTGTAATTTTTCAACTTTCTTAAAGTTATAAAAAGAGGGTGGGCGTGTGACCCTCTCCCTTATTAGGTTTTTGTGATTTAAAAATAAAAATAAAAATTTAGAGAAAAGCTCTTACTTTCTTCTTCCATCTTTAAGGGATTTGAAGATACTTCCATATGATTTGGAAGGAAGATTGGTGTGAGGCTAATATTCATCAACGGAGGTGCAAGGTCTCCATCTATCCCACGCTGTCATCTCTTTTTCCCTCCATCCAGGTATTTTCTTCAGGCTCTTCATTCTCTCATCCCAGATCTTCATCTTCTTCTAAACCTCACTTTCCCATACCCATCAATAATCCAAACCCTAACCCTACTTCCTATATATATCTCAATCTCTTTAACCCTAATTCACCCTAGGTTGTATTAAGCCATCTACAATTAAATAAACTATACCCTATGCTAATTGGATGTCCCTACATCCATTAGATCTTAATTTCCTTTTATTTAATGATCTCGTGTGACGATATTGGTAACTTAGGCTAGGATTATGCATTATGTCTTCATGATATCAGTGGTGTTTAAGGCAATGATTGTGTCTTCTTTTTTTTTTAATTGTCTTGATTTTGTTATTTGATCTCACAAGTTATTTGGTTCATGCATCGGTCCTGCATCACAATCACTTTTTAGAACTCACCATGACACAAGATTCTAGGAAGCTAAGAAGAACTTCTACACCCCATGCTAAAAATTGGTTGAAAGATGATTGGAAGGTTGATACTCTACACACAAGCATCTCTGTTAAGACAATAACAAACGTTTTAGATTAAAAAAATTCCTGGAACTGGAACTACTCAAATCCAAACAAGATACACATGCAATTATTCCAAAACCACGGTTCAGCGAGGTGACAGCAGTAACGACAGGAGTTCCAAGGTGGGAAATTGACGCAGGGGAGGACGTGAGGTCGAGCACCGTCTTCCTCAAGAGGATAAGTATTCCGAATCCACGGAACTTCTCTGGACTCCTCACAGAGACTTCTCGAATCCACGAGCAAAGAAAACATAAAATAGAAATAAATTCTAATAAATTCGAAATTGATTAATGATGAATAAAAACGAGTTCACAACCCTTTAAATAGGGGTACCAAGCAATGGAAAAGAAATCAGAATCAAACTACAACTAAAACTCCTAGAAATCGCGACTTACTATAAATAGTAAACTTACTATTTATAGACGGTCGTGATGTCTACTAGTGCGCAAGGTTTTCGGCCAAAAATAGTAAGTGTCCTATTTGGCTTCACCAAACCATTCTCCTAATTATTCTAAGCTCTTTTCACGTTGGGCGCAACTCCTAAAGCCCGACGGATGAAGAGTTATAATCAAACTAAAACTTACTATTTATAGTAAAAACGAAATTAAAACAGGGAAACGACTGTCGATCCAGGGGTTTTTCGCAATTCCGGGCGTCGCAACCCTGCGTAGCTGGGTTGGTTAGCTAAGTAGCTCGTTCTACCCCAAAATCATATATTTTACGTCAGCTAACTCATTCCAAATTGTGAGATACGCCCGATTTAAGGTCCGATGGTTTGGATCACTTCTGTCGCTGACTGGGCCTTTTCTGATCCATCTTGGCCATGAAACTGTCCGCGACCTGCTCTACATCAGAAATGTCATTCTACTATTATTATCTGTATAATTTTGCATTCCAAACACAAAATAAACTGTTCCTGTTAACGACTTATTCAGAGAAGCAATGGAAATGGCTGAAATTAAATAACACCAATATCACCAGATACAGAAGGGCTAGAACACAAACCTGAATATAAAGGAAGGGGTCAGCGACAAAATTACTGGGATAACCCGCATCCATGACTGAAGCGCACGTAAACACAGGATTAGCAACAGGCCATGCCGAACTACTGTCATCTTTCCGATTTTCCTGTCAACACATGAGAACAAACAACTAATGTCTTCGTTCATGACTGTCGCAATCAAGAAATACTAGGAACGCTCAATCGAGCATTGTTTTGGCGCCACACTGTAAGATTGGGAGCCAACTGGTGATCCAAATCATTCATATAGCAGGACACGTTGTGGTCCACAGACGCCACTGAAATTCCATCCATTGGATTAGCGTTCCCATTTGGCCCTTGTTTGCCATTATCCATTTCCATTGAATGGCTGGGACTATCTGATAGTAGAGTAGTAGGGCATGCCCCATCCCATGATGGGTCCCACATGATCCTGTACAATTATACTCAATTCCATCATGTAATACCACTATAATTAAAAACCAGAACAAGGGGAATAAGTGTCGAATCCGACATGCCTACCAGTTCAATGGGCGAAAGTGAGAACGGACTCTTCCCGTAAAAGACGCCAATAGACCAAGATCCTTCGCTGTCAGGACGACATCCAAAAGAATCCAAATTTGGGTTCCGAAAGGGAGATATCATCAAACGAAAGAAAGCAAACCCAATAACGGTAACGACGAAGAAAGATCCGAGAAAGAAGAAGAAGGGAGATGAGAGGGAGAGAACTCGAAAAGAGTGGTTCCATCTCCATCTGAACCTGCACCAAAGACTCATTTTACAGCAAACCCCACAACCCCAAATACTAGATATAGAGGTCTTGAGACCCTTTTCCCCCATATTCCCAAGACAACCCAAAACAGAAAATGTGCATTTCTACTAACTTCTCATTAAATTAAAAGCACCCAGATTGAAAAAAGAGAAAAACCCATCAAAACCAACACCGATTTCTTCGATTCTTTCCACCCAAATCGAATAAAAATGCGACAAAGATCCTGAAAACTAATATTCTATTAATACAAAAGAAGGAAAAGGACAGAAAACAAGAAACTCAACAAAATTCAATCAGAAAGAGAGCAAAAATCCATCGAGAGTAAGGAGAGAGATTACAGAGACAGAGAAGGAGATGGTTTCTGTACTTTAATGGGCGGATTATATATATATATATATATATATATACATATATGAAAAAACTGCAACCGCTTCTGACTGGAGAAAAGACATTATATTAGTTGCATGACACTGACAGCCCGGTGTTCCTTTGGGACTTCTGTGTCCCTGATGTACACCAAAAGAACTGTGACGCAACTTTGCAGAAATGGGCCCGGTCAAGTTTCGGGTCTTAAATCAGGGCAATATCCGCCTTGTGACCAGGGATGAATTATCTCTGTTCCTGCCCATGGGCATAGGAATAAAGTCAGGCCTATTGGGTAGCCCACCCAAATACCAACCCCACCATTTTGGGATTACATGGCTGATTTTGGGTTTTGGTTTTGGTTTTGGTTTTGTTTTTTTTTCTTTTTTTTTCCAACACATGCATAACACATGCATTAATCCTGTCAAACTTGAACCCATGACTTCAGTATTGAAACACAATCTATCATAAGGTTTTAAACACTAATGGGGGCTGATTGAATTTCGATCTTACCTGATCTAGGTCCTTTTGGGTTTGAGTCTCATTTTCCAAGACATGGACATGGATGGATCCAATTGGGTTTGAGTATTCCTCGGCTTTGGCCCTTGGTTTCAAGTGCGATTATTTAGGGCCCGTTTGGACGGGTGGATTAGAAGGGATTGAATGGTATTAGGGTGGATGGCATAGGTTTCAAGGCAATGATAGTGTTGTCAGTGTATTGTCTTAAGATCCATGGGATTGCTATATCCTGGGATTGCTATATCCAGTCTGTTTGGCACGCTCGGCCAATCCTAGGATTAAACTTTCCCATCCCTTCCAATCCTTCCAACCAAACATGTCCAGGCAATTTGAACCGATTAGGGTGGATTGAAAGGGATTTAAAGGTAATGATGGTGTTGTCAGTGGATTGTCTTAAGATCCATGGGATTGCTATATCTCGGGATCAGATCACCCAGTCTGTTTGGCACGCCCAACCAATCTCTGGATTTAACTTATACTCCCTTCCAATACCATCCAATCCCTTCCAATCCGCTCGGCCAAATGGGCCCTTAGGGCTGAAAGTCGGGCGGGTTAGGTCAAGTTGGTGCTTAACCCTAGCCCAACCCAAGGTTCCTATACCTTAACTCAACCCAAACCAATATCGAGTTGGGAATTCTCAACCCAAGCCTAACCTAAACAAGCTCGGTCGGGTAGATATATGTTAATATTTTCTTTATTACATTAGTTTATTATATTTTCAATACATGACTTATTTTTTATACCTATAATTTTATTAATTATATATGCAGTTATTTATCATAAAAAAGTTCATTTTTTCTAAACAAACAAGCTAAAATATAGGATAAATACTGCTTTAAAAGTCTTATTGTATATCAAACAATTTATTTGGGAGAGAGAAATCCAGCATATCTTGTTTGCTTGAGTAATTGGAAATGACGTGGACCAATGAAACTCGACGACATTGAAATTTACTTTGCCTTCAACACAGATGATCCGCACTCAATTATAATTAATTTATATATTGATTAGGTTCGGGTTGGGTCAGGCAATCCGAGACCTCAACTCGAGCCCAACCCAAGTTTTATCAGGTTGGTGTTTGTATGGCCCAAGCCCGAGACCAAACCCGATACATCTTGCCCAAGCCCAACCCAATGTCGGGTCGGTCGGGTTGAACCCGCCCAACTTTTAGCCCTAGGATTATTTAATGGGCTAGACCACCTGAATGGATGGAGTAGATCACGGGGGCATATGCTAGTTTGATTGATATATTATATAGAGTGGAAGGATTGCTCCAATAAATATAGTCATCTAAACTCTCCATTAAGTCCATAACACATGCAAAAATTGCACCGATTACGTGAATCCTTTGTTTGGGTTTATTTTAATAGCCATTCATTTTCCACGCAAAGCATGGTATGACTATAATTGGCTAATAAAACTATTTCTTTATAATCATAAGCACTACATGATGAGTCCTAACAAATAGACGGATCAAATTGGTTATAGTCTTATTTTTGTGTGAATGATCTTAATTGTCTATATTAAAGGATATTGATCAAATGGTTATTTATCTCATCATTATGGTATTTGCATGGTAATCCATGAAATGTATGCAGGACCTAATGAACGGTCTAGATTAATGGATTGGATTGCCTAAGTGTCACAGTTCAACTAAAAGCGCTATAACTTAATAACTTACCATGCTTTAAGAGCATTATAGCGTCTCTTCTGTTTATATATACATATATGCATACATACATACATATTAAATAAATAAAGAAAGAAAGAAAGATGCTTTGTACTTTTATAAGCACTTTAAAGGCAATTGGGGCAGGGGATATTTGAAATCTGTTAAATGGGTGAATCTCGGTGAATACGAAAGCGTGTGAATTTGAAATCATAGATTTGAGGTGAGAGTTTAAAAAGAGCCCTCTTTTCAATAAAGAAGATATCCATATACATCCAATTTCTTGCTACCAAATGACAAAAATCAGCAAACTCAAATCTCTCTATACCACGCTGCCCAACAAGCCCTAAGTAATAATTATTTTACTTGCATTGGTGCGCGTGGACAGTCCAACCCATTATTACCCATTTGACCAATGGTCTTGGACCTAGATAGTCAAAATTATTATTTTTTATTTTTTCTAAAATGGTCCGACTCACAAATCAAACTAAAATGAGCCAAGTCGAGGGGGCATGGCTTTGATAGATCCTCGAGTCCACCGAGGTGAGTGGATCCCTAACTGTGGAGCCTATTGCAATGTATGTGCTTTACATCCATGTTGTTCTTCCGTTTTAACAAATCATGTAGGGAATTATCCAAATTAAAAATGAAGCAGATCCAAAGTCAAGTGGACCACACCATGGGAAACAGTGATTATTGAATACCAACCATTAAAAACATCTTGGGGTCACTCGGATGAAGGGAGCACACAAATATCAACTTGATCTAAAACTTTGTAGCTTACAAGAAGTTTTTAATCGTCAATCACTTCTTTCTGGTGGTGTGGTTCACCTGAGAATTAGATATGCTTTATTTTTGGCTAATTACAATGAGCTGTGAAAATGGATGCACAGTGTGAATGTAGGACACATCATGATAGATTCCACAGTTAGGGATCTACTGAAGCTGCGCCCAAGTCAAGGATGGATTGAATCACTCGTCAGTGACATTTTTGAATGGTAGCCCAAGAGATCTGTTTTGAACTTAATAAATGATTCAATTGGCTTTGTCCGATTTGGAATGGCACTTACTATGATCAAACTTGGCTTTACTAGACTTGACATGATTTTAATATTAAAAGGCATGCCATCTAGGATGATAACTATGTAGACAGCTGCATAGTGCTAAAAAGAAAAAATATATATTTGATTTCAGCCATAAACATACACATCTGACCATATGACGACTGAGATTACCTTATTCTAGCGGCAAACCAGTGCAAAGTGGTCTGGACTCACAGCAAGGAGGTCGGCCATTCACCATGGTTATTAATCCAACCAAAAGTTTTAGGCTTGTGCACAACGCCTATCATTTTGTGGGCCTATGCCTAATATATATTTTTTGGATCCAGCAATCAGGACAAGACTAACCACAAGGCCCAAAAGTTAGGACCAATGCTGTTAAGTGGAGGGTTAGGCATGTTGTGAGGAAAATTAAACTGACCTGACATATGAGACATATGGTAGAGAACTATAAAGTAGACTCTCTGGACTATTGAGGTGCTTATTACCAGGGAAAACTAAGCTTAATCAGCCGAGCTCGCTCGATAATAAGCCTTATTGACCAACCTGATCACCTTCATTGAGTTGTCTAACCAAGGTTGACCTCAATCACAAATACGACCTCGACTGTGGATACTAATCTTGATCACGAATACAAGCCTCAACCTTAGGTATCAACTTCGACCTTGGAACAGAAAGATCTAAAAAGAATCTCATGCCGTATAAAAACATGACCAATCCGATGAGATCACAGCTGAAAATCACGCTAATCGAGGTAAAATTGAAGACGTTCTCGAAAACATATTTCCATTTCAATATGGGCTCTTCTGACATTTCAAACAAATTCATTCGGATATGCCAATGGCCGAAAAAACTTATATATACACCCCTTATCATGGGTAAAAGATACGCAGAAAAATCCTATTTTTAGTCGTATCAACTTTGAGTTTGACTTAGATATTAGAAGATCCCATCCATGACCCATGCTCCCATTGTCATTCAATTTTTGGTTACATTGCAGTTACTTATCAGCTCATAAGAGGTATTGCAAGATCGAGTATATTCGAGTGATAACAAGGCCCATAAGTGCAATGGGCCAGGTCTAGTGGTACTAGAATTTGAAGGTGGATTAGGACCATCCATCTACTATCCACTTTCCATTTGATGGCATCATATCAAGAAGCTAGATGGACGGTCCTGATTAATACTTCAACTTACCACCTTTACCGTACTGTGATGAATCTTTGTGTTCCTGATCTTCTAAGGAGGCAAGGATACAAGTTTTGTTGTCCCCATATGATACGTGACGCCCATACTCATCATAATACGTGTCCTAGATGGATTATACGACATTGGTGCTCAACCCTATTTCAACCCAAGGTTCTTGTACCTTAACCCAACCCAACCCAACTCAATCCAACCTCGGGTAGAGACTTCTCAACCCAAGCCCAACCTAAGCGGGTTCGGTCTAGTTGGTCAGGTTGGTCGGATTGATCAGGTGGATACATGCTAATATTTTAATGATTGCATTAGTTTATTATATTTCAATACATGTCTTATTTTTTTATATCTGTAATTTTATTAATTATATGTGTAGTCATTTATCGTAAGGAACTTCATTTATTTTAAACAAACGAGCTAAAATATAGGACAACTACTAATTTAAAAGTCATGTTTTGTAGCACACGGTCTATTCGGGAGAGAGAAATCCTGCATTTCTTGTTAGCTTAAGTCATTGGAAATGATGTGGACCAATAAGACCCAACAACATCGGAATTTCCCATGTCTTCAACACACGATCACACACAATTATAATTTATAAGTAACTTATATATTGATTGGTTTCAGGTTGGGTCGGGCAACCCAACACCTCAACCCGAGCTTGACCTAAGTTTCATCGGGTTGGTGTTTGTATAGCCCAAGCCCAATCGACTGGATACATCTTGCCCAAGCCCAATGTTGGGTCAGTCACGGATCGGTCGGGTTCAACGGCCCAACTTTCAGCCCTATAAGACACGTGAGTGGCATCTTTGCACAGTAGACACATACTCCCAAATCTGACAAGTGGCACCCATGAATGAATAATCCAGACCATTCCTCTGTTGTGTCCCGCCTTAGGGGAACTGCTCATCAAAAAATATACGTGACAGAACAATATTAACCTTTTGATTTGTGGTCTCAGATGGACGGTTAAGAAGAGAAATTCACAACTGTCCACTGAAAAAACGTCATCAGATATTTAAATCTGATTTTTTAGAGTCGTTCTCCATCGAAGGTGGAATCCGACGCAGCAACGGTCTAAATCACGAACCATGGTCCCCCCAGTGGTAAGAACTGAAAATTCCAGCCTACCATTATTGTATGAAGCGGAGCGGATTAGGTGCGGCCCTACCCTAACCCAACACGGTCGGGCTCTGACCGTGGGGCCTACCTTGATGTAAGTATTATATATCCACGCCGTCCATCCGTTTTTCCATCTCATTTTAAAGATGAAACCAAAAATGAATTAGATATAAATCTCATTTAGACCACACCATAAGAAGTGGTGATTGAACGCCCATCATTAAAAACTTCTTGGGGCCCATCATAATGTCCACCGTAATGTTTATTTACCATACAACCTATTGATGAGGCCAGAAAGACCTGGATGAAGGGAAAAACAAATATCATCTTGATCCAAAACTTATGTGGCCCACAAGAAGCTTTTAATGATCAATCACCATCGTTTCCTTTATTATTTTCTGATTTTGATCTGCTTCTTGTCCGAGCTCATGCCCTAACATGATCTGAAAAAACGGATGGACGGTGTGGATATAGAATACATACGTCAAGGTGGGCCCCACGGTCATGACCGTACCGTGTTGAGTGAGGCCGGGGCCGTACCTAATCCGCTCGCCCGTATCAAGTTGCTGGCCACGTTACACTTTATTGGAGATTTTCTAAGCCCGCGCATGTATAAAGCTACCCAGATACACGCCAGGCTATGTCCCTATCTGGAACATTTACAGAGGATCTAATCCATCCATATTGTGGGTCCCAAAGTATATATTCTATTCCGAAGATTTTAAAACAAAGGAATGATGAACAAATTCACATATTTCTTTCAAACCCTACACTTGTTTCCAGTAATGTGATGAGTCTGGAGAGTGGACCGACTGTATTTTTGGAACAGGCCATCTACTATAGGATCCATCTAGTGGACAGATCAGATATTGAGGCACGTGTGCCTGATCGGCACATGTTGTGCCGTGGAGAGGGGTTACCTGTGGCCGACTTAACACCTGCAAGTAGTTTGAGAGAGTGGCTAATTTAAAAGGGAAATGAGACGTGCTTGACCCTTCAGTCACTTATTTTTATTAAAAGGGTATTTTTGTTATTTTTATCCAACCATGTGAGTAGTCTGCCTTAATCCACCTGTCACGTCAACCCAGGACGCGGATTGGCTACTCCCCCTGACACCAGCCAATGGCTGATGGTCGGTGCTACGTGGGACCCACCATGATGTATGTGTTTCATCCATGCCATCCATCTATTTTTAGGGATCATTTTACGGTATGAGACCAAAAATTATGTATATCTCAATCTTAAGTGGTACATGAAACAGTGTCAAATGAGCGTGGACCATTAAAAAACATTTTGTGGCCATAAAAGTTTCGGATCAAAATTATTTTTGTTTTTTCCCTTAATCTGGTCCTGTATGACCTAATAAACATATTAGATGTCAAATAAATAGTACAGTGGGCCTTAGGAGGATTTTAATGATGGATATCCAACCACTATTTTTTTCATGTGGTGTGGTCGACCTGAGATTTATATACCTCTCTTTTTTGGGATAAAGCCATGAAATGATCTGTAAAAATGGATGAACAGAATGGATGAAACATATACATCATGGTGGGGCCCACAGAGCACCGAACATCAGCCCCGGGGCTGGTGTCAGGGGGAGTAGCCAATCCGTTTCCGTCAACCCATGCCATATAGCAGGTGATAATTACTGTTAAATGGATAAAGATTACTTTTAATTTTTTTTTTGAAGAGGGATCCATAAATGGGATTGTATTGCACCATTTAGCTATGTAAAATTTAGTGGGTCCCACTATGATGTGGATGGATGGATGGATGAGACCCACCTCAGGCCTGCCCCGTTGACAGCCTTATATGATGTTGATGGATGGATGGATGAGACCCACCTCAGGCCTGCCCCGTTGACAGCCTTATTAATGAGCTGATAAAATGGATGGATAGTTTGGAAAGACACATACATACAGTGGGCCCATTGATTTTATGTATTTCCTCCTTTTTATTCTTGATTTTTGTAAAACTATCAACTATAAAAAATTATTTCATAAATGCATTTTTACTTGTAAATAATCATTACCTATTTACATGCAATTATCATCTTAAACCATGAAACAAACAAGCCCTAATTAGTGAATTTAGAGATATTTAGAAAATAATTGTGTTTTGAAATCTTTCCGTTATTGTTATTTGTAATAAAATACATTGATTAACTCTTTTATAAGTAGAAGAGAGCATGTGTAAAAAAAAAAGTGCATTTAAGCTAAGCAATTAATCTGCTAAGAGATTTTTTTTTTTTAAAAAGTAATGTTACTAAAAATACATTGAAAGAATGATCTAAACTATCCAAACATTGGTAAAATACTCACATGTGATCTTATACTTATGTACACGCGGGGCTTGAAATTTCATCAATTTTTGTGGGAGTATATGTTTCAATAATATTCTTATAATCACTTTGTCCAATATTGTATATATTTACTAAGTTAATATACAAACTTAATTTTATAACTAAATAAAAAATTTTATAAAAATATTACAGAATTTTAAAACACTTTTACACTTTATTGTAATGCATTCTAATTATAAGTTGTCAAACATAATAGAAAAATCAAAATCACATTAATTTATAATTTTGGATTCTACATGTAAACTCCCGAACGAACTCTAAAACTAAAATAATGCATGGGATTAGAAAAAGTGGAAATCACCCCCCTCACATGCAGCTACAAATCTTCATCCTTATCTCTCTCTTTCAACGAGTATAACAAGTGGAATACTAAACTACTAAAATCGGAGTGTCCTTGTCTCTCATGCGTGATTCCTACCTGCTTCGGATGTCCCACCCACCAGTGATTGGTCGAGATGTCTGGAAATAAAGAATTCAGACGCCCCTGGTTGGCTCTCCACCGTATATGCACTCGGTATACCATTATTTTATCCGTCTCACCAAACACCACAACCGAATGGGCACTAAGGAGATGTTACGTGGCATGAGATCATCATCTGATCTTAAATTCTTAGTCTTATATTATTATTATTATTATTATTATTGAGAAATGATCCAGTGCTCCAGCGAGCTATAATTTACAGTGCTCAAGCTTACATAATGACACTTGTACAATCCAATCCATCGATCTGGACCTTCCATAAGGTATGATTCTATCCATTCATTGATTGCCGGCAAAACTGGACGGTCAGAATATTCTGTTGGAATAGGTCTAAAGAACAATCTAAGCCATCTATCTGTTGGGGATCATCATGGATCGGTTATTGTACTAAAAATGATTTTGATCAGAAAATTGTGACTATCGTTTCCATCGCTTGGAAAATGGACGGGTGTGAGATGGCCCCAATGGATGGTCACTGCGATTCTTGCATGGTAGAACAATGAAATGTGAGATGGACCTAATGGATGGTCTGGATCAATTGCTTGGAATGAACAATTTTCCCTCTGCAACCAGGAGCACTGTAGCTTATTGTCCTGCACTGCATCATATCTCAATGGGAGACGGATTGGCGGAAGCGGATTGGCTACTCCCCCTGACACCAGCCAATGGCTGGTGGTCTGCCCCACTATGATGTATGTGTTTCATCCATGCTGTCCATATATTTTTACAGATCATTTTATAGTATGAGACCAAAAATGAGGTATATAGAAATCTCAAGAGGACCACGTTACAGGAAACAGTGTTGAATGAGTGTAGACCATTAAAAACATTTTGGGGGCATAAAAGTTCTGGATCAAGCTGATTTTTGTTTTTTCCCTTCATCCGGGCCTGTATGACCTAATCAACAGATTGGATGTCAAATAAACAGTACAGTAGGCCTTAGGAGGATTTTAATGGTGGATATCCAATCACTATTGTTTTCATGTGGTGTGGTCCAACTGAGATTTATATCCCTCTCATTTTAATGTCAAGCCTCAAAATAAAATTTAAAAATGGATGAACGGAATGGATGAAACACATACATCATGGTGGAGTCCACAGAGCACCGACCACCAGCTCCCGGATTGGCTACTCCCCCTGACACCAGCCAATGGCTGATGGTTGGTGCCTTGTGGGCCCACCATGATGTATGTGTTTCATCCATGCTGTCCATATATTTTTATAGATCATTTTATGTTATAAGATATAAAATGAGGTATATCGAAATCTCAAGTGGACCACATTACAGGAAACAGTGTTGAATGAACAGTGGCCATTAAAAACGTTTTGGGGGCTATAAAAGTTTTGGAACAAGCTGATATTTAATTTTTCTTTTCATCTGGGTCTTTATGACCCAATAAACAGATTGGATGTCAAATAAACAGTATGGTGGGCCTTAGGATGATTTTAATGGTGGATATCTAATCATTATTGTTTTCCTGTGATGTGATCCACCTGAGACTTATATCCCTATAATCTTTTCATTAATCCATAAAATGATCTGTAAAAATGGATGAACGGAATGGATTAAACAAATACATTATAGTGGGCCCACAGAGCACCGACCATCAGCCACGGGGCTGGTGTCAGGGGGAGTAGCCAATCCGTCTCCCTTGCAATGGGCCCGGCCTGACCAGTTCAAAATCTTTTTTTATATATATATATATATATATATATATATATATATATATATATATTTTGCACACGTACATGGCCCCACACACTCACACCGCAGTGGGATTTCAAAATTTATGAACGTTGCGTCGTTGCCCATGCCACACGTGTGTATAACTCCACCATCTACATGTTGGCACGTATACTGATCATCCAGGGCATCCGTCAGGTGGGCCCTGCCGATTAGATTTGCTGGTCCAAAAACCAAGCCAGTCCACTCATCATTGGGCCACAATGCACGGAGTCAATAATGGACGGCTATTTCATGTTTTGGTTCATGAAGGAGATATGGCCCCACCTGCTTCTTTGGCCCGGCCATCTGCATGGGGATGGGCATGATGGATGGCCTGGATCTTTCACACGTGTCATCTAGAGGTGAAGATGGACGGTCGAAAAACTTGTGTGGAGCTAGGGAGCGGATTAGATGTCCTCCGGTTAATACCGGCCCAGGTGCTACGCGCAACCTGGCTGAATATCATTGGCGGGTACAAGCCTGTTAGATAAGAGTTGACTAGCACGCGGATTTACTCCTTTCGCAGCTGGAAACTTAATTGCGCCACCTTGATGTTTGTGTTAAATCTACCTATCTATTCGTGAAAATGAATCTGATCCAAGATTCAAGTGATTTGAATACGTGAGCATTAAATGTCCACGGTTGAAATATTCGTGATGCCAAATAAGTTTTGAATCAAGGTAATATTTATTTTTTCAATTCATCCTAAGTAGGAATTAGGTTACGAACGGTATGGATGGCATGTAAACATTACTGTCAAGCTTAAAAGGTTGAAATTTCCCTAACCACCTTTTCTATTTGTGCGGCCCACTTGAGTCTTGGATCCTGTTCAATCTCTCATCCAAGTCCTAAAATGAGCTAAAAAACGGATGGACGGGATAGATTTCTCACGAACATTACGTTGCCCCACCTAAGTTTTTAGCACCGGAACTTTCGGCCAAAAGCTTTTGCCGGGCAGGAGCTTTGAGTGGCCACCGTCTGTACGGGTCTTATCCACACTGTCCATCCATTTTTTAGTATCGTTTTAGTACAAAAAAAAAAATTTTAAATGAGGCATATGGAAGGCTCAAGTGAACCACACCACAAGAAGCAGAGGTAATAATGATCCTCACCGTTGAAATTTTTTAAACCCCCGGAGATATTTATTTTTCATCCAACATATTTATAAAGTTACGTACACCTGTACGAAGAGAAAACACAAGTATAAGCTCCATCCTGACAGCTTATGCCCACATGGTGCTACATCAGGAGTCTTCCTGTGGGGCCATCTTGATATATGTATTCTATATCCATACCGTCCCTCTATTTTGCCAGATCCTTTTATAGCATCACCCGAAAAACAAAGCAGATCTAAACCTTTGGTACACCATAGCGCAGGAAACGGTCGCGATTGATCATTAACAACATATAATGGGCCACGAAAATTTTTGACCAGGCTAATATTTGTTTTTTTTCCCCTTAAAACAGGTTCATCTGACCTTATCACTAGGTTGGATGGCAAGTAAACCTTACCGTGGGCCTTAATAACTTTTTAACGGTGAAAAATTCTTTCACCACTGTTTATAGTATGGTCCACTTGAAATTTGAATCTGCCTAAGTTTTGGGCTAGTGCCCTAAAATGATATGGAAAAACGGATGGACAGCGTAGATATAGAATACGTAAATCAGGGTGGGCCCCACGGTAAGGGCTGCACCGTGGTGGGTGGAGCCGAGGCCGCACATAATCCGCTCCCGTGGAGATACTGCATACAGTGTTGGGTTGGGAGGAGATCCATGACCCTGAGTGACCAAGTTCTCGTGCCCACCGCACCATCATAGGCGTCGGACATGTGATGATCAGAATCATCCATCCGGCAGGCATCTCCATTGATCTGCTACTGACCAAAGATTATCTTGGCCGGACTATCCTAGCCATTCAAAGAAAATGATCTTTATTCACTTAAAAGAAAGGGTTGGATTAATCCAGACAGTGTGAACTTTGGCCAGTAGTCTACTCAGAAATGGACCGAATGAATGATTGGTTCGGATTTACCCATGCATGAAATGTGTGGTGGTGACTAAACGTGGACATAGCAGCTCCCATACTCCTGAAAGCACTGGGCCACCCCTAGTGCGGGGTCAATGGGCCAGACTCGGCCTAAAAATGAACAGGCCCGCCTGAAACAGTTCAAAATCCGGGCTGAGACCTGCCCAGGGCCAGCATATAACAGCCCTAAGTGCAGATATGGGGAGAGGACTGCTTGTGACCCTGGCAAAGATATCTCTGTGGCTCGGGTTCTGTGGGTTCATAGAAATGTCCTTGACAAATCCACTCCGTCCATCTGTTTTGAAAGACCACAACAGGACAAATTTCTAAAAATTAGGAAGATCCAAAACTCCAATAAACCACAATACATGAAATAGTGGGGATTGAGCTCCTGGTAATGACAGTATCAGGATGATATTCATTCCTGCAGTTATCTGAGTGGTAGTGATTCTATAAACGGTTAGGATGGCATATAAACATCGTGATCAGCTCCAGTAAGGCTTCAATGGTAGACATTGTTGTTACCATTATTTTGTTGGTGTGGCCCATCTGAATTTTAGATTTGCTATATTTTTACATTCTTACCCTACTGTGGTATTTCAAAACAGATGGACGGAGTAGATATGTCACATACATCTATGTGGATCCCACACAGCCTCAGGCACAAAGATATCTCTGCACTCGGGTCACAGCGAATCCGCTCCGCACGATATATACTTTGTAAAATGGAAGAGCTCTTATGTTGCAAAATAGGCCCGACAGAAAATCGCCGCGAAAGGGTTCGATGGACGTTTGATAATGATGTGATTGGTGCGTCTGTGATGGACGTTTGATAATGATGTGATTGGTGCGTTTGTGACACGTGGAGATAAGAAAGAATATAATTGGTGTGTTTTACACCAGAAGACGGGCATGTGACACGTGGAGATAAGAAAGGCTAGATGAGAATCGGGCATCAGAGACGGTGTGATTCGATTAGCCACTTGTCAGAAATGAGGCTCACACAGATCAAGTTTGAAACGGAAACGGATTTGCTACTCCCCCTGCCACTAGCCCGGTGGTCGGTGCCCTGTGGGCCCCACTATGATGTAGGTATTTCTTCCATGTTGTCCATCCATTTTTACATATCATTTTATAGATTGATCCCAAAAATGAGAGGGATGTAAATCATAGGTGGACCACACCACCGGAAGACAATAGTGATTGGATATCCACCATTAAAATCCTCCTAATGCTCACTACTATTTATTTGACATACAATCTGTTGATTAGGTCATACAAACCTAGATGAAGAGAGAGAAAATAAAAGATCAGGTAGATCCAAAACTTTTATGCCCTCGATGAGTTTTCAATGGTCAATGCTGTTTCTAGTAACGTTCTCTACTTGAGACTGGATATACCTCATTTTGGTATCATACCTTAAAATAATCTAGAAATATAGATGGACTGCATGGATGAAACACATACATTACGATGGGCCCACATATCACTGGCCACCAGCCCTTGGCTCATGAGAGGGAGAGTAGCCGGTCTGTTTCGGTTTGAAATGAACACCAATCACGAATTTGCAATTACATTATTTTATGTATTTCAATAAAACCATTAGTCATTTTAAAGAACTAAAATGTTGGTTTATTTTTTATTCTTTTGTGCTTTTATTTAATCTTATATTTGATAGAATGGGAGGAGAAATATGACATATATATATTTATTTAATATAAATTCTTGTCAAGTGTGTTAAATTATGCCTAAGCTTATATGCGCGTGCTGGGTGCAGTTGGTGGGAAATATGACCCGAAAACTTTTAATCGAGTGTGTGCCCACATGCGTGGAAAGTCTAGCCTATAAACTTTTATACGGGCATGTGTGCACATGCACTTGCTTGATATTCTGTGTATATTCATGTTTAACAGGTCTGCTGTCTAATCAAATCTCACCGCATCACACCAGCGAAGTTAGTGTTGATGAGGGCAATATAACTGTGTTTAAAATGTTTTTTCACATCCCTTATAAAATCATAAAAATGAAGACTCATCTTAAAATGTAAAAATGTCCCTAGCTAATCAATGGTCCACGTCTCATTCAATTGTTTCCAATGTTATGGTCCACTTAAGTTTTAGATATACTCTATTTTAAAGCTAGTATCCTAACAGGAGCCACTGTATCTTATGAGCCGAACAGATATCACACATGCATCATGGCCCCACATAGCCTAGATGTTTCATTTGACCCGGCAATATTTAGGTAGTAAATAGTAATATAAATTGATCAATTTGGTGGGCCATCATGGATTGAACTTGCCCCATTATAACTGGATTGAGTTTAGATTCATCTCAGAAGGTGGGCAGGTGGGCCCCATATTATATTCTGTTGGACGTAGCAAATTGCTCAGATATTATACCAGGGTTAGTGTTGCTGGAACCAGAGTTTGTATGATGATTTCAGGTTTTCAGATTGTATTCGTGCAATCCATAATTATAATTCTTCGAACCGTAGAATTTATTGCTCTTAATAGTCGTGAATGGTTTGAAATATTATTTGTGTGAAAACTCAATCTTAGTTTTTATACCTCGGCTCAGCTCTTTTGATAAATGGGTTGAGTCGGGTCAGCTATTTTTTACTTGGTTCCCACCCAGACCCAACCTGAGTTTTAATGGGCTGAGTATGGGTCCACCATTCTGACATTATTCTTAAATAGGTTGTAATCAGGGCACCCCTCGATTCGACCCTGCCGGACTAACTGACGATTTTAACAATAATGAAACAGGAGATGGTAGGACTGGGCTCAGGTATTTAGCAAATGGGATAGGCTCAAAGCTCAGATTGGCATAGTTGCACCTGTAATGCTATGTTAAGTAGGGCTTGCAACTTAGGTTTGGTTTGACCTGGACCCAACTAACTCAACTTGAGTTCTGGTCGAGTTGTCGAGGACTCAGGGTCCATAGGGTTGGAAAATTGAGAAAATTTGGGTTGGGTTGTGAATGGTATTTGGGCTGGGTTGGGTCTGGTTTGTGTTGAGAATAGAGGAGTTTGGGTTGGGTCTGGGTTAGAATTCGGGTCAAGTCGGATCCTCTTGAGGTTTGGTTGGGCTCAACCCGCTTTAATTTCACTCCTAATGTTGAGTTGCACCTGGATGGGGCTATTTGTTAGGCCTTTGCGCGTATTCGAGCTCAAATAAGCCTGGGTCTAATCTATTGGCTTTGAAGGTCAGACCAAACCCTAAAGTAGGTAGACTAATTTGCTACCTTAATTATTAATCTGGCGAAAAATACCTGGCCGGGGCCCAACTCCTAATTGTCACGCCAAAAGGTTGGTAACCAAGTTCGAGAAATATTTCAACAAGAAAGTTGTCAAAAACAGAGCCAGAACTAAGGGCTTCTTTGGATACATTAATAATCAATTAACCCTTTTTCAACTATGTTTGGTTAAGCAATGAAAAGAGAAAAAGGTTTCTCTTATTTAATGTTTTAACCAAAAAAAGCTTAAAAAATTGGTGGTCTCAAAGCAGTGTAGCTTATAATATTTAAACTATGTTTGGTTAAGTAATGAAAAGTGAAAAAGTCTTTTACTTATTTAAATTTTAAAAGAAAAAGCTTTAGAAATTAGTTATTTTTTAAAGATAAATGCTCCAGTGGTCTCCAAGCATTATAGCTCGCAAAGTTTTAATTATGTTTTGTTAAGTAATAAAAAGTGAAAAAGGTTTTTCCCTATTTAATATTTTAATATAAAAAAGCCTTAAAAATTGATTAAGCAATAAAGGATTATGTACTGCCCCTACTGGCACCTACCTTCCTTTTCATCTGATGTGGTGAGATTTGATTGGCCCATACACAACATGTTTGAAAGGAATGTAGGCATGATTTGATTGGCAGGCAAACTACTATTAGAGATGAGACTTAGGCAAGTACATTAACAACTTTCAAACATGCTTTGTGTGGGCTCCATTATAAGCAATAGCTTGCATGCCAATCAAATCTAACCACATTGTGCTTATACGGATGTTGGCATAGGCAGGGTTAATACCCAATCCGTGTCTGTTTAAAAGTCGTTTGGTACTTGACCAAGCATATCTCTAATAACACCGAGTTGTTCAATCAAATCCTGCCAAGTCTTGTTAAGAGGAAGGTCGGTGTATGAAAGAACATTTAAAATGTTTTTCCATATCTCTTATAAAACTTAAAAACAAATGAAGACACGTCTTAAAATGTAGAAATGTCCCTAGCCATTCAATGGCCGATATCTCTCCCATTGTATCCAATGTTGTGGCGCACCTAAATTTTAGATATGCTCCATTTTTGGGCTTGTATCCTAACATTAGCTGCTACATCTTATGGACCAAACAGATATCACACAGGCATCATGGCCCCACATAGCCCTGAAACGATGCCTTTTGGTTTGACCTAGTAATGTTTAGGTAGTAAATTATAATCTAAATTGATCATTTTAGTGGGCCATCATGTATAGACCTTGACCCTATATCTTCCCCATCATATGACTAGGCCTGGCAATGGGCAGGCCTGATGCTGGTTTAGGCAGGCTTGTTGGGCAGGCCCTGCATTTTTAAAAAATGCTAGGCATGGGCCTGTAGCAACTGACAGTTAGGATCATCAGTTGGGAAACATTTTTAACGGTGAGGATAATCAATTGGGGAACATTTTTAATTCCCATTCATTATGGGTCCCAATATGACTAGATTGAGTTTAGAATCATCCCAGAAGGTGGGCATGGTATTATATTCTGTTGGGCTTAGCAAATTGCTTAGATGTTGCTTGACCGGAGTTTGCAAGGTAAGATGGGTTTTCAGTTTGTACTAGTGCAACCCCATGGCTGCAGTTCTTCGACCCTAAGGTCGATAGGCCTCCTGCAATCTGAGTTGATAATTATCAGTAATTAAATGGTTTAGAATATTATTTGTGTGAAAATTCAATCCTAATTCTTATCTCCCAAGCGCCAGCCCATATGACAAATGAGTTGGGTTGGGTCAGCTATTTTTTACTTGGTTCCCTCTCAGACCCAACCTGAGTTTTAATGGGCTGCTATGGGTCCAACATTCTGCCGTGATTCTTAAATAAGTTGGGGTCAGGGTCCCCTTAATCTGACCCAGATGGACGAACCAGCACTTTTAATAATAATAAAACAAGAGATGGTAGGACTGGGCTCGTGTATTTATGGGATGGGCTGGAACGTGAACAGAGCCGGCTCGGATTGGCCTAGTTGCACCTGTAACACTATATTAAGTAGGCTGCAACTTAGGTTCGGTTTGACCTGAAACTGACTGACCCAACCTGAGTTCTGGTCAGGTTGTCAAGGACTCAGGGTCAATGGGGTTGGAAAATTGAGCAAATATGGGTCGGGTTGGGACTGTTTTGTATTGAGAATAAAGGAATTTGGGTTGGCTTTATGTTGGAATTTGGGTCAGGTCGGATCCTCTCAAGGTATGGTCCGGTTCAACCCACCTTAATTTCATATATATATATATATATATATATATATATATATATATATATATATGTTTGTTTAAACAATGAAAAGTGAAAAAGGTTTTTCCCTATTTAATGTTTTAACTTAAAAAGTCTAAAAAATTACTTATTTTCTAAAAAGAAATGCTCCAATGGTCTGGAAGCGCTATAACTTATAATATTTTAACTGTGTTTGGTTAAAAAATGAAAAGTGGAAAAGGTCTTTTCCTATTTAATGTTTTAACCAAAGTGCATTAAAAAGTGATTTTATTTTTTTTTCAAAGATAAATGCTCCAGTGTTCTGGGAGCACTATGACTTACCATGTTTTAATTATGTTTGGTTAAGCAATGAAAAGTGAAAAAGGTATTTTCCCTATTTAATTTTTTAATAGAAAAAAAGCCAGTGGTTTCCAAGCACTAAAACTTATAATGCTCGTAGTTGCATTTAGTTACAAGCTGATATTTGTGTGGTCTAAGGTTGGATGGCAAATAAACATTACGGTGGTCCCCAAATTTTTTTTTTAATGGTAGGTATTCAATCACCACTGTTTCTTGTGGTGTGGTCCGCCTAAGATTTGGATCTGCTACATTTTGGAATCATGCCCTAAAATGAGCTGTCAAAACGGATGGATGGTGTGGATGTAAGGCACATACATTCCCGTGGGCCCCACAGGGATCCACCGACCTTGGTGGATCCGAAGCCGCGCCCAACTTGGGCAATCTGATTCAATGCAATGTGGCACAGTACGCAGTTATTGAATGAGGAATTGAGGAGTCCTGATGCACCCTCTCCACACAAGTGGGGCCCATGTTCAAATCATCGAGATCATTGATCCGATGGGCAATCCAAAACTCTGCTAGATTGGAAGAGATCCTAGCCATCCACCTGTACCTGTTTCTGCATTTTCTGGTTGGAAGAGAACCCTTGTGAGATGAGTTGTGCAGAGCATCGTCACCACTCACAGATCAAAAGCTGCATTTGGATGAACGGTGGATTGAATTGTCAACAATCCATTAAATCAAGAGTAACTGATGAAAATGCCTCTAGTGGGAAAGCAATGTAATTGCAATTTGGATCCCAGGTCATCGATATGAATGCTTAGGAAATTGCACTCTGGATATCTCCGATAATGAGCCTAATAATCGAAATTCATCTTGTTGGTGCATGCAAACGCACTCAAATGGATAACAATCAATGGATGCCAGCGCGCATGCAAACGCACTCAAATGGATTACAATCAATGGATGCCAGCGCCTTAGCAGCGCTTTTCAAATATATATAAAAGAGTATGAAAGTATATATACAATAATGAGAAGAAGAAAAGAAGGCTTTCAGCCGTGAAAGATTACAACATCAAGCTACTGAGACTAGGCAGTAGCTGCAGCTTGTTCTTCAACAACCTGTGATGCTGGGAGAAGGGTGCAGATGAGATTGCGGTCACCATACACATTGTCCACACGCCCTGATCAACAAACCCACATATTACGTTAGCATCCAAAACAAGAATCAACCTAGAATGCCTATATATTCCATTGATTTTGGGGCTTTAAGGTCACATGGGGTTTTTAAAATACTTGAAATCTACAGATATTAAAAAGATGTATCATCTAATGTGGGTTGACCCACAAGATTTGGGGGCAAGTTGGAAGGTTGCTGGGTGGTGGACCGCACACCTGACAACCGTCCAATCGGATACACAATGAAATTTGTGGTGCTGTCAACTGACACCTGATCTTCCCTCCCCAATAAAAAGAGGTAAGAATGAGCATAGAGAAAATGTTTTGTGCCAATGTGCACATCCACCATCAATAAATGTTGGGTGGAAATCTTAACAGGCATTACAAATAACCTTTGGCTTTGGATTTTGAAATTTATCTATATTCTCACTAACAAGCATCTTTAAATGGTGTGGAGATGCCATGAGTACCGATTCTCTGTACTCACTATCTGCATTAAGTCACGTTCATGGGTAAAGGGCCATGAGTTGTTCACAAGAAGGAAATCTTGGAAGAGGTTTGCTTAACCCCACACACCCATCTATTTACAGAATCCTCTTCTATGAAAGAGGTTTAGGGCCACTTTCACATCTCATGGGGACGTGTATACCAATAACTGACAATCTCTGACCTAAGTAATTCTTCCTTTCCATGTCACCAAAATCACATCCTTTCAGGGAACTTCCCAGTAAATCATCAAGGAAAAAGTGTCTAAAATAAGATTAAGACAATCTGTCCATATGGATTTGAAGGGAAAAGCCAACTAAAAGACACTCTTTCAGTTGTGGCTTGCAATTATATGAGATGTCAAAAGTTGTCTTCCTACTCGAACAGTGGATATCAAAAACTTGGCCTTAATTAAGGTTCTGGGTAAGATTACTGATTGTTCATAGAAGCAGAATCTATGGATATTATTCTATGAGGAATGATCAGATGGGTAAAATGCCCCAAACAAAGATCAGTGGTCCCCATGGCCGACAACCATAGAATCAGATGGTCAGTCTGGTCAATAATGCCAGATCGTTCCACGTCTCCGGAGCAAGTGGTTAAGATTCCCTATTGTAAAGACAACTTCCTTATCCCATGAGAACTTGGAAACTACACCTGTTGTATTAGATGGTAAGTAAGCTATACCTGTACTGGGCCAGAACTTGGAAACTCGGAGCCAGGCAGCAGGGAAGGCCGCAGATTCCCTTGAGTATGGTTTTGTCCACGCATCTCCCATGAGCAGTGATGGTGGATGAGGAGCCCCCTGCACACATGCTCTTCTCAGTTACCCTCTTCCATGAATCGTGTGTGTGTGTGTGTGTGTGTGTGTGTGTAATACACAGTATTGTACTAACTATACATGACAAGGTGCATTGTAAGATGTCATGGAGATCAATAGACGGCTTAGTATACAGTTATAAGTTATAACAACTCTATGGATTTCAATATGGAAATAAATAATGCTTCTATATACCTTCAGGACATTGTTGTTGATATCAGCTTTTCCACTCTCAATCTGTGCAATTTCTTCTCTAATTGATATAAGAGCATCACAGAACCTGTCTAATTCTGCCTGCAATGGAAAATTAGAGACCCTTGAACACTAGAAGCAGGGAAAAGGGAAAGGGGGCAAAGGAATACAGCTCTGTTCCTTTGTGAGCATACCTTGCTTTCACTTTCAGTGGGTTCAATCATAAGCGTGCCTGGAACTGGCCACGACATTGTTGGGCCGTGAAATCCATAATCAATCAGGCGCTTAGCAACATCTTCAGGCTCTATACCGGCTGTATTCTGCACAAACAAGTGTAGTTTAGTTAGTAGCAGGAATTTAAAAAGGAAATTATAAAAAGAAAAGGAATAAGAACCATAAAAACTGTTTTCATTTGAAGCACCTTAAAACCCCTCAAGTCGACAATGAATTCATGTGCGACTGTGCCATTGACACCACGGAAAAGTATGGGGTAATGATTCTGCAGAAGCGAAATGATAATTAAAGACAACAATCAACATGAAGATCTGATCCACAATTCAACCTACAGAAGAAGAAGGCTCCAAAACATCATAATTATTTCCTCTTCTTTTCTTTCTTTCTTTCTTTCTAAAGACAGATGCCAAACCCTGGTAAAACCCATGGTTTAAATAGACAGCGGTATATCATTTTCATGTCATGGGTTATTCTATTAGGGTGGTAACATGACAAAATTACCCATATTTTACAAAGAAGCCATGGTATGACCAGAAACTAGCACCTGTCTATTTTTAAAACCCTGGATTGCAATTTTAAATTGGAAGGAAGATTCAGGAGACCTCTAGACGCTTCGCCATGTAGTTTGCATTCAAGATAGCAGTCTTTGAAGCTTCAGTGAGTCCCTTGGACCCCATCATGGCTATATATGTATAGGAGATGGGTAAAATAAGTGCTGAACCCCAAGGTGCAGCAGCAATAGTACCGAGAGGCTGGGACTTCTCAGGGGCTGGTATGCCACCCGTAGGCACCTTAAAAGATGCAAAACAATAAAGTAGTTAGAACCTGGATGGTGCAGTAAATAGGCAGATTTTAAGAACACACACAATGTCAGAAGTCAGAACATATACAACACAAAAAGCAATTAAAGATAAACACATTTCACTGAAGTTTGATATGACCATAAGAGCAACTCGGGACCGAACTAAGCGTGCCAAAATACCCTTTCCATTTAATAGACTAGCTAAATATCACCCATAAACCATGCAAGTTCACTTAAACTAAAAACATAATGGAATAGCCATGCTTAATAAAGTTTGCAGACACCCTTATATCATCATCTAACCCTTATCCCAATTAACTAGGGCCAGCTACATGAATCCTATTCCGCCATTCCACTCTATCAAGGGCCATACCTTCAGTTGGACCGTAGGTCATCAAGTCTTTTCTTACTACCTCCATCCACGTCCTTTTGGACCTTCCCCTTGCCCTTTTAGAGCATTCATTATGTACCAACTCACTCCCAACTAGCACGGTTCTTGGTCCATAACACATGATCAAACCATCTATGTCTACTTCCCCTCATCTTATTACCTATTGGTGCTACTCCTAAGTTCCCTCGAATACATTCATTTCTAATTCTATCCTTCCTCGTCTTGCTACTCATCCATCTCAACATCCTCAGTTCAGCTACTCTTAGTCTTATCCTATGAACATGTTGTTCCCTGCCCAACATTTTGTCACATAAAGCATGGCTGGTCTTGTAACAATCCTATAAATTTCCCTTTCGGTTTGAGTGGTACATGACGATCACATAAAACTCTCATGAATTATCAACCCAAGGTTTTGAATTCTAGTCATTTTGGGAAACTTCTTGGTCTACAATATTAACTAATTGCTTGTTTTCAGTCCTATTGCTACTAAAGTTGCACTCCATATGCTTTGTTTTTGTCCTGACTAATTTTAAATCCTTCAGAACCCCTCTATAAACCTAGCTTTGTGTATACGATCTCCATCATCTTTTCAATCAAAACTTTGTCATCCGCAAACAACGTACACCATGGGATCTCTTCTTGCAAATGCCTCGTTAACTCATCCATAACCGACGCGAAAAGGTACGGGCTCAATGCCAACTCCTGGTGCAAGCCTACAGTAATTGGGAACTCACTTATTTCTCCACTACTTTAAAGTTTGCTGACACCCTAATATAAAAGCACTTACTTCTAAGTTTGTAACTATATTAAATTTCCTCACAATCCTGAAATTGGTGTTCCTAATCAAACCTACGCAGTCTACAAATCAACAAGAAAAGTCACTGAAAAAGGATATTTTTTCAAAGTATAATTGCGCTTGTTAGAAAGTTGTCTAAATTAAGAAATAAAAACCATATGGTCTAAATTGTCTTAAACCTATGAGTCTTTTACACCTGACTATTCTTAAAGTCCTATGAGCTCTATCTTCTCTTCAAAGCATTCAGAAATACAGTTGGATAAGAATAAGATTGGTAAATTGAAGAGTGGCAGCAAATATGAAGAGAATGGAACTTATGGAGAAGTACAAGGAATAGCAGAAACTGTTATCGCATGAGCAATGAATACAAGAGAATGGATGCAATGGAGAGGAAGAGAAGAATTTTGGAAGCCCTAAAGACTACCAAAGAGATATATTTCCTGTAGTTAACTTTTTCTACTATTATTTTATTTACCAGAAGCATGTTAGTCATTTCAAATCCTTCTATAATAACCTGAGTGATCAATGAAGTAATGCGACTCACATGGCCACTTCTGGCTTTATATTTCATTTGTTAACAACTGTGACAGTTCAACGGTATTAGACGTAAGTCTCAAGTCTCTGACTTCAACTCTCTAGTTGACATGAAGCTCCAAACCATTACTCCATCCCTAGTGAAAGTGAAAACTCAAAAAGCTGTCGAAATGGATCTGATGCCCTCATTAACTAAAGAGGAATTCATAATCATCATCTTAGCAATTAACACATTAGTCGTAATCAAGTCCTTGAAACACGAAACAAATGTAAGGACAGCTAAATTGCACAATGCTGTCATTGGCACACAACCTTCCCTCATGTACTCTTCAAGTGGGAAGTACAAGTATGTGAACAGTGTGTGGCAACCATCGTCATCATAATTATCATCTTAGCCTCTTTCTCCCAGCGATTCAGGGCCAGCTTGGGTTAGCCTTTAAATGATAGATTGCAAAAGTTCTGCAGTCAGCTGCACACTAGACATAAACCTTCCTCTTTTACCCTGGGTCTTGAACAATCATCCATGGTGAAGGCTCACACATAATGTGGAAACTAAATTCTCCAAAATCAGCTTCTTCCAAACTCAAAGGTTACACTCACTCATCAATCAAAGGATCACCAAGCATTGCAAGTCTCCTTCTTAAGAATTGCATGATGTAAATCACACATAATTTATAGTTGCACTTCTATCAACTTCAATCTCATTGCCTACAAACTAAAATACAATGCAGACATTCTGTAGAATAAATTATTTGGGGAGTTTGAAGAATAAGAATGGTACATGTTCATGCCCATCATATTATTTTAGCTCAAAGAAATACCTAAGTCACACCCAACAAATACTACACCACATCAAAACACATTCAATGTCTAAGGCACAATTAGAATATCAAGATTTTAGTGAATTAGATGTTGGTTTGACAGATTATCTTACCACAGGATGTGAGGGTAGAAATGGTGCCAAGTGTTTCTTCACACCAATGGGTCCCATACCAGGACCACCTCCACCATGCGGGATGCAAAATGTTTTGTGAAGATTAAGATGGCAAACATCTGCTCCAATCCAACCTGGGCTTGTTAGACCCACCTGTGCAGTGAATTCTCATCAAAATCGAATGTAAACCTGTAGAAGATTTAATGCAGTCCGCTATTTTTCAAAAAAAAAAAAAAGAAAGATAACCCACCATACGGCACGAGATGAACTCTATAAGAACACAGATTGGAAACAAACCTGTGCATTCATGTTAGCTCCATCCATATAAACTTGACCCCCATTGTCATGAATTATCTTGCATATCTCATCAATCCCTTCTTCGTATACTCCATGGGTCGAAGGATACGTGACCTGAATAATCACTAGAAATCAATGTTTTGGATGTACTTGAGATTGTTCCAACATAAATATTAGCAGCTTTCTTCAAAATTAACATTGAAGCAGGATGGTGACCGTTGGATAATTGGATTGTCCCAATCAGCCCACAATCTAAATCTCAAATTCTCAATACTTTGATAACAAATAAATGCTATAGTTTCGAAAAAAGAAAAACTAGAATCATAGGTTTAGATCTTATTTTACAAGTTTGATTGCATCAGACCATCCAATAGTGATTAGTATTGCATGATTGAGACAAAACGAATTCCACCTTTTATCAGCATAGCATCACACCAAGCTTGTATTGAGCATAACATGCCAGAGGTTTTGACGAATCACTCATAAAGCAAGAGAATCTCTCTCATTACATAAAAAAATAATTTTAATTCAACTATTCATAAAAGAGTCTTTACATGTTCATATACTTTGGCAAAAGAAACCCCAGTATAATCCTATCCATCCATTACTTTAATCATGACCATCTATTTCTAAATCAGTTTGTCAAGATTCATGATAAAAGTCGTGGTGGGAGGTGGGAGTTTGATACCAGCTGTCAGCCTGACACAACCCTCCTTTATCCTGATAATTACTTTTATTTCGATACAATATTAAAAATGACTAAAATATCCCTAAATCCTTTCATAATCACACAATCCTTCTGTAATAATCAGCTATAACTCACTTGAATCAGTCGGAATTACTTGATTTGAGCTCGTTTGAAAGCTAACGCAATAGGCTTCCAACGGGACCAATTTCACATCATAGAGACATTATTTGATAGCTGAACGATGGCAAACAAAATAAGCGATGAAAATTCTGAAAGGAATTTTGTTCAAAAACACATGAGACATGACTGAGTTTAACTTGAACAGCTAATTCACAATGAACTGCTTGTGGAGCCACAGTTTGACTGTGTGACATGTGGTGCCTGCTAACTGCTTGCCATTCATTTGGAGCCACAGATTGACCAAAATCGTCATCAGGGCAATATCAGGGAAATTTTGGGCCCAGATCTCTGGTCGCACAGATATGTGGGCCCACTCCTTGGCTTTGATGGGACTCACTACTAGGCTGCATCAAACATGCACACGAAACATTTGCTATTTTTCATGGTTTGATAAAATAATGTGGTATTGAATGCTTGCCTATTGCTAGAGAGCTATGGTCCAGGATTCATCTAAACAGAAAACTCATTGACAATAGCACTGGTATGTTAGTTTTCTACAAAAGCTTCTCTAAAAGTCAACAGACTGGTCAAGGACAGTGGAGGAAACTGAATAAGAGAGCGATGCACACCTCATCAGGCCCATTGAAGAGTGACAAAGATTAAAAAGATAAAAAATGGAAACCAATTTCCAATATCAGATGCAATGCAGATCCCCGTGAATTCTTAAAATGCAGAAATCATACCATAAGAGCAGCTAGATTGTCTTTATTTGCTTCAGCCGCTTTTCTTAGCTCCTCAATGTTGATGTTTCCCTTTGAATCAGTTCCAACAGCGACAATTTTCATTCCACACATAGCTGCACTCGCAGGATTGGTCCCGTGTGCTGAGACAGGTATGATGCAAACATTTCGATGGTTGTCTCCTCTTGCCTACAGTTATCAAAATTGGACAATAAATATCCTGATTTTTTAGGGTAAACAGGTGAGACTTGAAAGGTTTCTTCCGCAAGAACATGAGAAACAACTTGCCCTTCTGTAAGTTTTATCACCTACCAAATGGTAAGCACGAATAACCATCAGCCCAGCATACTCGCCAGCAGCACCAGCATTGGGTTGCAATGAGAAGGAGTCGAATCCAGTGATTGTACACAATAGTTCACCCAAGTCTTTGAACATTTCCTATAAGAAAGACATGAAATAAAGGTTGTCAGTGCCCAGCTTACAAAAAAGAGTGTGAAGGAGTCAGCAGTTCCGTGCAGAAGAATGTAATACCTGGTAACCTGCAGCTTGTTCAATGGGGGCAAAGGGGTGCATGTTCGCGAAGCTGGGCCAAGTCACTGGCATCATCTCCACCGTTGCATTCAGTTTCATTGTACAGGAGCCCAAAGGAATCATGCTATGGCATAAAGAGAGATCTTTCGATTGTAGCCGATGAATGTATCTGAGTAGCTCATGCTCTGTGTGGTACCTTAAAGAAAGAAGCAACCAAGTGTTAGAGCTTATAAAATGCAATTGGTAAGAGTAGCGAGATTGCTGAAAGGGATCATACATATTGAAAATCGGGTGGGTTAAATACGGGCTCTCCCTTACAAGCCCACTTGGGATTGTAGATTGGACCTCTGATGCAATAGATTCAGCGGTAAAATTCACCTGAGAATCATAATCAGATCATACAGATTGAATAGGAGAATCACTCAAATGCATGATATTGAATCGCAGATTAAAGTATACATGTTGCAACGACTCTCATCTGATAAACACCACTTTTTAGAGCATGCAATTCATAATTGCATCTGCCATCAGCCTATGCTAGTTCAGTAATCATGGTTGATGAAATGAACATGCATAAGATGAGCAGTGCATGACTCATATGATGCACACTTGGACATTTGGTTTTCAAAACAGAACCTGAAGCTTCTTCTTCTTCGTTTTTTTTTCTTCAAATTGGGAAAGAGGACAAGGTTTTGAACAATCCTGATCTAGACCCACCAAAATGTTAATGGAAGTTCCAACTCTTATGTCTTGCTAATTCTTACCTCTTACTTCCTAGTAACAACTTGTCGCAAAGGTAAGAGTTACAAAATAACCCATTCTGAAGTTAGACAAGCAATGGAAGTTACAAAACAAAGTAAAAGACTTCCAAAATGTCCACAAATGCATTCATAGAAAATACAAAAGACAAAAACACTCAAAGTCTCATACTTCATTCTTTCACCTATCATACGTACATACAAGTAATTTTATTTCATTTATGTTATGAAAACTGCTTAGTAATTGTTACAATTTTCTAATTTCTGACTGTGCCTTCTCTTTCTTCTGATATTTCACACATATTCAGCTGAAAAACGAAATCATCAGCATATCATAAAACATATATGCAGCGTCAACACTGTAAATCAATTTCCTAGATGCATGATCCTCAGTGTTTTATCCTTGGAATGGCTAGAATCAGCAAAGAGATACTCACAGGTTTTCCACAAGCAAATACTTTGAAAAGCTTGTCCACATCCTCTAAGGTCGTAGTCTCATCGAAGGAGACAGTAACCTGAAAGGCTAGCACTGGGAGTCTTAATGCCAAACCTTGATAATACTATGTCAAAAACCAGATTTACTGATTTATGGTGATTGGTTATGATCACATACCGTATTTGAATCTACAATCCTAAGGTTGATCTCACTTTTATAAGCAGCATCTGCAATCGCCTGCGAATCAGCACACTTGACCTTCACTGTGTCAAAGAAGGGAAGCCCTTGGACATCCACTGTTCCAAGCTTCTTCAACCCATGTGCAAAAGTCCCAGCAAGACCGTGAGTGCGCTCGGCAATCGTTTTGAGGCCTTCAGGACCATGATACACCGCATACATTGCAGACATATTTGCAAGCAAGGCCTACACAAGCACCTAAACTCAATCAAAATAATGGGAGGTATGGATGGTATTATGATATGAACACTTCATGGAGTTCTATGTAGTGCACTGGTCATACATGTGGAACCTGCGACGATGATCATGACTGTTGATTTTCTAGGCCATCATGTGGATAGGCCATAACCCGTAGATCAAGGGAATTGGATTATGGGGACCATTGTATGACTGGCTGCAATCTAGAGGTTAGCACAAAGTTGAGCAAAAAATGAACAATAGCGATAATTCAACAGGCTAAATCCACAAAGATCAGATGGTCAGGATTGTCTGATCAGCGATCACTGGTATTGTCGGGCTATGGCCCACCCAAATAGTGGCCCACCAGATGAATGGTCATGGTCCTGATTCAAGCTTCCTACATGCACTATGGAGATTGCACTTCAAAGAATTCTACAAAGCACCCTTCATAAAAGCATTTCTCAAACAAAAACTCCCATTTTGATTCATGTATATTGAGAAGAAAATTATCGAAGAAATCAGGGGAAAAACCTGAGCAGTGCAGATGTTGCTGGTGGCCTTGTCCCGCCGGATATGCTGCTCCCTCGTCTGCATTGCCATACGAAGAGCAGGCTTCCCTGACGAATCAACACTAACTCCAATAATCCTCCCCGGCATCATCCTTTTGTACTCCTGTGAAGTGGCCAAGAATGCTGCATGTGGCCCACCATACCCCATCGGCACGCCAAACCTCTGAGCAGATCCCACAACAATATCTGCACCGAATTCACCCGGTGGCTTCAACACTGTCAGTGCCAAAAGATCTGTTGCCATAACAACTTTCACCCCTTTCGCATGCGCATTCTTTATGAACTCTCCATAATCCAACACCTCCCCTTCGGTCCCCGGATACTGCACGAGGACCCCGCAAACATCATTCGAGCTGTAATCAAAATCCTTCAAATCGGCGGTCACCACCTTGAGATCGAACCCGCCGGCTCTTGTCTTACAGACATCAATTGTCTGTGGATGGCAGTTGGTCGAGATCAGGAACGTCTTCTTCTTGCTTCTCTGGATGTTGTTACACATCGCCATCGCCTCGGCGGCTGCAGTCCCTTCGTCGAGGAGGGACGCATTCGACATGGGCAATCCAGTCAGGTCAGAAATCATCGTCTGGAAATTGAGCAGGGATTCGAGCCGGCCTTGCGCAATCTCGGCCTGGTATGGCGTGTACTGCGTGTACCACCCCGGATTCTCCAGGATGTTCCGCAGGATCACCGCAGGGGCGTAAGTGCCGTAGTATCCCATCCCGATGTAGGATTTGAATACCTTGTTCTGCGCTGCCAGCGACTGCATATGCGCAATCATCTGGCTTTCGGTCAATCCAGCATCGAATTTCCCGAACTTCATCGGCGAGATCCGGATCGATTTCGGGACAGTGGCGTCGATCAGGGAATCGAGAGTGGGGAATCCACACGACTCGGACATTTTGGACTGTTCATCGAGTGTGGCCGAGTTGTGGCGGCGCTGGAACGTGTCGGATGGCTTGAGTGATTCGACCGAAATGGATCGGGTTTGTGAACTGGAGGGAGATTTCGGTAGTCCCGCATTCTTCTGGTGGTGCTGCAGGAGGTCGGGGAGAATGGAGGGGGAGAGGGAAGATATATAGCGCGGCGGAGGGAAGGCTTGCGGGCGAGGCTTCGACTCGGTGATGAGTCGTCGGAGAATCGCCCGGTTCGCGAGTCGCCGAGCTCGCTCCATCTGTGGAAGAGTAGATTTGGGAGAGGTGCGCAGGGTAAGAGAATGCGCACCGTTTGGTTGGGGGGGAGTGGTAGGAGAGACTAGTGCTTTATACAGCTGAGCTGTGGATCTGGTGGAGATGGGGGGTGGGTGAGGAGTGCGCAGGTTAAGAAGCGTGCGCACCCGTGAGGAAACGGACGAGTGAGGGATGACGTGGCGGGAGAGTGAGCCTGAAATCTGGTTTCCACAAAGCAGAGAAGAATGGACGGAATTTCAGTGGATGGAAATTTCGAGCGTTTTTTTGGGATTTTTACTTTTTATGATTTGAGATTTAGAATTCCGAGAAAAGAGGATTGTTGGGATTCCACATACGGCGTATCGTTTTGTCTCATTTTTCTTTCTTTTCTTTTTTTTTTTTTTTCCTTTTTGCCCCTTTCTCAGCGAAATTCGTTGTATCAGTTAGGAATGAAAATGCGGGAGTGGATTCGGTCAGGTAGGGGTAACACCCAGTACGGTGCGGTCGTTACTGTGGGCCACCTTGATGTTTTTTTTTTGTATATCCACACCGTTCATCGGTTTTTTCAGATCATTTTAGGGTGGGGACCCAAAATTGAAGTGGATTGAAAATTCATATGGATCATGCCATAGGAAACAGTGGTAAATGATTATTAAAAGCTTTTTGTGGGCTACGAAAGTTTTGAATCAAGATAATACTTTTTTTCTTCCTTTATTCTACGTCTGGGTTACATTTTCAACCGGTTGGATGAAAAATAAGCATTACGGTAGAATCTAGGAAATCTTGGACGTTCATCCACCACTGTTCTTGTGGGGGTGGTTTACCTTAGATTTTGATCTGTTTTATTTTCTTGTTAATTCCTGATGATCTCTCAAAACAGATGAACGGTGTGGATATACAACACATACCTTAAAGGTGGGCCATATAGTCATGGCTGACGGCACTCCGAAGAGGCATGGGGATTCATCGAACGCGCCTCTTTACCGAGAGGAATGATACCGTAGGACTCGGATTCCACAGTGACCCTCCGATACGGGAACGGATGGGCTACTCCCATTCCACCAGCGAATGGCTGGTGGTCGGTGCTATGTGGCCCCACCATAATGTATGTGTTTCATTCATGCCGTCCGTCTACTTTTCTAATTCAATTTACGGGAATACCTTAATCTCAAGTGGACTACATTATAAAAAAAAAAAAGTGTTGAATGAATGTCCACCATTAAAAACTTTTTGTGGCCATAAAAGTTTTGGATCAAGCTGATCTTCTTCTTTTTTTTTTCCCTTCACCTGGGCATGTATGATGTTAAATAAAACAGTACAATAGGCTTTAGGAGAATTTTAATGGTGGATATCCAATCACTATTGTTTTCCAGTGGTGTGATCCACCTGAGAGTTTTATCCTTTTAATTTTTTGTATCAAGCCACAAAATGATCTATATAAAAATGAATGACTAGAATGGATGAAACACATACATCATTACGGCCACAGAACACCGACCATCAGCCATTGGGCTGGTGTCAGGGAAGTACTTACCTCCAACACTGATGTCGGTACTTTTGGGTGGCCCACAATCATGCTTGTGTGTTACCTATGCCATCCATCTATTTTTCCGGTTCATTTTTAAACATTATCCAAAAAATGAGGGAGATCTAAATTTCAGATAGACCACACCACATAAAACAGTGGTGACATTAAAAACTTCCATTGTAACAACCCATTTTTTTTAGGGGAAGTAACCCCACCGTCGGCTTATGCGTGGTCCACCTGAGTTTTGGATCAGTCTCATTTTTGGCCTTACATCTTCTCTTGGCTTGGCTGATATGATGGACGGATTAGATTTATACTATTGCTAGTAGGACCTACCAGATCTAAAGAAATAAAAATAAAATAAGTTATACCTTTCGCACGCCGACTAAACCACGTTCTCCGTTCTCCTTCCTTTTCGTACGGTAATGGGCGCCAAAACCTCCCACTAATTGAAACCGTCCCGTAATCTACACCTCCATTTTCATTACGCATCCATTTATAAAAAAAAAAACAAGGGAGAGAGTGAAAGAATCGAAGAAATCAATAAAAAAAAATATAGAGGGAGAGTGAGAACCCGGTAGATCAAGAGAGAGAGATTTGTGCGGGGCCGGATCATCAACTTTGAGGTAGGTGATCTTATCTCGAAATTTAATATTTTTAGTTAATTATTATTTTTATTATTCCAGCATTTTAATAGGAATATTATTGTAGTGATTATTATGTGGGTAATTCTCCTCCACTATGATTTTTCTGATTTTATATATTTCTGAAATTATTTAAAATAACTTTAATAAATATTTCCAAATTCTTTTATGCATGATATCTGTTTTTCTAAATTTTAGTAATTACTGAATCTACTTAATTTGTAGATTAGATCACAATATCTTTTATTTCCGAAATTAAGTGTTAAGATTTATACCATAAATCTGAGTTAGAGTAATTAATTTAAATTAGTTGGTTAGAATAAATACTAATTAAATTTATTCTAAATTAAAATATATACATTATATATATATAATAAATAGATAATAATAATTTTACTAAATTTGTATTCTGATTTAGAAGTTTTAAAATCTCTTTTGGTCAAATTAAATTGTTATAAGTCTAAATTGTAAGTATTTAAGGTTTTATATGATTTAATTTAGATGATTATTAAATTATTTAAATCAAAATCTTAACTTGATGTTAAATTAAACTTTCAATTCATACTAATTTAAACTCTGATATAAGATTTTAAAAAATAAATAAATAAACAATTTATCTGAAGCTATAATTTAATTTATAAAAGTATTTGTGTTATCATGTGCCACAATTACAATTTCCGAGTGCATGCGTGTCAATCGTCATACTCTGCCAGAGTACCAAATAACTCATCATGAGATGTCAGATGATGCACCATGAGAACCTACTTTATTAGAGAAGGTTTCAAGTCCATCAAGTTGGACCACAAGTTACGGTCCACCCACCAATAGATTTATGACATACTAAGTTCATACAAAATCCAACCCTTCCAATACATCTAAACAACATGAAGATCACTTATATGAAAAATTATTCCTATATACTAGTCAGGATATCCTCAAAATTAGGAAATAACTTAAAACTGTTGATAAATATTATTATTCATTTAATGAGTGAATGTAAGTGTATTTTTTTTTTTTTAGTGATCCTAATTGTTTAATAAACCTAGTGAATGGGTTAGATTTTTCACATATATTAAAGGTTAGAAGTTATTTACTTGATGGACCGTAATGTTTCCAACCGGTTGTACTGGAGATCTTTTTATTTTAATGGAACTCTGTTAGTACGAGATATGCCAGTATGACTACAATCTTACTCGTCTCTACATGCGGAACATAACACACGTGTGTAAGTCTGAGAAATCTACTATGTAATCCACATCTTCAATTTGCCCAGATAAAGTAATATATATATATATAATAATAATAAATAAAAAGAGCACGGTCTGTCTATTTTCTTGGGCACTATGAATGAATGAAAGCTAACAATGTTCCTTATTCAACTTACAAGTATGGTCCATCTATTTAGTTTAACTACCAAATTTTCAGTAAGAGGAACATTGAAAACATGACCTCTCAAATGAACGGAATAGATATCACACACGTGGCTCGTGTAGCACGTGACACACGAGTAGGATTCAAATCCTACTTGCGCAAGTAGCTTTCCTAATTTTTTTATAAAGAAATGAATGGTAGGGCATTGAAGTTGCTGTATGAATTCTAGAAATGAACCAACAGTTTTGGATTGTGCAAAGGGTCATAACCCTTTAGATTCTGTAGTGTAAAGATTCACATATACCTGCATTTTTAAATTATTAATTTGAGTGACACCAAATACTCAGTTTGTTGTATGGATTTATTTCCACACTCTGCCTCCTTATTAAATAACACTGTCATGATAGTCTACTGCCATTCTTACTATGGTGGTGACTCCTCAACCGTCCATCATGAAATGCTTGTACGGTAAATTTGATCGTCCAAATTGATGAACCAACTTTAATGGTAGACCACCAAAAATTTGAGTTGAGAATGTGAAATAACTATGAATTTTAGTAGGCCCCATCTTCTCAATGTGAGATTTATTGCTCAAGGGTGGAGTTCATGTAGAACCTGATATTTTAACAAATTTATGCACCTTGTTCAGAACTTGCATTATAGTTTAGAAATTAGATTGATTAAATTATTAATCATTATTTTGTCGATATTGAAATTGTTCATGTTATTCATGTTTATCTATTGATTATTTAATTGTAAAAAAAATGGTGTATAAATTAGCAAGTAGGGCAATCGTGTCCCTTGGGTGAGAGACCCTAAAGCTAGCAAGTAGGGCAATCGTGTCCCTTGGGTGAAAGACCCTAGAACCCACTGGATCCATTGGAGTCTTCTTTGTGTACGGCGTATGAGTACAATTGTGTGCGTGGACATACGTCAGATGTACAACTGGAGCAGTAGTCTGACCAGCTAACGTGTAAATGGGTCCCTCACCAGGAGGTACCAGTGCGTGGGCGTTAATGCAACGTGACCATCCACTTGGGTACGGTGTTGTAAGAAATAATTTAAATGTTACAAGTATTCATGGAAATATTACATGCATTGCATTTTCTTTTGTTACATTCTGTTATCTGTATTTATTTTTCCTTCATTGTTATAAAAGTAATATTACCGAACATATTGAATTTTGGGTAAGAAATGACCCTCTTTGGTGTTATGCTCATCCTACTAAAATAAAATGTACAGGTGAAGAGCTGGAATACTACGAGCAGGCGGGCCTCTACTATTAATGTTATTTTCTAGAAAATTTATTTAGTTTTATTTCAATTCAGTTTTCTTTGTTAATTAAGTTTAGTTTATATTTAAATTTCGATGTAGAAATGAACAACTATCAAAGAGTTGAGTTTAATAAATATTCAGTTGTATTTTCTTTTAGATTATGTTGAATATTAGTTGAATCAGCTAGAATGTAATAAATGTCATCATATCATAATTCACACCTTGGGATTCGGGTCCTGAATACCTTATTTAGGTACCCAAATTTCGGGGCGTGACAGTTTGGTATCAGAGCCAGGTTAGATTAAAAATTGTGGACCTAGGGTTGTCTTTAGAATTAGTGAACCAAACATAAATCTCTTTGCTTTTATGATAGAAAAAAAAAGTAGAAATAGAAATTTAGGGATTATTGTATTATGTTGACATCATGTATAATTTTATTTAGACTTGACATTGAATTAAAAATAAAAATAAAAATAAATAAATAAATCTGGACCTTAAGGAATTTTAGCATAATACACTAAATTTGACAGCAATAGTAAGCAGAAAATACTTAACTTGCAAAAGTCATAACTAATTAATTAAAACTCCTTTTAAGTTGATTCAAAATCTCAATCATAGGTTAACAAGTGTAGTTTCAGTAAAAATTAATTAAAAAATGTAAATATAGGTTTATCTTTTACCAATATTAAGTTATGTGTATACTAGTCAGAAATTGTTTGTTTCTGGACAGACCTAATTATCCGAATTTTAGAAATTTTTTTTAGACTTTGTATTAGGCTGAAATTTTACAAAATTATATTAGACTCATATATGTATCTTTGTAAAAAATTTTAGATCAATATAACACTTATAAGTATCAGAAACATTAGCGGGAATAGTATCCTAGAATCTGAATTTTCTGCACTACAACTTTGATACATGTCACTTCCTGAATTCTCTTAATCTTCATGTGTTATTCTTTGGATCATCAAATATTCTTGCAATCCAATAAATTCTTCATGCTCCTATAGACCTTAAATAATATGCACTCCATTAATGATAATTAGAATTCAATTTAGTTATTACAACCTACCTTGATTGTTATACAGTAAGCTTACATGTTTAAATTAATCATAGATTATGGCGGATCAAAACATAGACGTCGGAGCCACATCAGGAGCTCCTGGTCCCGATACCACTGAAAATGGGTCACTTATGGGTGGAATTCTTAGGGCCATAAGTGATCTTACGGCTCTTGTGGGCTATCAGATAAGACAGACTCAAGCAGAAGGACAAACTCAAGCGCAAGGTCAAACCCAAACTGTTCACGTAGCTAACAGAGGGATAGGAACTTTATTAGAAAGGTTCAAAAGACAGAGGCCGCCTGTATTTAAGGGTGGGCCTGACCTATCTGAGGCCGAGGTGTGGAAGAAACAAATGGATAAGATACTCACAGTTATGAAGTGTGATGAATACCAGAAAGTAGAATTGGCTATTTACATGCTAGAAGGGGAGGCAGATCATTGGTGGGACTCAGTTGTTAGGATGAACCCGAGTGTTGAAGTCTGGACCTGCGACCAGTTTTGTGAGAAGTTTGATAATAAATACTTTGCCTTGTATGTGAAAAATCAAAAGGCAGGAGAATTTATGAAATTGGAGCAGGGTGATATGACGGTGCGCCAGTAGATGCTAAGTTTACAGAGCTATCGCGATTTGTAACTTTTCTAGTATCTGATGAAACCCGTAAGGCACAAAATTTTGAGGAGGGTCTGAGAGCATCTATTCGTAGCCGATTAGCCCCTTTCGTACATAAGACCTATGCCGAAGTGTTGGAGCGTGCCCTAGCAGTGGAGAAAGACATCAACGAATATTGGAAGAATCGTGATCAGAGGAAGGACGTAAAGAGTGGTACTAGAACTGCTACACATATATCTACGGTCCAGCACGATGCAGCTAAGAGACAGAGAACAACATCGACATCGATGGCCAGACCGACGACAGCACTTCCTGCACCACGATTTTCTGAATTTTGCTATAATTGTGGACTCGAGGGCCACACTTCTCGTTTTTGTTCCAGACCCCAGTGCACTCAATATCCACAAAGGTCAGGACCTTCACATCAGTCTTTCAGGCCTCCCCAGCAACAGACGTCGCCGTCTATGTCACAACGACCTCCACTACATCCTTCCGCATCGCAGCCTTCCTCGAGACCTCCTCAGCCATATCCACAGAGACCACTACAGTCATACTCGAGGCCACCACAACAAGGACCTTCATCGGTATATCAGAGACCACCTCAGCAGCCGCCGCCACAGGTTAAACCTCAGCAATACCAGCAGTCGAGGCAGGGAGTTCAGGCACCACGACCACAAGCTCAAGGCCGAGTCTACGCCCTAGTACAGTCAGGAGATGACACAGTGCGGCCGTACGATAACTTGACACAACAACACGAGGGCTCAATTCAAAGTTATGATGTTTCAACACAGTTTGAGGATGGAGCGACCCAGACTTATGATAATGCCGCACCCTTATATGAGGTTCCAGCACCGCCAACAGATGACATTATTCAACCTGACATCGAGGCTAACGGCGATGTAGTCGAAGGTACCATCATCATTTATTCATCCTTAGCTAGAGCGTTATTTGACTCTGGAGCATCGCATTCATTTATTTCTTACTGCCTTTTATGCTCGATTGGGTTATCTCCTACTCCCTTAGATAAAAAGTTAACAGTAGCTGTAGACACCCCACCCAGGCTAATATCTTGATTTTGTTAAGACAATCCGAGAACTATGATCATATCCCCAACCCTAACCTGAGCCATTATTCAATCCAAACCATGTCCAAAATCGATCTATTTCTTGAATCATTCTCGGGCAACAATCGAGCCAATTTCAAGCCATTTTGAGCCAAATATTCAAAACGGACTTTGTTTCACTCAAAAGGACCCACCAGATAAATTTCGAGGGAAACTGTACCGCCGGCGGTAGTCAAATTACCGCTTCCTCCCAGAAAATGCTCACGGAGCTAGTCACACGAGTTTCGGACTCAACCAGGTCCGGGCGATAGTCGGACTACCGCCGGCGGTAGTCAGATTACCGCTGGCGGTACTCGGAATTCTGCCGCGTGCGGTCTGAGCAGGGACAGCTGTCTCAGCGTCCAAAGTCAACTCTTCCTGGAATTTACCCCTCCCATCTCCACTATTTACAGTTTTACCAGCCTCCATATCCAATGAGAGCACGCCACGTGGCATCTCTCTCCTCTCTACCAATCACCATGTGCCACATCAGCATTTACCCCCCTCTTGTCCCTTATTTACCAAAAAACTATTGGAGAGGGCTATAAATAGCCCTCTCCCCTTTCATTTTCAGATAGATGGTATGAGCCACCAAGGAGAGGGAGAGAAAGAAAGAAAGAGTGAGTGAGGAAGAGAGTGAGGGAAAGGGAAGGAGCTCCCAAACCCTCAAAGATCTGATTTTTCAGCCACCCCTAGCCCTCATCTCAGCCCTTCCAACATATAAGCGTAGCCCAGAATGATCATGGTTCAACCTACATCCTAGTCTATTCAAGAATCAAGCCATAGATCCATCGCCCTACAAGCATTCATCATGACATCTACTCTCTTCTCAACCCCCCTGCTTCTCTAGATCTCTAGTGGATGTATGCTCTGTGACCTGCCGTACATCGGATCCTGTCACATCAGAAATTCCTAGTGACCTAGTCCACTTTTCTTATCTCTTTGCATAAGCATCATCACATCCGCCCTCTAGACGCATTGTTGGACGTATGCTCTGTAGCCTGCCGAAATACTCGGATCTTGCTACATCAGAAATCCATGTGTGACTAGCCCCATCATGACCACAGCATCATCATCATCCCTTGAGATTATTTTACCACACTAAGTCGAGACCGTACACTTGTACGGGCAGAGAGGGTGCCTAACACCTTCCCTCTTTGTAACCGAGGTCCCTTACCCGGAATCCCGGATCGTAGACCAGGAGTCAATCTAAGGTCGGAGAATCTTCGGATTTTTCCAACCTTACGTATTCCGTGGTTCTAGCCGACCGCGGGATTTTGAAATCATTCGGCTAGTGGCGACTCCAACAATCAAAATCAGCTTAATCACCTCCACCATCATCCACCACAACAACATTTTACAGCAACAACGTGGACGCCGATTTTTCAGTGTCTACAGAATGGCGACTCCGCTGGGGATTTGCTAGCTCGCACTAGCTGAGACCCGACTCGAAAGAGTGTGGTACTATAATCTCAAGGGACATCATCACTGCATTCACAAAAAAAAAAACATCTTTGGCTTACACTTGTTTGGGCATCAATCCTAGCCACGACCACTCAATCCCATGCAGTTATGGCTACCCATGAAAAAGAGCCGGCAGCTCTGCCAGCTCCTGAAGCACCGGCACCGCGCACACGATCCACCGACACCTCCAGCAGCTCCAAACCCACAGGCCAATACAACCACGCAAGAGTCACTACTTCGAGCAATGCAAGAACTATTGCTTCGCCTAGTGCCAGGCGCCATACCAGACATACAGGCAACACAGCATAGTGCTCAAAACAGTTTAACCCCACAACCTCCTTTTGCTTCCTCCCTTCCTCTTCTAGCAAATCCCATTCTACCATTCCCTATAGAATTAACACAAGATCACCAACATCCTCTTCCTAGTAGGAGATCTGGTCAATTTCAAGGGGGAAAACCCCTCTCATATAATCCTTCTGAACTCACAGAACTCCGAGAGCAATTGTGCGATATACAGAGGAAATTACAAAGGCAGCAAGGAGTGGATCATCCATCCACCAAATTCAGGGACTTATGTCCCTTTCCCGATGCCAAAGTACCTCAAAACTTTGAGGTTCCAAAATTCAAAAGGTATGATGGTACGGGGTGTCCTATGGACCATTTAAGAGCATTCTGTGGAAAGCTTAGTACTCTGGCAGGTAATAATGGAGCATTGATCCGTTTGTTTCAAAAATCCTTGAAAGGCGATGCATTAGATTGGTACACGTCATTAGACTACCATCGAATTAAAACTTGGGAACAACTTTCTCAAGCTTTCCTTGATCGTTTCGTGTACAATCTTAATGCAGCACCCAAAAGGGCGGATCTTGTTGCCTTAAGGCAGAGGGACGATGAGTCATTATCAGCTTACGTTGGACGATGGCGGGCTATGGCTGCCAGAATGAAAACATCCATTGATGACGAGGAGCAAATGTACATGATCATCCACTCGGCAAACCCGAGTATCTCTGGATACCTCGTCTCATATCCATATGCCAACTTTACCCAACTCATCCGCGCTGGGGAACAAGTTGAAGCCGGAATAAGGGCTGGGACAATCTCTCCCTGGTGGCCTCATCAGGCCTCCCCAGTACAACAGAATGTGGAAAGAAGGCCTACTGGATATGAGAATGGTAACAGAAGTGTTCCTGACCTTCATCCAACAGAAGAAGACAATCTTGTCGCCTCCACCCAAGGTGCTCAATTCGCTCCTCAAGAAGGACAATGGCGACAACAACAGCAGAGAGAGATTCCTCAGTACCCCAATCATGGTCAGCAGATGAGGATGACCCGGGAACCTAGGCAGTTTACACCGATAGCCCAAACGTACAGTGAGGTACTAGCCACGCTAGTCCAAAGGCAAATACTTACACCGCTACTGCCTAGGCTCCCACCAAACCCTCTGCCACCAAACTATAATGAGAATGAGTACTGTGCATACCACCAATCCCGAGGCCACACAACGGACCGTTGTTTCGCCCTGAAACATGTAGTCCAAGATTTGATTGACAACCAAACGATTGTGGTTACCTCTCCTGTTGTTGTCACCACCAATTACACCCTCCAGAATCCCCTGCCGCTGTATCAAGCAAGCCCCACCTCATTGGGCACCCCTGCCGCTAATATCATTCAGGGAGAATCACCTTGCCATCCAGTCCAATGCATCCATTCAATCACTGCCAGCCCAACAACAATACCCCCAAGTTTACAAGGGGGACACCCTGCCAATCCAATTTGTTCGCTCTCAAATAAGCAAGGGGCATCTCCAGCCGGTCCAGTCTCCATTCCCCCAAATATACAAGGGGCATGCCCATCCAATCCAATCTTTGCTCCCTTAAATATGCAAGGGGCATCTCTAGCCGGTCCAATCTCCATACCCTCGGAGCCACCCTCAATCAATTCAATCCATACATCCTCCGTCTCGCAAGGGGCACCATCTGCTTATCCGATCCTTGCTCTAACCCTCGTGCTCCAAGAAAATGCTCCTTCTTTGATCAACATACCGCATGCCCTAGTAAAATCAGGGCCCAACTTCAATCATGTGGTAACTTTTCAAGAAGGACATTCTGCTACTCAAAGGGATTTGTCTAGCTCTGCTCAGTCTTCGAACCTTCAAGAGAAGAGTCTGGGACAAGTAGTTCCCGCCTCTAGGAGAAAGGTCGAGGAAGAGATTAATGTCGAGATCTTGATTAGCCCCAAAACATCAACCATCACTTTTCAGGTCTTTGACATCACAGCTTCATTTCATCTCCTCCCTGATCGGTCTTGGATCCATAGAGTTAAGGCTCTCTCTTCGACTCTTCATCAAAAGGCCAGATACATTTTCGGAGACAAGGCGCTGACCGTTTTGGACGATCTCGAACAAATCTTTCCGATAGAAGCAGTCAACCATCGAGAGCTAGACATTCCGATCATAGACATACAATACTCCGACGAGGACATACCATGCCATAATCTTGAGTTTAAAACAGCGAATTGCATACCTCTTGCATGTCCCATCGGATCAAACTATGTCTTCCCTTCAGTCGAGCACCAACATTTTTATTATCAGCTCGAATATCAAGAAAATGCAGGCATGATAGGACTGAGAGATCAGCCTCCTAAGGATGAGATAGCAAAGCACAAATGTATCGGAGGAGAACAAACTCGGCAAGAGGAAGTTGATCCCTTCATCCACACATCAATCAGATCCATTAGAGAAGGGATCATTCATCTGACTGGTAGACGGAGATCCATCGTGGAGGATCAAATGAGCGAAATGAGTCTAACTGAGCAATTTGAAAATGACTCGGGCAAGGGGCAAGAATTGCCCCTAATTGACTGGACCACAATCTGGGTCCCGCTTGAGCAGGAAGAATGCAAAGACTCACAATGCATTGGGGATGAACTGAGGAAAGGGACATCCAACACCAACTCGGAGCCCAATCTCAAACTCATCATGACATTTGGGTACAACAATGAGGGCCCACCTACTGATCCGTCTGGCCCTGCCTCCTAAGGGGAGGGAGTGCAGGGTAATAGCTGGTTCACAATCCCCAGGACGGCATAATAAAATAAAATAATGTTTGACTCCTCGAACAGAATCAGGCAATCCCTGATTCATATCGCCGTCTTTCTAAAAAAAAAAAAAAAATCAGAAAATTCTCGAAAAGTCAAAAACATTAGATATTTCCGAAACACAAAAAAAAAAAATCATATACTTGTCAAAATCCCAAAAAAAAAAAAAAAAAAAAATCAGAAAATTTCAAAAGGCCAAAAACATTAGATATTTTCAAAATGCCAAAAAATTCAGATACTTGTCAAAATCTTTAAAAAAAAAATAGAAATTTCTCAAAACACAAAAACAATATAAAATCTTTCAAAACTCACAAGCAATAATGTGTCAAATGCTTCTGTTACAACACCCGAGTTTAAAGTCGACTCATATGATTTCGATCTAGAGTTGAACTTCAAACTCATGGGTTTGAACGAAGCCCAGGACGTGGGAAAATGATGATTCGATTTTCGAGCTTGAGAATTCCCTCAGAAAGCTCGAAACAAAGGTCAATGTCGTGACATGTGATTTTGAAATTATAAACTTGGGATCTCCTGACTCCCTAGAAAAGTACGCATTAAGAGATCCTCGTTTCGTGAATACAAGTAGAGGATCACAGAATTCTTAAGGCCAGGGCTATCCAACCTTGCGTTCTCCTATGAAGCCTTACCTAAATCGAATGAAGAGCTAATCATACACCATCTCTCATAAAGCCAGAAGTCAAGCCCATCAAGCAAAGCGGTCAAGATCATGTCTGAAGTCCACAATGGAGTCCTACTGATGAACGATGGAGATAAGCTATTGCAAAATGTCAGGAAGTGCTTCAAGTATCAAAGCTTGCATAACGGATCCATGTGCATGCTTCGAGTCTTTATAACCCGTTAACACTCTAGCCCTTCTTCATTATGGGGTGTGGACATCATCGAAAGAATGAACCCAAAGGCATCCAATGGTCATGAGTATATTCTCGTACAAGCAAAAGCGGGCGGTGACAACATCCTACATCATCAGTACGAATGAAAAAGAAGTCAATGATTGGTGGTAAGCTCGATGCAACCAACTACATCTCGCAAACATAACGATCGCCATGACCGACGACAAACAAGTCTGAAAGAAAGGTTAGCAACATGGTAACATGTACATCTTATCATTGCGCCTACTAGATCCAGGGGGCAACTCCAGGCCATCTTGAGATGATCCGTTGATCATCAGCGAAGTTCTTCCGAGAGGTTCCCTTCATCTCAACATCATTAGGGGCAAAAATCTTCCAGAGCCCATCAACTCCGACAACGTGAATATCTATCATGGGTAATCCTACCTAACTATGTCAACAACCACAATCGTAAAGCTAAAGTTAAAAGGTTAGCATCCTGATGTACATTGCATCATCATTCCTTCCCTCCAATAAGCGTTCTAAAAAAAAAAAAAAGGGTTAAAAAAAAAAGGAGAAGGACAAAAAAAAGAGAGATAAAGAAATGGACGAATAAAGCGCACAGTCCAAAAAAAAAAGAGAAGAAAAAAAAAAGAAAAAAAAAGGAAAAGAAAGAGTCGAACCCAATGAGTGAGAACACAATTCACCAACCCATTTTCCCTCAAGATAGTTTAACCCAATGTCAACAGCTTCATGATCGTGATTGAAAACAAAGTCAGGCAGCTCACTAGTCGGCCGGCAATGAATGGAGTCTAGCCTCCTGCCTCTGTACAAGAAAAGAGAAATCAAAAGAAAAGTAACATGCCTAAACAAAACGGGCAAGGTGAAAATCTGAAAGGGCGCCTCGAGTAAAAACAGCGGGCATGTAGCGGACTTGGTGAAAACCTGAAAAGGCACCAAGGGTAAAAAGAGCACAGCTGCCAAGGGGCAGGCAAGAGCAAAAACTCGGGACATGGTGAAAATCTGAAAGGACGCCATGGGCAAAAATGACGAGAAAGCCGGTCGTGGTGAAAACCTGAAAAGGCGCTACGGGCAAAAATGGCTAGAGAAAAAAAAAAAAGTGCAGGAATAGGAGAAGCCAAAGCAACAAGCAAAGTGAAGAAGTACAAGGGAAAGATAGGTCCCGGATCAGAATTCTGTTGGACTCTACCCAAATCCAAGGGGCATGATCCTAGTATGTGCTACTCTCAGGGAATCAGGATCCCTTGTAAATGACTCAGAATACCGGATTCGACGTGGGCTAAGTTCAAGATTCTGATCCCAATCATCCAAAGCATAAATCCAAAAGCAAACACTGGTCAATTTGGCACAAACAAAATTTTATTTTCTGTGAAAATCTTTTTACAAGTACTTTGTTTTCTTTCTTCATAAAAACAAAAACAAAATAAAATTTTCTCATGCATACGGGACAAGCAGATGATCAACATCGGGAACTACAGGTAAGCCCCAACCTCTCATGTAGCGATAATCTCTGCCTGAGCCCCTCTACCTTCATGCGCAGGTAGAAGATCTCATCCTTCTCCAGACGGTGTGCCGCGAACATGCTATCATCATACCGCCGTCCCATTACTAGGCGACGAGCCATATCCTCACAAGTATGGCAAAGGACAGTGATCTTGGAGATCAGGTGACCATGTGTGGTCAGCAAGAAGGATGGATCGACGAAAGGGCGCTCCCAAAGGCCTTAAAAGAATCGATAACACAAGAGGAAGACGAAGCAGTGCAACCCACCCAAATTTGATCCATAGCCATCCCACCATCCATAGCCATCCTCCCATCCATCAAATCATCCTCCCATCCATCAAGCCATCCACGCCATCCATAGCCATCCTCCCATCCATCAAGTCATCCTCTCATCCATCAAGCCATCCACGCCATCCATAGCCATCCTCCCATCCATCAAGGCATCCACATCGCCCATAGCCATCCTCCCATCCATCAAGTCATCCACACCATCCATAGCCATCCTCCCATCCATCAAGGCATCCACATCGCCCATAGTCATCCTCCCATCCATCAAGGCATCCACATCGCCCATAGCCATCATCCCATCCATCAAGCCATCCACAACACCTATAGCCATCCTCCCATCAATCAAGCCATCCCCACCATCCATAGCCATCCCTCCATCAATCAAACCATCCAATCCCATCAGCCCATTAGTAAGAAAAGGATCCAAGCTATAAATGGTGTTCATTCCTTCAAGAGGGCCCATCACTTCTCCATCTACTCCCATCAATCCACCCATAAATCCCTCATCATTTATGGAGCTACCCACCTTTTCACCATCAATAGACCCACCTAACCCATCATCATGATTGGCCATGATGAATCAGAAAAGGAGAAAGGAACAAGGGATGGATGAGACAAAGAAGAAAGGACAAAATAGAGATAAAAGGGACGACCAGAGAGCGGACGGACGAGAATATCGGAGGAAGGGACAAAGGGAATGAACAGAGAAGAACAATGCTTGCTGGAAGAAAAGATGGACGGGGGCGGTAATCCGATTACCGCTAGCGGCACTCAGAGTACCGTTTCAGAACAGAGGTGTCATCACTGAATCACTGTGGCACCTGACAGAAGGAGCAGAATGGGCAAATGTCAACGGGCGGTAGTCCGACTACCGCCCGGGCCCACTTTCAGGCAAAATTTAGATAGGACCCACTTCAGAAGGCTGGGACTACAGAACGTACCTCCATATACCAGAATGGGATCGCATAAAAGATTAAAAGAGGGTCCAAGAAGGCAACAGCCCGGACCCATCTTTCAAGGCTCATTTCCAAGGTCCACTTCAAAGAGCCCATCTCAAAGCCCAAGCCCATTCCGAGGCCCAGGCTCATTTCCAAGCCCATGTCATAAAGCCTATCTTAAGGCTCAAGTCCATCCTAAGCCCATTTCAAAAGTCCAGGCCCATCTTCCAAGGCCCATTTCCAAAAATTCCAAAAAATCCCAAAAAATTTCAAAAAATCCCAAAAATTCCAAAAAATCCCCAAAATCCCAAAAATTCCAAAAATCCCAAAAAACCCAAAAATCCCTAAAATCCCAAAAATTCCCAAAAATTCTAAAAATTCCCAAAAATTCCAAAAAAATCCCAAAAAATCTCAAAAATTCCAAAAAATCTCCAAAATCCCAAAAATTCCAAAAATCCCAAAAGTTTTCAAAAAAAAAAATTTCACAAAACATCTAAATTTTTCAAAAATCTCAAAATCTTCAAAAAAAATATAAAAAATACCAACTCTAAAATAAATCCCCAGTAAGTATAGGCCCAAAAGGTTTGCTTCTTCTAAAAATCATTAGCCCCATTAATTTATTAGTGGAGGCCATCTGACTTTCAAATAAAAACCGTTAGCCCCATCAACTCATTAGTGGAGGCAACGCGACTGTTTACTTAACTTGCGAAAATAAAAACCGAACGACGACGCCCACCCGCGAGATCGAACGGATATTTTTCAAAAAAAAAAGAGAGTTCAAATAAAATTCTCAATGAGCCTATCTCCAAAGAGGATAGTTTTAAAAAACGCGCGCGTCATGCAGTACACTGAGGAATCTTCCATATTCTCCAGTTGCCGACAGTGCAAACAGTTAAATAAGACCCGATCTCTTCCGGTTTTTTCGAAGGACGATCGAGTCCGTACATGATATATGTACGATTGGCCAGATCTCTATAACTGGGTAGTCGTACAAATGCTAGTAAGATGAGTGGATCTATCTCTGGAAAGAATAATCAAACTCGAAGTGAAGACAATCCATTGTAACCAAAGTGTCGACTCAAACAGATTGCATGGCAAACAGTTACTTGCACATACCTAGTGGGAATGTTCGCAAAATTTGATCGAGTCCAAGTCGACGTAGTGAGTTCCCCGTAAGGCCGCACCAACGCGCAGGGCAGCTAACCACTTTGACGATCAAATGGAACAAACATTCCTAGGGTGATTACATAGCAAAGGAACGACAGACCTAACAGTACGGGAATCCTCGTAAAGCCGCGACGAATGCGCAGAGGCCCTTACTTTTCAGACTTACCCTCCAATGCTGTAAACAATTCGATGTGAAGAGGTGATTGGTGATCCGTAAAGCCGCGACGAATGCGCAGGAGACAATCACAACGTTTTCCTCAACCCTCGTGATATGTGCAAGTCATCTTTTTCCAAACAGTCGACTGATGATGATACAATGGTAAGCAATAGATTTGAATCGCTACCCTTCATTCTGACCAGAAGGGTGGGGTGTCCACTTGCTTTGACCTTTGGTTGCTCGCAACCTCTGTCAAAGAGGGGCATCTGTAGACACCCCACCCAGGCTAATATCTTGATTTTGTTAAGACAACCCGAGAACTATGATCATATCCCCAACCCTAACCTGAGCCATTATTCAATCCAGACCATGTCCAAAATCGATCTATTTCTTGAATCATTCTCGGGCAACAATCGAGCCAATTTCAAGCATTTTGAGCCAAATATTTAAAACGGACTTTGTTTCACTTAAAAGGACCCACCAGATAAATTTTGAGGGAAACTGTACCGCCAGCGGTAGTCAAATTACCGCTTCCTCCCAGAAAATGCTCACGGAGCCAGTCACACGAGTTCCGGACTCAACCAGGTCCGGGCGGTAGTGGGACTACCGCCGGCGGTAGTCGGATTACCGCCGGCGGTACTCGGAATTCCGCCGTGTGCGGTCTGAGCAGGGACAACTGTCTCAGCGTCCAAAGTCAACTCTTCCTGGAATTTACCCCTCCCATCTCCACTATTTACAGTTTTACCAGCCTCCATAGCCAATGAGAGCACGCCACGTGGCATCTCTTTCCTCTCTACCAATCACCATGTGCCACATCAGCATTTACCCCCTCTTGTCCCTTATTTACCAAAAAACCATTGGAGAGGGCTATAAATAGCCCTCTCCCCTTTCATTTTCAGATAGATGGTATGAGCCACCAAGGAGAGGGAGAGAAAGAGAGAAAGAGTGAGTGAGGAAGAGAGTGAGGGAAAGGGAAGGAGCTCCCAAACCCTTAAAGATCTGATTTTTCCAGCCACCCCCTAGCCCTCATCTCAGCCCTTCCAACATATAAGCGTAGCCCAGAATGATCATGGTTCAACATACATCCTAGTCTATTCAAGAATCAAGCCAAAGATCCATCGCCCTATAAGCATTCATCATGACATCTACTCTCTTCTCAACCCCCCTGCTTCTCTAGATCTCTAGTGGATGTATGCTCTGTGACCTGCCGTACATCGGATCCTGTCACATCAGAAATTCCTAGTGACCTAGTCCACTTTTTTTTATCTCTTTGCATAAGCATCATCACATCCGCCCTCTAGACGCATTGTTGGACGTATGCTCTGTAGCCTGCCGAAATACTCGGATCTTGCTACATCAGAAATCCATATGTGACTAGCCCCATCATGACCACAGCATCATCATCATCCCTTGAGATTATTTTACCACACTAAGTCGAGACCGTACACTTGTACGGGCAGAGAGGGTGCCTAACACCTTCCCTCTTTGTAACCGAGGTCCCTTACCCGGAATCTCGGATTGTAGACCAGGAGTCAATCTAAGGTCGGAGAATCTTCGGATTTTTCCAACCTTACGTATTCCGTGGTTCTAGCCGACTGCGGGATTTTGAAATCATTCGGCTAGTGGCGACTCCAACAATCAAAATCAGCTTAATCACCTCCACCATCATCCACCACAACAACATTTTTCACAACAGCGTGGACGCCGATTTTTCAGTGTCTACAGTAGCAAACCCCCTTGGTAATTCAGTGGACCTAAGTAAGATTTGTAAATCCTGTCCGATCATGATAGAGAATATAAATTTACCAGCTAATCTCATAGTTATGCCGATGTGAGAATACGATATTATATTGGGGATGGATTGGTTATCTTTATATCGGGCAAAAATCGATTGTTTTAAGAAGATGGTCATATTAAATATCGATGGGCGAGCACCGTTACAATTCCATGGGACACGAAGGAAGGGAGTACCGATCAGTTTGTCAGCCATTTCGGAAGTTGAACCTCAAGGAGTGGAACAAATTTCGATTGTTAATGAATTTCCAGAAGTATTTCAAGATATCCCTGGATTACCGCCAAAGAGAGATGTGGATTTCACAATCGATTTGGTACCTAGGACTGCACCAATCTCCAGAGCACCATACCGTATGGCACCTGTTGAATTGAGAGAATTAAGGGAGCAACTTCAGCAGCTCCAAGACCAAGGCTTCATTAGGGCTAGTACGTCGCCGTGGGGTGCACCGGTATTATTTGTAAGAAAGAAGGATGGTTCTTTGAGGCTATGCATCGATTACCGTCAACTTAATAAGGCGACTATCAAGAACAAGTACCACGCCGAGGATAAATGATTTATTCGATCGTTAAAGGGAGCTAAATATTTTTCAAAGATAGACCTACGATCTGGATATCATCAGTTGAGGATTAGAGATGAAGATGTATCCAAAACTGCCTTTAGGACTCGGTATGACCATTATGAATTTCTAGTGATGCCCTTCGAACTAACGAATGCTCCAGCAGTATTTATGGATCTCATGAACAGGGTCTTCAAACCGTATTTGGACCGATTCGTGATAGTGTTCATAGATGATATTTTAATTTACTCCAAGACGCAAGAAGATCATGCTGAACACCTCCGAATAGCTCTTCAGACTCTAAAGGACAATCAGTTGTATACCAAAGCTTCAAAATGTGACTTTTGGAAGAATGAAGTAAAGTTTTTAGGGCACGTAGTATCGGAAAAAGGAGTGTCGGTAGATCCATCGAAAGTCGAAGCAGTGTTAAATTGGGAGCAGCCCACCAATGTGACAGAAGTGCGCAGTTTTCTCGGATTAGCTGGTTATTATAGAAGGTTCATTGAGGGATTCTCTAAATTAGCAAGGCCGTTGACTAACTTGACCAAGAAGGGCACTTCTTTTAAATGGAATGAAAATTGCGAGCAGGCTTTCTCTGAATTGAAGAAGCGATTAACGGAAGCCCCAGTACTTTCTTTACCAGCAGAAGGGGAAAGATTTGTGGTATATACTGATGCATCTTATCAAGGGTTGGGATGCGTGCTGATGCAAAGTGGTAAAGTAATAGCATTCGCGTCAAGGCAGTTGAAACCTCATGAGCAGAATTATCCCACTCACGACTTAGAGCTTGCAGCTGTAGTGTTTGCCTTAAAATTTTGGAGACATTATCTTTATGGTGAGCAGTTTGAACTGTATTCGGATCACAAGAGCTTAAAGTATCTTTTTGATCAAAAGGACTTAAATATGCGGCAGAGGAGATGGATGGAATTCTTGAAGGATTATCATTTCGACATCTGCTATCATCCAGGTAAGGCAAACGTCGTAGCCGACGCGTTAAGCAGGAAGACGCGCAAGCTGGTGGCGAGCTTAATGATTAAAGAATGGGAGATGCTTGATATAGTTAAAGATTTTGAAGTTAGACTTCGTATCGATGAACCTCGGGCTTATATCAGTAACTTAGTGGTGCAACCCACTCTGGTAAGTAATTTCTTAATTATCCATTTAGATTGTCCTTTAATTCGTATATTAGGCTGTAGTTATTTAGAATTTTCTTTTTTAGGTGCGACGAATAATAGAAGCGCAAAAGAATGATGCATGGTTACAAGAGAAAATAACGGAAGAAGCGGGAAAGAACGACTCGGAGTGGCGAGTAAGCTCAGATGGTGGGGTTAGATTTCAAGGGAGGTTATGCGTTCCAGACATATCTGAATTGAAGCAAGAAGTTTTAAATGAGGCGCACCGTACAAAATTCACCATCCACCCAGGAGGAACCAAGATGTACCGTGATGTACGACGTCAATATTGGTGGAGTAATATGAAGAGGGAGATAGCCAGCTACGTTGCAAGGTGTCTTACTTGTCAGCACTTTAAAGTAGAGCATCAGAAGTCGTCGGGACTTTTACAACCGTTACAGGTCACAGAGTGAAAATGGGAGCATATATCGATGGATTTTATTGTCGGACTACCGAAAACAAGCCGTCATCATGATGCGATATGGGTGATCGTTGATAGGTTAACAAAGTTAGCACACTTCCTTCCTATACGCATTTCTTCATCCCTAGATGACTTAAGCAAGCAGTATATCAAGGAGATCGTTAGACTTCACGGCATTCCTGTATCTATAGTATCCGATCGAGACCCCAGGTTTACATCACGCTTTTGGATGAGTCTTCAGAAGGCATTGAGAACGACGCTAAACTACAGCACGACTTTTCATCCGCATACTGATGGACAAACGGAGCGGGTAAATCAAATTCTCGAAGACATGCTTCGCAGCTGCATTCTGGACTTCAAGGAAAATTGGGACGACCACCTCTATTTAATAGAATTCGCCTATAATAATAGTTTTCAGTCCAGTATTGGCATGGCACCATTCGAAGCTTTATACGGAAGATCCTGCAGATCCCCAAGTTGTTGGACCGAAGTGGGTGAAAGAACATTGTTGGGACCGGAACTAGTGCAAGAGACATCCGAGAAGATTCTTGTCATCAAAGAACGTCTACGTACGGCTCAGAGTCGCCAGAAGAGCTACGCCGACAATCGTCGAAAGAACTTGGAGTTCGCCATAGGAGATCATGTGTTCCTGAAGGTATCCCCGATGAAAGGAGTTATGCGATTTGGAAAGAAAGGAAAATTGGCACCACGCTACATTGGACCATTCGAGATCTTGCAGAGAGTAGGCCTCGTAGCCTACAGACTAGCCTTACCTCCTCAACTTTTTGGTATCCACGACGTATTTCATGTATCTATGCTTCGGAAGTACGAGAGAGATGCATCACATATCATTGACTGGGAGCCGCTAAAAATTCGGGAGGACGTTTCATACATAGAGCAACCGATCCGCATCCTCGACAGGAAGGAGCAAGTAATTCGAACAAGATCGATACCACTCGTGAAAGTTCAGTGGGGGCATCATGGAGAGGAAGAAGCTTCGTGGGAGCGAGAGAATGAAATCCGAGAGAAGTACCCTCATCTCTTCATATGATATGTATGTTAAATTTCGAGGACGAAATTTTTATTAAGGGGGGTAGAATGTAACAACCCATTTTTTTTTATGAGAAGTAACCCCACCGTCGGCTTATGCGTGGTCCACCTGAGTTTTGGATCAGTCTCATTTTTGGCCTTACATCTTCTCTTGGCTTGGCTGAGATGATGGACGGATTAGATTTATACTATTGCTAGTGGGACCTACCAGATCTAAAGAAATAAAAATAAAATAAGTTATACCTTTCGCACGCCGACTAAACCACGTTCTCCATTCTCCTTCCTTTTCGTACGGTAATGGGCGCCGAAACCTCCGACTAATTGAAACCGTCCCGTAATCTACACCTCCATTTTTATTACGCATCCATTTATAAAAAAAAAAAACAAGGGAGAGAGTGAAAGAATCGAAGAAATCAATCAAAAAAAATATAGAGGGAGAGTGAGAACCCGGTAGATCAAGAGAGAGAGATTTGTGCGGGGCCGGATCATCAACTTTGAGGTAGGTGATCTTATCTCGAAATTTAATATTTTTAGTTAATTATTATTTTTATTATTCCAGCATTTTAATAGGAATATTATTATAGTGATTATTATGTGGGTAATTCTCCTCCACTATGAATTTTCTGATTTTATATATTTCTGAAATTATTTAAAATAACTTTAATAAATATTTCCAAATTCATTTATACATGATATCTATTTTTCTAAATTTTAGTAATTACTGAATCTACTTAATTTGTAAATTAGATCACAATATCTTTTATTTCCGAAATTAAGTGTTAAGATTTATACCATAAATCTGAGTTAGAGTAATTAATTTAAATTAGTTGGTTAGAATAAATACTAATTAAATTTATTCTAAATTAAAATATATACATATTATATATATATAATAAATAGATAATAATAATTTTACTAAATTTGTATTCTGATTTAGAAGTTTTAAAATCCCTTTTGGTCAAATTAAATTGTTATAAGTCTAAATTGTAAGTATTTAAGGTTTTATATGATTTAATTTAGATGATTATTAAATTATTTAAATCAAAATCTTAACTTGATGTTAAATTAAACTTTCAATTCATACTAATTTAAACTCTGATATAAGATTTTAAAAAATAAATAAATAAACAATTTATCTGAAGCTATAATTTAATTTATAAAAGTATTTGTGTTATCATGTGCCACAATTACAATTTCCGAGTGCATGCGTGTCAATCGTCATACTCTGCCAGAGTACCAAATAACTCCTCATGATATGTCAGAGGATGCACTATGAGAACCTACTTTATTGGAGAAGGTTTCAAGTCCATCAAGTTGGACCACAAGTTACGATCTACCTACCAATAGATTTATGACATACTAAGTTCATACAAAATCCAACCCTTCTAATACATCTAAACAACATGAAGATCACTTATATGAAACATTATTCCTATATACTAGTCAGGATATCCTCAAAATTAGGAAATAACTTAAAACTGTTGATAAATATTATTATTCATTTAATGAGTGAATGTAAGTGTATTTTTTTATTTTTTTTTTAGTGATCCTAATTGTTTAATAAACCTAGTGAATGGGTTAGATTTTTCACATATATTAAAGGTTAGAATTCACATATATTAAAGGTTAGAAATTATTTACTTGATGGACCGTAATGTTTCCAACCGGTTGTACTGGAGATCTTTTTATTTTAATGGAACTCTGTTAGTACGAGATATGCCAGTATGACTACAATTTTACTCGTCTCTACATGCGGAACATAACACACGTGTGTAAGTCTGAGAAATCTACTATGTAATCCACATCTTCAATTTGCCCAGATAAAGTAATATATATATATAATAATAATAAATAAAAAGAGCACGGTCTGTCTATTTTCTTGGGCACTATGAATGAATGAAAGCTAACAATGTTCCTTATTCAACTTACAAGTATGGTCCACCTATTTAGTTTAACTACCAAATTTTCAGTAAGAGGAACATTGAAAACATGACCTCTCAAATGAACGGAATAGATATCACACACGTGGCTCGTGTAGCACGTGACACACGAGTAGGATTCAAATCCTACTTGCGCAAGTAGCTTTCCCAATTTTTTTATGAAGAAATGAATGGTAGGGCATTGAAGTTGCTGTATGAATTCTAGAAATGAACCAACAGTTTTGGATTGTGCAAAGGGTCATAACCCTTTAGATTCTGTAGTGTAAAGATTCACATATACCTGTATTTTTAAATTATTAATTTGAGTGACACCAAATACTCAGTTTGTTGTATGAATTTATTTCCACACTCTGCCTCCTTATTAAATAACACTGTCATGATAGTCTACTGCCATTCTTAATATGGTGGTGACTCCTCAACCGTCCATCATGAAATGCTTGTACGGTAAATTTGATCGTCCAAATTGATGAACCAACTTTAATGGTGGACCACCAAAAATTTGAGCTGAGAATGTGAAATAACTATGAATTTTAGTAGGCCCCATCTTCTCAATGTGAGATTTATTGCTCAAGGGTGAAGCTCATGTAGAACTTGATATTTTAACAAATTTATGCACCTTGTTCAGAACTTGCATTATAGTTTAGAAATTAGATTGATTAAATTATTAATCATTATTTTGTCGATATTGAAATTGTTCATGTTATTCATGTTTATCTATTGATTATTTAATTGTAAAAAAAAATGGTGTATAAATTAGCAAGTAGGGCAATCGTGTCCCTTGGGTGAGAGACCCTAAAGCTAGCAAGTAGGGCAATCGTGTCCCTTGGGTGAAAGACCCTAGAACCCACTGGATCCATTGGAGTCTTCTTTGTGTACGGCGTATGAGTACAATTGTGTGCGTGGACATACGTCAGATGTACAACTGGAGCAGTAGTCTGACCAGCTAACGTGTAAATGGGTCCCTCACCAGGAGGTACCAGTGCGTGGGCGTTAATGCAACGTGACCATCCACTTGGGTACGGTGTTGTAAGAAATAATTTAAATGTTACAAGTATTCATGGAAATATTACATGCATTGCATTTTCTTTTGTTACATTCTGTTATCTGTATTTATTTTTCCTTCATTGTTATAAAAGTAATATTACCTGAACATATTGAATTTTGGGTAAGAAATGACCTTCATCGGGTCATTATGCTCATCCTACTAAAATAAAATGTACAGGTGAAGAGCTGGAATACTACGAGCAGGCGGGCCTCTACTATTAATGTTATTTTCTAGAAAATTTATTTAGTTTTATTTCAATTCAGTTTTCTTTGTTAATTAGGTTTAGTTTATATTTAAATTTCGATGTAGAAATGAACAACTATCAAAGAATTGAGTTTAATAAATATTCAGTTGTATTTTCTTTTAGATTATGTTGAATATTAGTTGAATCAGCTAGAATGTAATAAATGTCATCATATCATAATTCACACCTTAGGATTCGGGTCTTGAATACCTTATTTAGGTACCCGAATTTCGGGGCGTGACATCCATCGCCATTGTTTCCTGTGGTCAGGTCCACCTGAGATTAGATCAGCCTCATTTTTGAGCTCATCTACTAAAATGAGGGGGTCAAAGGGATAGTCGGCTTGGATAAAATACATACATCATAGTGGCGCCACAACGCTTTTCCAACACGTAGAGATTGAAGGGATCACTACCGAATCTGAATCCGATAACAGTTGTGATTGAGCATCCACCGTTAATAACTTCCTAGGCCCACTGTACTTTTTATTTACCATCCAAGGAAAGCACAAATAGCAACCTAATTGAAAACTTTATTAGCCCAAGAAGTTTTTAATGATAGAAATTCAATATCTAGTGGTCTACGTGATATTTGGATCTATCTCATTTTTTGAACCATGTCCTAAAACAAGATGAAAAAACGTATGGACGGTGTGGATATACAACACATAAATCAAGATTGCCCTCACTATCAAGGTCTTACCCACCCCGCCTTACCCAATCCGCCAGCCTGTCCATCAGATGCTCCCGTGCATGTTACGCCAGAGTGCCCATTACGTGGGCCACACCAGAGAAATATCCTCATATGCGCCACACCACAGAGAATACTAGAGGACACTGAAGGGCGGGCGTAGGATATAAACTTCCAAATTGAATGTGGGTCCACCACGTCGTTTGTGTTTTATGATCCAATCCATTCATCAGATGTGGGCCCTCCATTTAGTGAGCCACACATTAGATGGTAGGAGCCAGACATGGATCGGTCACTGGTTTTCAATAGGTGCAGGTGCACGGATGTTTTTGTTCTGTAATTTTCGGATAATCGCCCGTCACCTACCCACCCACCAACCTTAACACGCAAGGGTGATTTAAAAATTAAAACTGATCGTCAACCTAAGGCATCGAAAGTATACTCGGGTTTTGCGTTCTCGCAAATGGGGCTCATGCTCCAGAGATCAGACCGTTCATCTGTTGCATCACCTCACAGATGGACCATGATCTAGAAACCTTCACTGATAGAATTATCTTACTAGTCTTTCAGTTGTCTCTTAAAAATCGACGGTTAAGAGGAGAACAGCATCAACGGCCCACATTTAAGTAAAAGTATCGCAAGATTGGGAAGCTAGCATGACTTTTGCAATGTTGACCATCGACGGTGTGATGGTAAATATCAAGGCATGGATTACCAAATAATGGGCCCCACTCGTCAGAAACGAGAACCCGAGTATGCTGTGTAAAGCCGAGGATCGCGTGGTTCCTCTTCAGTCAACCTTGTACTTGTACGGGAAAATGGGAGTACACATACGTTCCATTTCGAAAGAAAGAAGTACGACATGCGACCCGCTTTGCAAGTATACGTGCGTGGTCAGTTAGGAAGGAGGGGCCAATGGTATTCAGTAATCTAGACCATTGGTCTATTAAGTATAGCTCCGATGGACTGTGGAAGAAAATATATGCCGTTTTCAAAGATACTAGCTACCGATTATGGGACATCTTACTGATTAATGTGGACCGTTAATATATTTCTCTTACTAAAACTTGGTTTTAGGCCTCGAATCGAATGGTGACGTCCGTCCTATCAAGAATAATTTTGAGAAATGGTGTATCTACGTCAGGGTGTAACAGATCAACGGTATATATCATTGAATCAAGTACCTCACTTGGCAAAATTGAAAACACGTGATGTACTGTGCGAAGTCGCGAAAGATTTTCCGCCCGACAGGATTCCAGGCAGGTCTCTGTGGGCCCTACCTCCGTTTTATCCCGTTCTCCAAAATATGAGGCAGGTACATGGCTCAAGTGGACCACAAAGTGGGGATTGAACTTCCACCATTAAAAACTTTTTGGGAGCCGGGGAAGTTACGGGTCAAGCTGATATTTGTGATTTCACTTCATCCACGTCTACATGACATTATGAATAGGTTGTATGGTAAAAAAAAACATCACGTTGGCCCTTAGAAAGGTTTCAACGGTGGTTGTCATTATCACTGCAGCTTTGGTGTGGCAACCGTGGTGTATGCGTCTTATCCACACCGTCCATCCATTTTTTTAGGATAATTTTAATAAGTGGAAAATGTGGTGTATGCGTCTTATCCACACCGTTCATCCATTTTTTTCGTATAATTTTAGGAAATAGGCCCAAAAATGAGGCAGTTAAGAGGCTCAATTGGACCACACCACAGGAAGCAAAGGTGATAATGATTCTCACCGTTGAAACTTTTCTAGAGCCCACCATAATGTTTATTGTCCATCCAACCTATTCATAAAGTTACATATACCTGGTCGAAGAGAAAACAAAAATATCAGCTCCATCCAAAACTTCTGTGGCCCCAAGAAGTTTTCAATGGTAATATCTTAATCCCCATTTTGTAGTCCACTTGAGAATTGGATCTACCTCATTTTTTGTCTTATACCCTAAAATGATACGAAAAAATAGATGGACGGTGTGGATGAGATCCATACACCACGGTGGTCACTCAAAGCTACTGCCCGTTCCCAGCATACTGGTGGGGGTAGGACGCAATCTGCGTCCGACGTTCTCTTCATTTGGAGAGGAGGATTAGCCAGTGAACTCGATCCATCATGTATAGCAGCTTAATTCATACGTGAGCGATATCTCATCCACTCATCAGTTCGGTCCCATTCTTTCGATCAGACGTACATACGTGGCCCATCTGTAGAGTGAACTTAACATTTTTTGGGAAATAAATTTTCAAGATGGGCGGCATCTGATGGATGGTGCAGATCTGGCACACTTGTGCTACTTTGGCCCATCTGCTGTGAAGCCCTTATTATTTCATCTCACACGAGCGAGTTCACTTGGCAATTGCCAATGGTCTATATTCCTCCTAGAATACAATCTACTTTCAACGTAAAGTACGATGTGTGGGGATGATAGTTTATCACCATTTCTCTAGCTGAGGTGTCTCATCCACCGTACAAGTGGCATTAGTAGAAATCAATCCATGCCGTCCAAATTGTAGAACCCATTGTGGACGCAGCATGGCCCAGCAACAGCATAGCTTGCAGTTAAATATTTTATATATACAAAAAAAAAAAAAAACAACAGTCCAAATTCAACTAGTAAAATCGGATGGTCAGGATGGTTCAATTAATTCATATCAGTTTCGGGATGCGCTCTATACACGATGGGGCACACTATTTGGATGGTTACGATTAATGCAGAAATGACACCACAACATAAGAATCGGTAATGAAATATCACCATAGTCTTTCCCTAACACCAGTGCTGTTCAGCAGATCCAATATCCGTATAATTTGCACGTGGGGAAGCACGTGGATAGACGGCGACATGAGTCCAAGGTCCAACTCTAATATAAACCCATTGAATTGGTCAGTTCAGTGTGCTCGAGTGCAGTGAACCTTCGTGCACCATCTTCGTACTTGGGTCATGCAAAAACTCCCAACAATTCATCTTGACCGTCCATCCATTTCAACCACTCTTCATCGATTGCTGTACAAACATCACACCAATCAAAAGGTTTCATTCATCAGTTTCTGTACTTATCCGTTCGTTTTCCAAGACACAGATGGCTATGATCATCTTATAGATGTAACTCTTCAGAACCATAGATGCACGCCGCAGTAGGCTTCATGAATGAATGGTTTGTATCAATTTTCATGCTTTTACTTTGTTATCAACTATTTTCACGATATAGATTCCCTCGATGGAATCATATATATTGCATGGTGTCCTATTTAGGTTGTTCCCTACAAGATGGATGGTCCAGATCAATATATTAAACTGTCCACACCTTCCAAAAGTGTAGCTGGTATTGCATGCATCGGTGCACTGGAAAATAGATCTCATTTTAGGGGAAATATTAGGTAGAAAAGTCCACTACTTAATAATAATAATAATAAAGAGAGAGAAAAGAATTCTCAAGTCTCACATGTTGAAGCACAAGTTATAGTACACCCATCAAATAAATTCCAACCTATTAAGTTCATATAAAATCCAACCCTTCCAGTAGATTGATCTTACTATAAGGATTAGCTATAAAATAAAAATAAAAAATCAGCTCCGTCTACTCATCAAATGGGCCATACTACATAAAAACAGTTTCTATACATTGTTAAATAAAAATATACAAGTTGGTCCAGTCAACAAGTGGATGTAGATTATTTTATATTAGATAATTCTCATGATATTTTCAATCTGTTGGACGGATTGGATTTTGTACATAAATGAAAGGTTGGATGTTACCCGATGGTGGACAGTAACTCGTAGTTTAACTGATTGGACTTGAAACTTTCTCATAAATACATATACTCACCAACCAAAGGTGGGCGCAGACCGGGCGAGATCTTTTTAGGGTAGTTTTTTAGTATAAACCTGAGTACTAACCGTCTTTTTTTATTTCACCCAAACAAAACTTACCTAATCAAAGCAGACCTTTACTGATACAGCCACAACTACTTTACCCTTAAAATCCTCTCTCCATGCCCTGAAAATTTACTTTGATAGCTTGAGCTTTCGAGCCTCGTAAAAAAAATAAAATTTTATAAAGGTATAGAAGGAAGGAGTCTACAGTACTTTTTAAAAAAAATATATATTTTTTTTTTGAGAAAATGACCACTGTAGACAACACCTTTTACCCAGCGATTTCTATGAAAGACTACAAACCTTAGTTAACAATCTAGATTAGCACGTGCGGACAGCGACGTTGAGGACGAAACTACCCCTCCTTTTCGCTGCGAAGACGTGCGCTGACGCTCCTCGAACTGAGAGTTGTACGAACGGCTTAAAAGGACTGGGGTCGGTGGTCTGTGGGCCCCACCATGATGTATGCTATTCATCCATGCCGTCCATATATTTTTCCATATCATTTTATGGTATACGACCAAAAATGAGGTATATGCAAATCTCAAGTGTACCACATTACAGGAAACAGTGTTGAATGAGCGTCGACCATTAAAAACACTTTGGGGGCCCACTGTGATGTTCATGAGAAATCCTCCCGTCTAAGTTCATTCATAGGTCACAAAGACCTGGATGAAGAAGAAAAACAAATTTCATAATGATCCAAAACTTCTATAACCCCTAAAAGGGTTTCAATAGTAGACGTTCAATTCCCCATTGCCTTTTACAGTGTGGTCTACTTGATAGTTAGATCTATCTTATTTTTAGTCTCAAGCCTAAATACGAGCTGGCCAAATAGATGGACGGTTTGGATATAACACATACCTCATAATAGGACCCACAAAAGCGGTGGGATTTAAAAAAAAAAAAAAAAAAAATATCGACAGCCAGTCGATATATCGAAAATGGTCCAGAACTGTTAAAGTGAGTTTTCTTCAAAAATCTTGCAATTTTCGATATATCGATGTTTGTCGATATATCGAAAAAGGTGGTTTACCTTTAGCTACGGATTATTATAACCATAGCTATAATCGTAGTCGTGTCCGTCTTTGAAATTTTTATTTATTTTTTATTTTTACATAGAAAAATTTATTCTACCTACAATTTTCTTTAATACATATTTATATAAATAAGTATATATAAGCATATAAAATTTTTTTCTCTCTTTTTTTTTTCATTTATTTCTTTAATCATTTAACAAGAATATCTTCTAAACTAAAATTAGTTACTTGATGTACCACATATGATTTTGGGGTAAGAGAAGCTACTTTAGCCAACCAACCTAGTTATTTTCCAAGATTCCATCAGGTCGATGGTTGAGCGAGGCAACGTAAAATTGAGCGAGGCAACGTAGAAAACAGCGAGGAACTACGATTTGAGCTGGCAACCTCAGGAATTGAGCGAGGAAGCTAGAAATTGAGCGAGGCAACGTAGAAATTGAGTGAGGGAAGCTAGAAATTGAGCGAGGCAACGTAGAAATTGAGCGAGGGAAGCTAGAAATTGAGCGAGGGAAGCTAGAAATTGAGCGAGGGAAGCTAGAAATTGAGCGAGGCAACCTAGAAATTGAGCGAGGGAAGGTAGAAATTGACGGGGCAAACATCAAAATAGGCGAGGGAAGCTAGAAAATCGGCGGGGCAAACTAGAAAATCAGCTGGGCAAACTAGAAAATCGGCGGGGTAGACTTTAAAATCGGCGGGGGAAGCTAGAAAATCGGTATGAGGTAAACTAGAAAATTGGGGAGACATTAAAATCGGCGGGGCAAACTAGAAAATCATGGGGGGAAACTTTAAAATTGGTGGGGAAACTAGAAAATCGGCGGTGGAAACATGTAATTGGGCGGGGTAAACTAGAAAATCGGTGAGGCAAACAGTTGAATCATTCTTGAGTGCCATAGAATTTTTGGATTAAGCTCTCATTTGACACATTAGATAACACTATCTCTTGTTCACAACCATCTCATCGCTGCTTCCGGTCTGTTCTTTGCCTCAGTGTCTTTCTCATCATTGTCAAATCGACCGAGAATGACTCAATTGTAGGCTTTCATCTGAAAGACTACCCCATTACTTGCTATATTGGATAAACCCATCATGATTGCAAAAGTAAATGCTGACAAGTTTACTCATCTTGCTTCCAAATATCAAGTCGAGTATGTTTCTCTATTCTTTAGTTTCCTTGCCCTTCCGTATTATAAATATCCATTGTTTAATACCTTGAATGTGAAACTCGACGTGGCAAATCACAAAATCGGCGGGACAAACCACAAAAGGGAGGGGTATTTTCATCCTCAAATTCGTTGTCCGTACGCGCAAGTCTAAGTTGCAAACCAAGGTTTGTCTTCTTTCATAAAAAAAAATTTGGATAAAAGGTGGGGTCCATGATCCTAAATTTCTCTTCCCTGTAATGTGGTACACTTGAGATTTGGATATACCTCGTTTTTGGGCTCGTATCATAAAATGATCTGGAAAAATATATGGACGGCATGGATGAAAAGCCTACATCATAGTGGGGCCCACTACTACTGCATCAAATGTTGGTGGTTGGTAATCATATTAGTGTCACACCAACACAGGAAGAATATACATGGTTTCTCTCTTTCAACCACGCAGCACTTAAAATTACTTATTTAATTGCATGGTCCAAACATCGAAGTTAGGGTTGTTCAACAAATCGGGTTTTGGGACCATGACTCAAAATATGAGCGGACAAACTATAAAACAATGAGACAAATGAAATATGAGCAGGCAACTCAATTATGAGCGGACAAATGAAATATAAATTTCGGGCAAACTAGAAAATGAGCGGCAAATCGAAAAATGAGCGGGCAAACTAAAAATGAGAGGGCAAGCATGAAAATGAGTGGGGCAAGCATGAAAGTGAGCGGAGAAAACTAAAAATCAATAGCAAACTAGAAAATCACGGGAGACTAGAAAATCATTGGGAGACTGGAAAATCAATGGCAAACTAGAAAATCAATGGGCAAACATGAAAATCGGCCTGGGAACACTAGAAAATCACGGTGCAACATGAAAATCAGTAGCTGGGGAGACATGAAAATGAGCGGGCAAACATGAAAATGAGGGGGGACACTAGAAAAACAATGGGACAAACTACAAATTCAATGGGGAGACTAGAAAATCAATGGGAGATGGAAAATCAGTGGGCAAATATGAAAATCACGTGGAGACACTAGAAAATCAACAGTGCAATATGAACATCAGCGGGGGAGACATGAAAATCATCGGGGCAAACATGAAAATCATCGGGGGACATTAGAAAAACAGCGGGGCAAACTACAAAGTCAATGGAGGAGAGTAAAAATACGGGGAGATCAAAAATCAAATAGGCAAACATGAAAATCAGCGGGAGAAACATGAAAATCAGCGGGGGACACTAGAAAATCAACGGGTGCAACATGAAAATCAGCGGGGCAAACTGAAATATCAGCGGGCCCACTGTTTCCCATGGTATGATCCACTTGATCTTTTGATATGCTTCAATTTGGGGGCTAAACCCCTTAAAATAAATGGAAAAACGGATGAACGACATGGATATACTACATACATTCAATGTGGGCCCAACTGAGTTTACTTAGTACAATGGGAGCGTACTGACTAACTCGAAGACGTTAATCCAGATTACGCTTGCTACGCCCCACAATGATGTTTTATTTGTAATACATCATGTTCATCACAATATGTAATACCCCTCCGTTTTCATCAAGTTTATGTTTAGGTTAAGGTTACATTTAAGATTAGGTGTAGGAGTTTAGGTTAAGGAGTTGATATTAGGATTAGGTGTAGGTTTAAGTTTAGGGATTTGAGAATACATTTAGGTTTTAGGTTATAAGTGTAGGTTATAGGTTAAGGTTTAGAGAATTGAGAATACATTAAGGTTTAGGTTTAGGGATTTGAGAATACATTTAGGTTTTAGGTTACAAGTGTACGATATAGGTTTAGGTTTAAGTTAGATTATAGGTTAAGGTTTAGGGAATTGAGAATAAGTTAAGGTTTAGGTTTAGGGAATTTTAGAATCCAATTGCATTTCTATTACAAACTGCCAAACACTTCACAATCACCTCCATTCGAATACTAGTGTTTGAAATGCAAACTCTCAAGCAAGTAGGCCCTTAAACAAAAAAAATGATTTTGAGAGTGACAAGGTGGTTCGCAGATCATGAAATTTGTTGTGGCATTTGCGTGCAAGATCGATTCCATTCATAAGATGAGTCTTACACTAAATGTGTCTGAACCCGAAAACCATGCAACGACGCCAAGTACGGACCTTTAGTCACTTTTCTCGGGAGAATCCATTTTCCTCATCTTTGGGGTCACTTAACCCAAGCCCAACCTAAGTTTTATCGGGTTGGTGTTTGTATAGCCCAAGCTTGAAATTAAGCGGGCAAACTCTCAAGCAAGTAGGCCCTTAAACAAGAAAATGATTTTGAGAGTGACAAGGTGGTTCGCAGATCATGAGTTGTTGTGGCATTTGCGTGCAAGATCAGTTCCATTCATAAGGTGAGTCTTACACTAAATGTGTCTGAACCCGAAAACCATGCAACGACGCCAAGTACAGACCTTTAGTCACTTTTCTCAGGAGAATCCATTTTCCTCATGCTGGGGTCACTTAACCTAAGCCCAACCTAAGTTTTATCGGGTTGGTGTTTGTATAGCCCAAGCTTGAAATTAACGGGGTAAGCTAGAAAATCAACGGGGTAAGCTAGAAAATCAATGGGCAAACTAGAAATCAGGGGCAAAGTAGAAAATCAACGGGCCAAACTAGAAAATCACGAGGCAAACTAGAAAATCAATGGGAAAACTAGAAAATCAGTAGGGGCAAACATGAAATTCAGCGGGGGAAACTAGAAAATCAGCGGGCCAAATTAGAAAATCGGCGGGCAAACTAGGAAATTAGTGGGGAAACTAGAAAATCAACGGGTCAAACATGAAATTCAATGGGAAACTAGAAAATCAATGGGCAAACTAGAAAATCATGCGGGGTAAACTAAGAAATCAATAGGCAAACTAGAAAATCATTGAGGCAAACTAGGAAATCGGGGGGGCAAACATGAAATTGGGGGTAAACATGAAATTCAGCGGGGCAAACTTCACAGATAATTTCATAACTTGAACCGATAAATCTAAATGTATCCAATGTTCAAATAAACCACACCAACATTAGAAGTATACCTTCTATATAAACAATCCACACTCAATTATAATTTATAAGTAACTAATATATATATTGATCGGGTTTGGGTTGGGTCGGGCAACCTGAGACCTCAACCCAAGCCCAACATAAGTTTTATCGGGTTGGTGTTTGTATAGCCCAAGCTTGAGATTAGACCCGATATATCCTACCCGAGCCCAACTCAATGTCGGGTCGGTCATGGGACGGTCGGGTTGAACCCGCCCACCTTTCAGCTGTACATGAAATTGAGTGGGGCAAACATGAAATTGAGCGGGGCAAACTAGAAATTGAGCCGTATATGAAATTGAACCCGCCCACCTTTTTATTTATTATTACACATGCACACACACCCCACACACTCACGCTGGTGGAATTTCACCACGTATGGGTACTCGAACCCTTGACCGGGAGTTAAAGGTCTTGAGAGTTTACCACCCGAGCAAGAGTAAGGACCCCAGCACAGTATATTTTAAACTCAGTTGGGCCCACATTGAATGTATGTAGTATATCCACGCTCGTCCATCCGTTTTTCCATATATTTTAAGGGGTTTAGCCCTAAATTGAAGCATATCAAAAGATCAAGTGGATCATACCACGAGAAATAATGGGCATAATGATTTTCACCGTTGAAACCATAGTTGGCCCAACAGTGATGTTTGTTTGTTATCAAACCTATTCATAAGATCATACAGACATGTTTGCCCCGCCAATTTTCTTGCTTGCCCCGCTCATTTTCATGCTTGCCCCACCAACCCGATAAAACTTAGGTTGGGCTTGGGTTGAGGTCTCAGGTTGCCTGACCCAACCCGAACCCGATCAATATATTAGTTACTTATAAATTATACTTGAGTGTAGATTGTTTGTGTAGAAGGTACACTAGTGATGTCGGGTCTCATTTGTCCATGTCATTTCCAAGGACTCAAGCTAACAAGATATGCCGGATTTCTCTCTCCCAAATAGATTGCGTGCTATGATACATGACTTTTTAAAGTAGTCCTATATTTTAGCTTAGTTTTTTAAAGAAGATATACCGGATTTCTCTCTTCCAAATGAATTTTCGACCATCGACCTGATAGAATCTTGGAAAATAACTAGGTTGGTTGACTAAATTAGCTTCTCCTACCCCAAAATCATATGTGGTAAGTTAAATAAATCATTCTAGTTTAGGAGATATGCTTGTTAAATAAATAGACAAAGAAATGAATTAAAGAATAGAAAAATATTTTTATATACTTATATATACATATTTATATAATTATGTATTATAGAAAAATGTAAAGGAGAAAATGTCCTCCGTGTAAAAAATAAAAAATAAAAAATAAAAAATAAAAGATAAAAATAAAAAGAAAAAAAAGTGCATAGCACTACATTTATGGCTACGGTTATAATCCGTAGCGATAGTCCTCTGACCGGTCGACCGGGTTGGTCGACCCCAACTTGCTGTCTCTCTCTTTTTCTTTTTCTTTTTTCTTTCCTTTTTCTTCTTCTTCTTTCCTGTTGTAATATTTACCGATTTTTGTGGGTCCCATTATGAGGTATGTGTTATATCCAAACCGTCTATCTATTTGGCGAACTCATATTAAGGCTTGAGGTGAAAAATAAGATGGATCTAGCTATCAAGTGGACCACACTATAAAAGGCAGTGGGGAATTGAACGTCTACCATTGAAACCCTTTTAGGGGTTACAGAAGTTTTGGATCATTATAAAATTTGTTTTTCCTCTTCATCCAGGTCTTTGTGACCCTATGAAGGAACTTAGACGGGGAGGATTTCTCACAAACATCACAGTGGGCCCCACCTGGGTTCCCTTCACGGGACCGTCCGTCAGCGCTCGTCTCTGCACGCCAGCCCGTGGAAGGCAGGGGTATTTTCGTCCTCAAATTCAGTGTCCGTACAAGGAGGTCCAAGTGCGTATGGTAAGTTTGTATTGTTTCAAAAATATCCAATGGATAAAAGGTGGGGTCCACAGTCGTAAATTTCTCTTTTTTTTTATAAGGCTAAAAAGAATTTCGTACTCTTGTAGACTGTACTAGTTAGTACACAGGCACCAAGAAATTGCCCATATCATTAAAAAAAATAAATCAGTTTGAATAGTCCGATCGTGGGCCTCGACTTAAATTAATTATTTTATATAAATAACGTTGATTTTATTATATAATTAGCCGATTTGTGGATGAACGGTTGAAGTGAAAAACACCAATGGTGTAAATTCATCAAGAAAGTGTCCACGAATCAGTGGTTAGGATTGTTAAATCAAATCTTAATTTTGAATTTTAGCTGTTTGATTTGAGTTGATGGATAAAAAATTGTGCAATTTCATGTGTGCGTGCATATCAACCGTCACACTCTGCCAGATTATCAAATAACTCCCCGTAGAAAACGAGGGAGCGGATTGCCTGTGACCCCCCGCACAGAGACATCTCTATGACGCGGCTGTGTGGGGTCCACAGAGACGTCCGTGACAAATCCACTCCGTTAATCTGTTTTTAAAGACCACAACAGAACAGGATTCTGAAAATCAGGAAGATTCAAGGCTCAGGTGGGCCATACCAACAAAACAGTGGAAACAACAACGTCCATCGTTGAAACCTTCCTGGAGAAGATCATGATGTTTATATGCCATCCAAACCGTTCATAGAACTATTACCAGTAAGATAAACTGTAGGAACAAATATCATCCAAATACAAAACTTCTGTCACCTCCGGACTCTCAATCCTCACTGTTTCGTGTGGTATGGCCTACCTGAGTTTTGAATCTGCTTTATTTTTAGAATCATGCCTATTGTGGTATTTCAAAACGGATGGACGGAGTGAATTTTTCACCGACATCTCTATGGGCCCCACACAGCCCCGGGCATACGCGGGGTCATGAGACTTTCACATGTCGGCTACTTTTAATTATGCTCCAGTGTCCTCAGAGAACTATAAGTTATAGTGCTCCTAATTGCACCAGTCCACTTCGACAGTTCAATTCATTGATCCAGACCGTCCATCAGGTCCAACACATATTTTATGGATTACTTTGAAAGCGTCACTCCAACATAACAAATGTTAAGAATTTATGGATGGCCTTTTAAATGGACGGTCAAGATTATTTACATAAAAACGTGTCTACAATTTGATTCATCTGCTTGGTGGAGCCCATCATGGATTGCTTATGACTCCTAGGAATTACTTTGTTTTGTGCAATTGCAACCATCCCATACATAGCTTCGCAAAAGGATGGTATAAAAATATGGTCGAATCATGGTTGGATTAGATCATTTTTGTTTGATTTTTGCATGCTAACTTATTTTGATAGATCGTTCACATCCATTGATAATTGAAAACATTAGCATTATAGACAAGTCCGTACAATGCCCCTTTTTTCTTTTTTCTTTTTGTCGTCGCCCAAAAACTTATCTCACCAAAGGCGATTTTTAGGGTATGAACGTTAGTTTTTTGACGAATATACCCGTCTGTTAGGGTAAGCAGTTGGAAAAAGCAAGGGTGTTTTCGTCTTTCTAGGTTTGTCCGTACGAACAATGGTCTACTTTCGTGCTTAAAGTTTTTTTGGTCTAATGAAAAAAGGTGGGTAGTACGTTGGGTCTATACGACGCAAAATCTCATTGATGATTTCTCTATGGTAAAAGTAGATTGATTTTTAAATTAATATTTTATTATTTTATTAACTGATGTATTTAAAGCCCAACTTGTAAATATGATTGAAATATAGAGTATAATGTCCCAGACTTAGCCAAATCAATATTCAACTTGTGCTTTAGGAGTTTTTATAGAATTTTTGAAAAGTGAATACACACACTCTTACACTCACACAAACCATATGTATTCTCGAACGTATGACCCCAGAGTAGATATACGATAGGGGTGCACATGGGTCGGTTCGGTCTGGTTATGGGGTGAAACTGGAACCGAACCGTTCCTAATGGTTCTAGGATTTTCGGAACCGGAACCAGACCGTTAGCACCCTATAACTGAACCAGAACCGGACCGTGAAAACTGGTTCAGTTTCGGATCGGTTCCACAGTTCTGGGCGATCGGGGAGAGAGAGAGAGAGAGAGAGAGAGAGAGAGAGAGAGAGATCAGTAGCAAGCAGCATGGTTGGGTTTGGTTAGGGACTTAGGGTTTAGTTTTTTTTTTTTAATTAGAATTAAGGTTCAGTTCCAGGTTCGGATCCACGGTTTAGTTCAATTCTACATACATTCGAACCGAGAACCGAACCGAACAAAACAACTTTTTGATTTTTGGAACAGGAACCGGAACCGGAATCAGTGCACTTTAGAACTGGACCAAACCGGACCGTTTGGTCGATTTCAGTTCGGTTCCACGGTTCTACCATTTCGATGTGCACCCCTAATGTACGGCGTCTACTACTAAGCGACAAGTAAAGACTCGCAAAATTTTATAAATAAATATGAAAAATTTTAAATTAAAATAAAAGTGTGTTAAAAACTATAAAGAATGATATATATATATATATATATATATATATATATATATATATATAAAGGAGGTCATTTGAGTGATGATAAATGAGACAAGTTGGTAAATTATTTACAACTTGCATTTAAATACCTTCAAATACTTGTAAATCATTTACAACTATGGGTCTGCTGGAGTGGGTTAAGAGATGGATTGGAAACCTATTTAGACCCTCCTTTTATAGGTTATGGTGGCCGGGGGTTATGGTCCGGGGGAATAAATTCAATGATCATTTGCTAGTTGTTGGAGAAAATTAGCCGTTTTATGACCGTTTTTTTACTGTTGTGCATGGGCCATTAAGTCAGCTGCGCATCTTTGATGCCGATTGTAGAGATAGCAATAGTTTTTCTAGTCATTGGCGCTAACCATGCAACAAGATTATAGCTGATGACATATACATTTGTTATAGTTTTTTTTCAAATGTAACTCTTTTCAGCCTCTCTTTATATATACTGAAAAACTCTCAACTGATTTTTAATATTATACTGGAGATCTCTTCTCATTATTTTTGGGTTACCACAGTATTATAATATTTGCTAGTAACTTAGTATTTTGCGTAGCAAATATTATAATATCGTGGACTCTCAACTGATCTTTAATATTATACTGGAGGTCTTTTCTCATTATTTTTGGGTTATCATAATATTATAATAATTTGCTAGTAACTTAGTATTATAATTTTATAAGTGTAAAGTGTACCACTAGCACCTTTACAGCCACACTGCCTCACATGCCCACGCCCTCGCATCGAGACCGAGCGAGCGCGATCCATAGTCTTTGGACTATGGTAAGAAAATATTATAATACTCCACTGTTTTCATTTAAATCACAAAATCTTCTCTTTCCTTTCCCATGTGAGACTATTCTAAAAAATTCACAAAAAAAGTGTTTTTCAAATATTTTTTAAAATATTATATTATTATTTATTTTAAAATAAATATTTATATAAAATCAATATTTTTGCAACAGGAAATGATTTACAACTAAAACCATTTACTACCATCGAAAGGACTCTTAATAGATGATTCTTAAAAAGTTAAAGATAATATAGAATAATTTAGAAAATGTTTAAAAGTTTTGATAGAATTCTGGTAGAAAAGTGTAAAATATTTCAATTTCTAAATAGTTTTTTACTGTAAATTTATATAACGAGAAGAGATCCTTATTTGTAATAAAGCCAAAAGTTGTATTTTTAAAAGCTTTGGTGTAATATAAGGCATCTTTCACATGTCTTGTATCACACTTGTTTCTTCCCTTGTGGTACTTAGCACATGGGGATTGCAATCCCGGGAACTACGGTGATATGATCCCAATTCCATGGAAGCTGACTTTAAATCCCATCCAATCCACCCTAATCCATTGAAATTTGCCTTAGACGGGGGAAGGTTGATCCCTGGATTGGCCGGGCGTGCCAAACGGACTGGGTATAGCAATACAGGGATATATCCAATCCCATGGATCTCAAGACAATCCACTGACAACACCATCGTTACCTAGAAATCCACGCCATCCACTCTAATACCATTCAATCCCTTCCAATCCACCCGGCCAAACCATGGGGTGTGTACTACTGAAAGCTGACTCTTTCACAATCGGACGAGAGTGAATAAGTTGTCACCCGGTAACAGCTTAGTGGGTGGTACCTTCAGTGTGGGGGGACCGCTTTAATGAATATGGTTTGTATCCAGCCGGTTATCATTTTTTCAGCTCTTTTAGATCCAAATCTCAGGTGGACCACACCACTTAAAAAACTGTTGAATAACCATTAAAAGCTTTTTTAGGCCATAAAAGTTCTGGATCAAGCTAATATTTATATTTTACCTTTAATCCAGTTCTGGTTGTCAATATCAATGGATTGGATGACAAATAAACATTACAGTAGACCTTGGGAAGTTTTTAATGGTGTGTGTTCAATCATCACTGTTTCTTGTGGTGTGGTCCACTTGAAATTTGGATGTACTTAAAATTTGGCACCAAATCTTAAAATGATCTGTAAAAATGAATGGACGGAGTGGATTTACAACATATCATCAAGGTGGACCATACCGTAAGGTTAACATGCACTGAACTGTTACTGGGTAACACCTAGCCTGTTTGGCCGGACGGATCCCATGGGATTAAGAGGGATGGGATGGATTTTAAGGTAATGATGGTGGTGTAGTGGATTGGTTTAAGATCCATGGGATTGCTGACAAGTTTACCTAGTTTGTTTGGCACGCCCGGCATATCCTGGGATTTTACCTTCCAATCCCTCCAACCAAAGGCACCATTGAGCGGGATTAGGAGAGATGGGATCAATTTTAAGGTAGTGATGGTGATGTCAGTGGATTGGTTTAAGATCTATAGGTTTGCTATATCTCGGGACAAGTTCATCGAGTCTGTTTGGCTCGTTTAGCATATCCCGGGATTTTACCATCCCATCCCTCCTAATCCCTCTCCAATGGGACTGTCACACGAGTGCTACACGATCAATGATTTGGAAAGCACTTGGACTATAACAATCAGCTCTCAATTAATAAATAGTTAAATTACAATTGCAATCCAGCTAAATCGTGTATCCAAACGCACCCCAACACTAGGTACTCTTGCTCGGGTGGTAGACTCTCAAGAGAATCCCACTGCGGCGTGAGTGTGTGTGGCGTGTGTAAAAAAAAAAAAACAAAAAAGGTATCGGCTATCCATACAATTTCAAAATATTTATCAATTTAGAATAAATAATTTATTTTTATTTTTAGCTGAGTTTTTTCCAATAATATTATGGCGACAAAATCATCAAAATCTGCAAATCTACCAAGAAATTTTCAAACCAAGAAATTAACTATTGTAGATATTCTAATCCTAACCAATCAAGTTCATTCACTGAATCCAACTTTGAAAAGTGAAAAGCGAAGGGGCAATCGTAAAGATGGCGAAAGATCCTATCACGTCCGAACGCTTACCATACGTTTCAGTTGTGTGGGGCCCACCGTGATGTGTGAGTGCCATCCAACGGGTTCATTAGATGTGCACCCGTCAATGTTCGATTAGATCCCAAAATACAGTCTGATTCATAACTCAGGCTAACCACACCAAAGGGAACAATGGGGGACGTTGGTGAAAGGACCCACCATAGAAACTTCCAGATGGAGTGTGGGTCCCACTGGGTTGTGTATATGTCATCCAATCCATTCATCAGGTGCTTCCTACCAGAGATAAAGGACACTGAACCTCATCACATTCAAAAATTTAGGTAGCCACAAAGAAGAATATGTGAGCCTGGAAGAATTATCGTACATTGCTCTATGTGGTGTGTCCCACCTGAGGGTTTTTTTTTAAAAAAATTTAGGAATGATTGTAAGCATTTCTGTGCCTATGAGGAATATCACCAGATGAACGGTTTAGATTCTACATAAACATCATGCGTAGGCCCCACGTAGCTCCTCTTTCCTGCCAACCTGTCACTTCTGTACAACATCCGAGCCTTCCAAAAGGTAGGCCACACTATAAAGATCAGGTTGTCTAAGAGGTTCTGGTTAGGGCTGTCAATGGACCGGATCTGCTGTTGGCTTCGGCCCAGATTTTGAACGGGCCAACTTGGGCTAAAATTTGATTTTGCCTGGCCCGAGCCCGGCCCATTGACTACCCTACATGTGGTTGCTTTATTGGCAACAATGATGGCATCAATGTTGGTATGGGTGATCTGAACGGTCCATCCAGTGGGTGGATGGGCCATAGTCTCAACTCGCTGTGATCAGATGATCCTAACCATCCAATGGGTTGGATGACCAAAATTTCATTGATCTTACTAGCAGCGGTGTCTGAATGGCACAGATTCTCTTATTGTGCCACACCTGTGGTGGCGTCCACCTGACCATCCAGCATCTAAATAGCTACCCCACAACTAAATGTGGCAAATGGTAATCAGGGCCGCAGATCTCGTGGGCCAACACGTGGATGGATCGTGGCCCAACAATCAACTAATCCACCCCACTAATCATAGTGCAGTTTGCCCCATCGAAAATTTGTGCACTGCTACTCTTCTATTACTTCCCTTCCCAATCTCTGAGGATTTTGGGCTACCATGCATTCATGTGGTGTGTGTCACTCGAAATAGTGAAGTTGCTCTCAAATTGCAGTTCTGATCCTGTGAAGGTTGATTTGAAAGTAATGTAATTGCAATTTAGAATAAAATCCCTCGATATAAATACTAATGAAGATAGTTATAATTGGATCATTTCCTCTTTGCTAAACTGAATTTTTGCAATTCTTTCAACTATGGTGGAGCCATTATGGGTGGATGAAGTCCCAAGAAATTTCAGAGCTGTTACTTCAGCCCAATGTTGCATTTTCTCTCTATAGTCTATTTGGGCTAATAATCTAATGACTTGGTTTGTGTGTAACATCGAATGATGACATGGCGCTAATGAAGAAGTGTCATGCATGTATGTCAAATATATGGGACTCATAGTGAAATGAGAAAATTTGTCATATCGTGCAAGAGAATCTATACTTTTAACTGTAGGTTCTATATCTGATACATATAGTTCTTCTTCATTGGTGCCACATCTTCACTAGACTGGGTGCATCTAGCGTCTACAGGCAATCTGCGTCCCTAATCCGAGATCATCTGGTCGAAGGTATCTTTTCAGCACTATCTATCATGTGAACTCCTTCAGATTAACAGTCTGGATTCCAGACTTCGTAATTTCTCTCTTCCACAAAAGAATGCAAGCACAGCGATGATGGTCAGATGCTAAGGCTGCATTTGAATGGAAATGTTCATTTAATAAAGAGGAAACACAAAAATATGAGAAGTAATCGAATTGTGGTTCCCTTCCATTTTAATCCAACTAGAGAAGAATGGAATTGTGAATCGGAATACTAGCAAAGTGGTTATTCCCACTTTGTTAGACAAACAATCGGCATTCATTTCGATAGCACATCCAAACATGCCCTAAAAGTGCATTCCTCAACATCAAAGCAAATAAAAAGGAAGAAACACCAGTGCTAAGATAAATGAATACCTGTCACTAGCTGAAAATCCATCATCTCCCACATTCAACCTTCCCCATCAGACCCATATCACTACAGGTGCTAGGCAACGAAGCCATCTCATTTTCGCGAGCTCCCGGTATCTGAAGAATGGAAGTGAAATTTTGTATATCTCTATACGTTTGAACCTTCCACCCTCTTGCAATCTGGGGCCCATGGGCCACGAAGATCATCTGCCTGTGTGCCTCACTGCACTCTCTCCACTCTAATGTCTTCTGCTCCAACCTATACCATCTTCAACCAATCTAATTACCAGCAGAATTCTATTGCTCGCAGTGTGATGAAGACGGCAAATCCTCATTGAGAAACACCCTCATGCAGGGGCTTCAGTAGTGTTCCTCATGTTTGATAATGGTAGTAACCATCCCATATCAAGATAAGAATAGAACATCAAAGGTGACAAAGGTGTAGAATTGGCAGGCGCCATTATGAAATTACATTGATATGGGGTTCCTGCAGCCCTAAGCTCTGTGGGACACCATAATTCATGTGTCATATCCACAGTTCATCCGTTCTAACAGCCCATTTTAGGATCCTACCATTAAAACTTTTCCACAGCTTCAGAAGTTTAGGATCAAGCTAATGCTTGGGTGCCGCCTTATGATCAGGTTGGATGGCATATAAACATCACAGTGTGCCTTGAGAAGGTTTCAGTAGTAGACATCTAAGTCACTACGGTTCAGTGTGGTCCACTTGAGTTTCCAACCTGCCTCATGTTTGGTTACCATGTACTGAAATGATCGGGTGGGAAACAGATGGATGGTGGATATAACATAATAGTAGAGCTCACACCTAGGGCTGCAGGAATCCACAGGATCCGGATTGCCAAGGGCCTGCTTGGGGATTAAATGGTATGGAATTGCATTAGAAGATATTAACACCATTACTTGCATGTATGGAAATACCAAAATATTTTGGTCATCCAATCCCATGTTTAGAATCAAATTCTTGCTGTGGAAAAAATAATACATTAACTAAGAATGCCATGTGTAAAGGGCATGAGTGGATGGGCAGCATAGATAAAACACATATCAACATGAGGCCGACACGCGTAGTGGATTTTAAAATCCTGCTAGACCAAAAATAATTCCCACTTAATCCCAACCCTTTCTGTCCTCCCCAAACGCATGATGGAAGTTGTACAGGACCAAATGCAATACCATCCCACCTAATCCCCATGTACCAAACATGACCTAGTGACCTAACAAGGCAGGATTTAATTGGCCACATGCAGCCATCATAAATAGAGGCCACACAAAGCATGTTTGAAAGTTGTTAGGCCACATACATCATCTGGGACATGCACATGGCCCAATTAAATCCTGCCACATTCAGTAACCAGTGGTGGCAGGGTCACCACGCAACCTGCATCCAAATCCATGCACATGGCAATCCGGATTCATGGGGCCACAGGCAGAGTAAGACCATGAACGTGGAATTTTTGTAATTTTAATAGTTGTCGAGATGATTTCTTCTGTTTTGGTAGGAGACCTCTAGGTTGCAGCCAAAAGCACAGCACGATCCCCCACAGTGCCAATGTGATATAAGTGAACCATATGCACTCATCAAATGAGCGCCACTAAGTATGCAGCACAATCTAAAAATCATGCCCGTGGGCCACAATTGTAGAAGATGGGTGGATAAAATGGATCACCAGCGTCCACATGTCAGCCCATCTGAACAAGTGACCCACCTGATATTTCACATTGGGCGCACTGGCATTTGCATTTGGTATGTGAAAATCGAATGCATGTGATGCATGAATCTAGGTAGAATCCTCATTTGATAGGAAAATTTTAAAACTTCCCGCTGGTGCAACAAATCCTACCATCCGTTGGATGGCAAAATTGGTATTCTGGTCTCTGGATAGAAATTACTAAACACTGCAAAAATAAATGATAGAATAGAAACAAAATGATGAAAGAAAGTATCAATCTTCTTCCTCAGCCTCATTCTCGGCAATGTTGAAGTAACGGAGCTCGTAGACATTGCGGTCTTTGTTGGAGGCAATGACCCGCAGCCAATCCCTCACATTGTGCTTCTTCAAGTACTTCTTGGTTAGGTACTTCAAATACCTGGACCACAAAACCTTTGCATGTCACATGAGAGAAAACAAAGAAATAAAAGGGAAAAAGAGCCCTATCAAGTGTTGAGCACAAATTTTGAAAGGTGAAATTTGGCGCAAACATACCATCCCTTAAAAAATCTATATTAACTAATCATCATCTAAACCTTAACCCAAAGAATTGGGGTTAGCTACATGAATACTTTTTCCCTATTAGCATTCATGCTGAAAGTTATGGCCAGAGCTGGGCATCGGACCGAGTTGGATCGGATTGGGTCTAACTCGACTCGATCCGGATTCTACATAGCCTGATCCGAACTCGATCCGATCCGGGACTGAGTCCGGGTCATTTGACTCGATCCGAACCGATGCACTGCTAGTATGACCCGAACTGAGTCTGACCCGGTAAGAAAAATTGAATCGGATCGGATTGGGTACCGTTCCGATCGAAAGAGAGAAGTGGCCGGTGGTGGAGGTATGTGTTGTATTCAAACCGTCCATCCATTTGGAGAGCTTGTCTGAAGGCTTGAGCCAAAAAATAAGATAGATCTAAAGATCATTTAGACCACACTGCAAAAAACAGTGGAGGATTGATCGTTTACCATTGAAACCCTTTTCAGATCACAGAAGTTTCGGATCAATATGAAATTTGTTTTTCCACTTCATCTATGTATTTTTTAAATTATTAACGGATTAGATGGAAAATAAATTTATGGTGGGGCCCATGTAACTTTGATCTCATTTGAGCCGTTCGCACAACTCGGAGCTCGAGGCGCGTACGCGCTCATCTTCGCACGACACGTGTTACAACAGGCTGTCACCCCTGTGTAGCTTGCGTGTGTCCGTGGGAAACGGATTGGCTAGTCTACTCTCCCTGACACAAGCCAATGGCTGGTGGTCAGTGCTATGTGGACACCACCATGTTGTATGTGTTTAATCCATGACGTCCATCTATTTTTAAGGATCATTTTACGATACAAGTCCAAAAATGAGGTATATCCAAATCTCGTTTGAACCACATTACAGGAAACAGTGTTGAATGAGGATCGACCATTAAAAACATTTTGGGGCCAATAAAACTTTTGGATCAAGATGATCTTTGTTTTTTCTCTTCATCTAGGACCGTATGACCTAATCAACAGATTGGATGTCAAATAAACAGTATAGTGGGCCTTAGGAGGATTTTAATGGTGGATATCCAATCTCTATTGTTTTCATGTGCTGTGGTCCACCTGATATTTATATTCCTCTCATGTTTGGGATCAAGCCATAAAATTATTGTTAAAAATGGATGAGCGGAATGGATGAAAAGCACACATCATGGTGGGCCCCACAGAGCATCGACCACCAGCCAATCCGTTTCCGTGGCCGTGTGGGACGCGAATTAGCTACTGACAGGTTAGTAGCTAGACTCCCTGCCGAATTGATGTGACCAAGTTCTGTGGGACCCATCATAATATATGTGTTGTATCCACACCGTCCATTCATTTGGAGATATCAATTGAGGGCAGGAGCCAAAGAATGAGTCAGATCCAAAGCTCAAATGGACCGCACCACAGAAAACAGCGGAGAGAGTGACGCTCACCATTAAAATTTTTTAAGGCCCACAAAAGTTTCTGATCAAACTGAAATTTGTGTTTTCCCTTCTTTCATGTCTGTCTTAACTTGTGAACACGTTAGATCTCAGATAAACATCATAGTGGACCTTAGGAAGGTCTCAACGGTAGAGTCACTCTTCCCACTATTTTCTGTGGTGCGGTCCACTCCAAATCTAGATCTTACTCATTCTTTGTCTCATGGCCTAAAATGATCTCTACAAATTGATGGACGATGTGGATACAACACATACATCATGGTGGGTCCCACATAACCTGGTGACGTGACTTCAGTACGAGTCTTACAGCTCTTGCTGGCTACTCAACCCGTTTGTCACTTTTCAATTTTCATCATATTGCGTATTACATAAGAAACCCATTTGAGCTTATCAACACAACAAGGTTGTATAGTCGCCCGAAGCATGAATGCATGTGTTTGATCCGCACCGTCCATTCATTTTTCCAGATCATTTTAGGGGTTGAACCCATTGTTTTGTTGAAGGGAGTAGATGAGTGGTAAAAAGATAATGAGAGGGGAGGTGTTTGCACATGAGAAAAATGACGGATCTGATCGGATCGAATCAGATCGGTCCGGATGGGCATTGAACCGAACCCGATCCGATGGACGGTCGGATCAAACTGACCCTACTCGAACCGCACCGATCCAGGCTGTCGATTCGGTTCGAATCAGGTCGGATCGGGTCAGATATGCCCACCTCTAGTTATGGCACAAGTTTGATGCCAGCTGCCAACCTGATGCAACTCTCCTTTATTTGGGCTGGGGCTAGTGAGAGCATAAAATTCCCACAGGCACAGTGTAATAGACTATTACATAGGTTGATTACAATCAAGCCCAATCTAATAGTCTATCACTAGGGTTGATTACAATCAACAAGTTAAATATCCCTCCCTCCCTCCCATTCGTCTCCCCTAACCTACCTCATTCAACTTAATGTAATAGATGATTAGATAGCGCTTGACTGAAATCAACTAATGTAATAGGTAAATTGCACATGTGGGAATATTGTGCTCTCATTGCCTGTCCCCATCGCAAATAAAGGAGGGTTGTGTTAGGTTGGCGTCAAACTTATGCCATAACTTTCATCATGAATACGATAGAATTGGATTCATGTAGCCGACCCCAATTAATTGGGATAAGGCTTAGATGATGATGATGATGAATTTTTGGCTCCATTCACAATTATAGTGCAAAACCCAGTTATTGAGTCAATGGGATCTCGACAAGCGACACCCGAATTGTAAAATATGGATCAAACTTCGCCTATAAAACATAAGAAACTCATACTTTGGAAATTTTGGAATTACTACACCCCGTATGAATATTTAATGAACCCCTAAAATTTTGGAATTACTACCCCTTATAACTATTAGATTGATCTGATTCAACTCAATCTAATCTACCTAAGATGGCAACAGGCCTAATAATGATAAAAGCAAATCTAGAAAAAATCCTCAAAATCTTCAATCGTATCTATAAAACCCCATATCATTCATCACATCCTCCCATATCTCTCATAAATAATAAATTGTAGCCCTTAATATTTAGGCCCCAAATCTATAAATAATCAGTACAAAATCAGACATGCCTAGCCCTATGGTGCGCTTAGGCGTGCCATGGGCCTGCATCAAATTAACATATGATTCAATATGATAACAAGACAATTTGCAATTTCAAGTGCACAATTTGAATATACAGATACAGTTCTTATTATGATTCGTATAACATTGGTTGTATCTATCCTTAACTGTCTATGTTGAACACACATCAAAAGGTTGATATTGTTCTAGGGAATAGTTTTATCCACAATGGAACAGAATTGTGGAGACAATTGATGGAGAAATACAGGGAGAGGAAGGATCTCCACATGGTCTTTATTGACTTAGAGAAAGCATATAATAGGGTCCCTAGAGAGGGTGCTGGAAAAGAAAGGAATTTCAAGAGGATAAATTGACATGATTAAGAATATCTATAAGGGAGCAGTAACACTAATTATTGTATCTTGGACCAAGGTTTGGCATTGAATCTGTAACTTTTCACATTAGTTATGGATGAGTTAACGAGGCATTTGCAGGAAGAGATCCCAAGGTGTATGTTGCAGCTGACATAGTTTTGGTTGACAAGATGAGGGAGGGCTTAAACACAAAGCAAGATTTATGAAAGGATGCTTTAAAATCTAAAAGGATTTAAAATTAGTCGGACTAAAACAGAGTATATGGAGTGTAATTTTAGCAACAATGGGAGTGAAAACAAGACATTAGTTAAGATCGATGACCAAGAAGTTACCAAAATGATCACTTTCCGATACCTCGAGTCGATGATCCATGAGAGTGGAGATTGAGAAGGATGTTGCCCATCGAATTCAAGCCAGGTGGAAGAAATGGAAATGTGCCTCTAGAGTTTTATGTGATCGTCGTGTAACACTCAAACTGAAAGGGATATTTTATACTATAGCTATAAGACCAACCATCATGGTGTGCCATAACAGCCATTAAGGGGCTGCAAAGGTCGTTATGTAAAGATAATGGTGGCAACCATTATGCATTACGAGGTCGTAGAGGACGTAATAGCCATTAAGAAAAAAAATGCCCTGTAAAGGCTATTATCACTCGGTAAAGGCCGTAGTGGTCCGGTATGAGGCTGATTCAGGTTTTTTAACTTTTTTTCAATTAAAAAAAAAAAAAAGAAAAAGAAAAAAAGAGAGAGAGACTGTAACAGCTGTTACGGGGGCCATAACAACTGTTACAGCCCGTATCGTAAAGGTAACGCTGGTGGCTGTTACGGACAGCGTTACCGTTATGGAATACTTTGCCAACCATGCCTTATGGGATAGAATGCTGGGCAGCTACTGTAGAACATGTTCATAGGACAAGTGCAACTTAAATGAAGATGTTCAGATAGGTGAGTGGCAAGTCAAGGAAGGATAGAATAAAAAATGAATGCATACAAGGGAACCTAGGAGTAGCACCAAGGTAATAAGAAGGGGGAAAGTACACTTAGATGGCTTGATCATATGCAACAAAGAAGAACTACGTTGGTTAGGAGAGGGTACACAAGTTGAGGCTCCAAAAGAGCTAGGAGAAGGCCCAAAGAACGTGTATGGAAGCAGTGCGAAAAGACTCGATGACCTTTGGTCTGATTGAATGCCTGGCCCTTAATAGAGTGGAGTGGTGGAACAAGATTCATGTAGCCAACCCCAATTAACTAGGATAAGGCCTAGATGATAATGATGATGATTTGATGCACGATGGAACACGACATAATAATGGTCCGGATCATCGAGCTGTGAGCCCAACTTGTCAAAATTGAAAATGAGTATACTGGTCCGTATCACCTGTATCAGTACAGCTGATAAATATGATTCGATCTGCGATGGAACACAACATAACAATGGTTTGGATCACAGAGCTGTGAGCCCCACTCGTCAAAATTGAAAATGAGTGTCTTGGTCCGTATCAGTAAGGCCGATACATATTGGTTTCAATGTTTACCTAGAGAGGGCACCAAAAATCAAAAGTTTGCTACCAGCCAAGTGGCTCCTGGTATCAATTGACTGGTGGATTAAGATAAAGTAATATCATTTTATGTAAATTGACATCATGTTAGAAGACAGTTCCTATTGAAGCATATAATTAGAAACATCCTAATATAAGAATAATAACTACTACTTCCAAACCAGTTCAACAAATAGATTTCTTCTTTTCCCTTCCAATTCAAATAGCAAGGAGCTATTAGAGAAATGATCGGGCATGATTGTTGTATTAGTTATCAGGCACTTTATAACAGTACATGTACCATGCGAGGCATCCAGATCCGTCATCTAACGGTCATACCCAAAAAATCATAATGTTCTATTGATCCTAATAACACCACCCCAAAAATTGAAAGGGCTGGCTACTGGGCAGACCACAGATAAACAGAAGCAATGGACTGTTAAAAAGAGAAATTGCAATTATCCACACTCAAACGTGCATGTGCTGATCACATTATGAACATGTTGCAGGCTTGAGAGAGGCATGGCTTCGGTAAAGGAGAGCCGTGTGATGAATAATGGTGCGTGAATTAATTGCAGGCTTGACTTTAGGGTTGTGAAAGGGATAGATTACTATTCCCAATATTTCATACCAATTGGGCCCCAGGTCACGTGTGCATACATGAATGATGCGTGTCACGCATCGATTCTGATGGGGCGCACAACTTTCAATCTGTCTGTCGCAACAGGGCATGCTGTGCAGCGTTGGAATCGTGGCGTCCATGTGGTCTCTAGGGTATCAATCTCAGGTCGTTGCGGTATTAAAATTTTGGTCACGATCAGAGCTCACCAATCTGCAACATCCAGGGCGTGACGGAACCAAAAACTAGGTTTACAGATAGACTTTCGGCCTGTCCCACCCAAGGACGTGATTATTCCCAAACCAACTTAACCCGACCTGAATTTGCTCCACCTGAACCATGTTTCACATCAAGACTAGAGGACTGTTGAACTTTCCCATAGTCTTGCATTCTAAATTGTTGGGTCCTTTACCACAATCTCTTTCTTCTTTTCTTTGATATATTTACTTCCCCTTTTAGGGTTTGCATTACAGATCAAAGAGGTGAATTTTGGCAAACTGTCATCATGGCATACATGCAAGATCCAGGCCAGTCAATGGGTGGAGCCGGCCATGTATATTGCATGCCACACAAACCAGGTAGGCTACCCAAGATAGACGAAAATGGACGACCAGGAATATCCAGAAGACCAACAACCGACATTCGAAGAAAACATCTGACCCGGCCGATGCGCAGAACCGCCAAGATTCTAGGAAACGAAATGTCCACATGGATTCCAACCTGGTACACGGCCCGGATCTACCACATGTCCCAAGTCAGCATACGTGTCGTGTTAGCATACCACACTCTCCGCTCATTTCAAACCCAAATCCCCCAACGATAAACCGGTTCCCATCTCAGACCTTACGTTATCAGAGTTTCGCTAATTCTACAACATTCTGTTCGATGAAATGCCTAAAAAAGAAATGGAAACAGATATGAGTGCTTCTTCGTTTTCATACCTCTTGGACAATGGATTGTCGGAGGTGACAGTGATCTTGTTCTTGTCGCGGGAGATGGAGATGGAGTCTCCGAGAGCACCGGCCTTCCCACCGACCTTGATCCGCTCTTGCAGGAATTTCTCCAAAGAGGCGATGTCCATGATCTTGTCCTCCACCGGCTTCGCGCAGTCTATCACGAAGATTGCCCCTTTCTTCTTCCCTCCCTTCGGAGCAATTCCTCCTCGGCTCATCTTCTCTCTCTCTCTCTCTCTCTCTCTCTCTCCAAAACCCTAACCCTAAATCAGAGAAAAAACAATGTTTGGTATTTATACAGGAGCCTGGTTTTTCTACAATAGTTTTTTGTGGGCCGTACGTGAAATGGAGCTCAAATCCAATCCGTCCACAAGGTGCGGCCCTTGAAGTTGATTATCTCTTTTAAAACTGAGGCCGATCCAGAACATAGGTGGATCACACCACAGGGAAGAGTTTAGACTGGGACGCCCGCACCATTAAAAACTTCCCGGGTGTGTGGTGCCCACCGTGCTTTTTATATCCATCAGATTCATTTAAAAGAAGCGCCCCCACGAGGAGGAATGGAATAAATTTAGAGCTGGGCATCGAGTCCAGTCGGACCGAGTTAGGGCTGACCCGACTCAACTTGATTTTAAAATAGGCCTGACCTGACCCGAACTCGACTCAACCAATTTTGAAATAGACCTGACCCAAACTCCATCAGAGTCGGGTCTAGCCTCAAGTAACCCTAAGTGAGTTCGACCAATCACGGGTACTAAGTCGGGTCGAGTCAGCACCGAGTCAGTTTGGGTGGAGCGGGTATTCGCGAGATGAAATCACAACTCGGAACCTAGGTGTACGGGCTGAAATTGCAACTTCAGGATTAGCTACAAAGTATCTCATATTTGAAACATCAAATCTAGGTTTTTATTTATGTATGGGACATGTTTCGAATTGAGTCAAGTCAGTTCTAAGTTAGAATTTAGTTAGATTTCGAGACGAGTTGAATCGAGTCAATACTAAGTTAGATTTTGAGTCGAGTCGAGTTGGTACTAAGTTAGATTTTGAGTCGAGTCGAGTCAAGTTATTGAGTGACCCAAACTTGACTCAGTTTGAGTTTGGATTGGACGAAGCCTACTTGGTTCGGTTATATCAATCACTTGTCCCATACCCAACTCTAAATGGAAAACCCAAAATTTAGGCTATCCACATAATTTAAGAGGTTTCTTTACATGGTGTGGCTCAGTAGAGTTTTGGATAGGTGTTACCCTGCTACTTGAACCTTGGATATGTCTCATTTTGGGCACGTAACCTAAAATGGCACGGCAAAATGCATGGACAGTGTGGATAAAATCCATACATCATGGCCGACCTTGGAGCCCTAGCGGGTCCCAAGCTTGGGATGGGCTAGGGAAGTACCCAATCTATGCCCGAATAAGTAATGCTAAGTAATGTTGTTAATGAGTTGGGCTGACCCGCTAGCTCGCTTTGAGCAGGCTTGGACTGGAGTATCAGGTCTATGGGTTGGGTTCGGGCTTAAAACTCCAACTCATCGTTTTAGCGAACTAGGCTTGAACTTAGTAGCCCAAAAGCTCATCAGCCCAACTCTCCCCACACTTATACATTTTTAAATTTTTTAAATTTAAAATATTTCTTTTAAAATTTTATCACCCCAAATTTTCCTTCTCTCAAAATTGCTCCTCTTTAAGTAATTTTAAAACTTACTCTCTCTCTCTCTCTCTATTCAACAACATCAATTATCAAGTCAAAACATCTAGCGTTGCAGCTACTATCTCTAAGCTCTCTCTTCCATTCGTCATATCAATCGAGCTATCTCTAATTTCTCTCTTCCATTCGTCCAAGGGTGCGAGGAAGCTCTTATCCTCAGTCCAAGATCAACTTGATCTCCTCGTGCAATATCACTATAAGCCAGTGCGGAACCCATGGGTCTTCTCCAATGGCCATCCTTATCCAAATAACTCCTAGGTTAGCAGATAAATTATATTGTTGTTATTTCCATTCAGTCTTCTTTTTTACCTTTTTCTTTTTACCCTTTCTTTTTAGATTTTTTTTGGAGGAAAACAGAGAAGAAGAGGAGGAAGAATCAAATATCGTAGTGTCATGTCCTCACCAAGCTTGCACCCATTCTAGAAAGGGTATTTCACGAAAAATGACTTAATGTAGACCATTGATGAGCCTACATGCAATCATGAGAGAGGCTGTGATTTTGGAAAGGGAATTAAAAAAAACTACCTATTTAATATGTGAAGGTTTTCAATAAGCTACTACATTTATTTAAGTAATTACAGTTAGAGTAGCAAAGGGGTCGTTAGCTCGGGTGGCCCCACTATGATGTTTATGTGAAATCGACAAAGACTACCAGGTGTGTCACCTCATGTTAGGTCTAAGGCACAGAAATTGGTCCCATTAAGTGGTTTAGAAGGGCAACACAGTTGGAAATGGTGTACAGAGCAATGCTCACTCTCCGAAATGTTTTCCTTGGTGTGGCCCGCCTGAAACCACGAATGGGCCTAGTTTTGAGCCCCACACATAATTTTGGTGTGTCAACTAATGAATGAAGTAGATTTCATATAACAATCATGTGGGCCTGAAAAAATCAAAAGTGAATGCCTGTCTCCCGACTATTTCCTTTGGTGCGGCTCTCTCCTTGATTTTTTGGCCCTAGGCCAAAAGTGAGACTACTCATCTAATGGTCAAAGTGGATTTCATAAGCACATCACGGTGGCCCCATCATAAATAAAGGGACGGCCTCGCCTTCGAATGTTACTATCAAAAATTGAGATTTTGGTGACATATTAAAAAGAGGCCTCAAGTCCTATAAGTAGCAATCTAATCAGTGAAGAACTTCCAACCTTTCATGTGTGTCTGAGAGCCGGTGTGTCCAATAGCTTGGCCCCGTAATAAGAATCACCTTTTGAAATACTCAATTACAATATTATGTTTACACTTGACTTATTGCAATCAGATCTAATGAGTAAGATGCCGCCACATGTTGACACACTCATAAGGAAGCAAGGAAAAGTTCTTATGGAGCATGAAAGAGAGATAATGAGAATCTTAAATATATACCTATAGGAGGTGTGTCACATTGGAAAGCTATAATGCCCATAGACGTACGCACAACCAAAACCCTAGAGGTGGTCATCTTTTCGGCAATAAATGGCAAGCAAGCATAGATTATACATACATAAAGCACTCGTAAAGCATTCGTAACCTAGTGCAATATGAAGATAGTGGTTTCTAATGACATGTTACCAAATTTTATTGGCTACATGAAGCTATAGATTCCTAAGTAGTGCACTAAGAGAGAAAAGTTGTTTAATAATAAAAACATAACTACACATAAGAATGTAATGGTTAGCAGGCTTTATCTTAATTTATAAGCGTATTAAGACAAAGCCACTAATCAATTGGAACATCGATCCTGAAAGTTAAGGGACCATATGCGAGACCACCTCCTAACCCAACTCTATAACAACAGCATAGAATAAAGAGCTTTAGGCCCTCTCTAATCCAATCAAATAACTCTTTTCAACTCAACGCTGTCTAACAATCTTTCATCCCACATGGATGCCTATATAATCTAGCATAACTTAGTTTAGCCTCTCCACTTATGTCCAACACCATGCTATAGTAAATTTGTATAGATTAGTATAGCTTTGTTTAATTCTTTGCTTCTATCAAGTGCATCATTGTAAGGAAAAAGAACTCATTCGAAGGACTAACTCTCTCTTATATGAATCACTTGATTCGTTATCAATCAATGGCTGAATAGTTGGGACAATCTTCTCATAACTAGTCCTAATTTGACTATTTTAGCACCTGGGGTTATAAGACGTTCAATTCAATTTGAGTCAAATATGATTATGACACGCCCAACACATACATGTTCACATGTGCATAATCAAAATTAGGCCATACACTACATGGTTACGTGGTTGAATTGAATACCAACACATTGATTGAGCGTACTACACTTTTGATTTGTTATTATCAATGGTTGGATATTGTCCTATATGGTGTAGGCTAGTTGATGAGTAGGTGGGGTTAACTTTTTCCTCAAGTTGTTGGATTTCACACGCACTTAATAGGGTGGAAGTTATCACCAAGTTGGTTGCAGTTGGACTAAAAACCTCCTCCGACCATTAGATGTGATCATTAGATGTATAATCCCACTTTAAGCCCTGGTACCAAAAATCAGGTTGACCTGTTATTCAAGTGGGCCACACAGGAGGAAACATTCATGAGAGGTGTTCACCTTTGAATTTTTACAAGGCCCAACGTGATGATTATATAAAATCCACTTTAACCGTTAAAATGCCACACTAAATTTAGGCATGTTGTCCAAACATAGGCTCCTCTATAATTTCATGGAAAAAAGTTTGGAGGGTGAGTGCCTCATGCACACTATTTCTAATTATATGGTCCACCTAAATCATAGACAGTTTATTTTTTACCATTGGGCCTAATATAAGACAACACATATGGTGGTCAGGATATATTTTGCCTAAACGTTATGGTAGAGCCCACCCGAGCCACATCCCCTTTCTTGCCGGTAAACCCGCGTCCTGATTAGGGCTATCAATGGGCCGGGCTAGCGGGACGGGCATTCAAGCTTGGCCCACAACGAGCTAGGCTCGTGCCAGAGTATTAGGCCCGAGGGCTGGGTTCAGCCATAAAATTTTAGTCCGTTTGTCAATCAGGCTGGGCTTAGACTTACCCATCCAAAAGCCTGTTAGCTCGGCCTAGCCCAGCCTGGCCCAGCCTGGCCCATTGGTTTATAAAAATTCAAAATCTAAAACTGTTTTTTCCCTCCCACTTAATTTTTTTCAAAAAAAAATTCAAAACTTAAAACTAGGCTTCTTCTACATGCATGGTTTATAGTTTATTTCTCATTCATTGTCCTCATCATTAGAAAACCTAGACCCTAGAGCCGCCGCCACACCCCAAATAGCCCTTGTCATGTCATTTCCTATCTGTCTTTCTCCTTATCTTTTTCCATCCGATGCAGACAGACGGCTTGAATCCCATTGGTGGCCCGTAGACAGGCTACCTACCTTGTCCACAAAGGAGTCTAACCACACGGAAATACTTGTATGACTGATAGGTCATTACCATTTTGAAAAGGGGCGCACTCCAGTCTCATCAGGCAGCTGTGGGGCCACACGTTCCATGCAAAATAATAAATAAATAAATAAATCTAACCCGTCCATCATATAATTCAGCGCATGTTAACCCCAGTGTCTTAGATTGAATTAGGTGGACCGCACAAAAGCGAACAAGTTGGGAGGGAACGTCCACCGTTGATTTGCGTGGAGGGCCCACCGTATTCTATATATGAAATCCAGGCAATTCACACGCTTCATATGGTCTTGATAAATGGTTAGTCAGAAAATTAGGCTCTGTTTCATAATTCAGGTGGGCACCCGTGTATATCAAGGCCGGTCATACCAGTTAACATTGTTTTATGAGTTTTGGCTCTCTTGACCGTTGGATCGGTCTGATTTTTGTCACCTGCAAGTAATATGAGGCGACTCATCTGATGGACGGGTTGGATGGACTTCGTACATCACGTGGGCCCCACATCCGCCCAGTGGTACCGGTACCACTCAAGCACACCCCTTCTAAAATTTGAAAATACCGTTTGATTCGTCCTGCTCGCTAGTGGTCATCATGTACGAGTACGACCATCCAAGCCATTCTAATTTTGGGGCATGTCATGGATGAATCATATCCCGAAAATCTTCACTGATCAAGTAATCCTAGCCGTCCACTTGATGGATAGGAAACGATATTTAAAAGTAAGATGATGAGTGATCCCAACTACAGAGCCAAGACCGCTATCATCTCGTCAGTGATTTGGACGGCTGGCTATCTGTTCAACTATGCCACGTCTATGGTCGAAGAGTCCTAATCATTTTTAAAACAGCCGTGTGGTATACTAGAACAGGAGTTCAGACTATAGAAGTAATTCCACCCAATTTGTAAATTTTCCCTTACAACGCCTTCTTTTTTGCAATTGTGCCACTTACATATAAAGATCATCTGTGGAAATACCAATCCGCTCAGTAGTGGGCCACAAGTGTACACTTCATCACAGCGTCAGCTGTCTATTGATTTCAACGGATTAGCCCTCCTGCTGAGAGGGCTTCACCCTTAAAAAAATAACAAACAAAAACAAATAAGAAAACCGAAAAAAAACACCTACTTAATGTAGAATTTAGATTCTAGCACCTTTTTTTTAAAAGAGGTTTTCAATCAGCTCCCACATTTCAATCCACATGAAATCCTAGGTATTAGTAAGGAATTATCTTTAGAGTAGCTTTTGCTTAGATTTCTTAAAAGAGTATGTGACTCAGGTGGATCTGTAATGACGGTTATGTGAAATCTACCATATGACCACTAAGGTGTGTCACCTTCCATTAAGCTCATGTCCTAAAACTCGAGTGTGATTGTGGACCATACAATTGGAAATAATGTATAAGGCAACATTCACCTTAGAAATTGTTTCCCTTGGTGTGACCCAACTAAATCATGGATGAGCTTAATTTTTTGGTCCCAAACATTAATTTTGATGTGGCATCTAATGCTTAGAGTGAGTTTCATACAATCATCAAAGTAAGCCTTATAAAAATCAAAGGTGGACATCTCTCTCAATTGTTTCCTTTGATGTGGCCACCCAAATCGTAGGTCACCTTATTTATTTGCCATGAACTTACACCCAACTTGGGATTGTATATCTAATTGTTAGAGTAGAATTCACTAACACATCACATAGGCTTGTAAAAAAGAAACAAAGGTGAGCATCCCTCTCTTACTTATTAAATAAATTGAGATTTCTTCTCATATATTATTTTTTTAAAAAGGAATTATATTTATTATTTTTAACACACACTCACACGGATTTCACCACCTATATATGGGTACTCGAACCCTTGACTAGGTGTTGAAACTCCTCAGAGTCTACCACTGGAGCAAGAGTAAGGGTCCTTGGAAGGAATTTGATTAGATGCATTCATTTTTCACAGGTTACTGTGATGTGTATGTGAGATCCACTTCAACCATTAAATGTGTTATTCAACATTAGGCCCAAGGCGTAAACATGTGATTCAGGTTACTGTGATGTGTATGTAAGATCCACTTCAACCATTAGATGTGTTATTCAACATTAGGCCAAAGGCATAAACATGTGATTCAAGTGGGCCACACCAAAGGAAACCGTTAAAAGAGAGATGTCCATGCTTGATTTTCACACTAGACACCATAATAATTATATAAAATCCAATCCAAAACATTGGATGTTGTATTTAGACTTGGATCCCCAAGACAATCCTGTTAGTGGTTTTGTTGGGCCATGACAAGGGAAACAATTTGGAAAGTAAGCATTAACCCAGAGACTATTTCTAATTATGTGGTCCACCTGAACTATGTATGGGGCTGATTTTTTGCCCTATGGCTAATATGAGGTGACTTACTTCGTGATTGGGGTGAATGTCACATAAACATCATAATGCGCCTCACCCGAGCCACCAGACCCCTTTTGCTGGCATGGGCAAACTCCCACCGTGGTTAATTTTATTAAAAGAATCTGCCGTAATGATAATTACTTACAGTAGTAATAAAGTAGCTTATTGAAATCTGCACTCGTATGTGAGATCTATAAAGTTTTTCTTTTCTTTTCTTTTCTTTCCTCCTCTTTTTTTTTTTTTTTTTTTTTTTATTTTTTTTTTGTAAAATTCTTCCCCCCAAAATATTGTGTATAGATCATGTACCAAAATAACTATCATAAATTTATAACCTAACAAATAGTCAGCATTAAATGAATTAATGACATTTCAATGGTCTTAATTCAATGAACAAATGTATATTAATCAGAGAATATAATTGCTTGATAAATCTGATTTTGATTTTGGACTATATACATGGTAAGTCCCTCAGTTCATACCATGTGATAATGATGAATTGTGCCAGGGCCTTTTATCCTTTAGCCTGTCACATGCCCATGTTGTGCTCAATCCGTGCTTCTACTTTTGTGGGCCAAACATGTTATATTTTAGCTCGGCCTGAGTGGGCTGTTTATAGCCGTACAAATAAATGCCGTGCATCTTCAAACTAGGCAAGGGCCCCATCAGAGATGGAACACATTATAGTCAAAAGTGATGACTATGTTATATGATTCTTTGAGTGAAAACACTAAATTTCCACATTTCCAAATCCAAATTCCAAACACTAAATTAAAATTTCTTCCTCGCCATCATTATTGGCGTATCTAAGCGTTCTCCATCCATGTCATCATCCTTGTCAGGGAGTGACTACAAGAATCATGTTTCACATCCTAATAAAAGATTAGGGTCATGTAAACATCTCACCTAGAAATGGAATAATCGATCATGCCAGATCAAGAAGAATTGTTTTTTTATACTAAAACCTTAAATTGCACATCCCGTCCAAATCCATATAAGTCAATGTCAGTCCATCCAAACCACTCCTAACCTAAACTAAGTCGACCCAAAGCCTAATATAAGCCATCTAAAATCCAAAATAAGGCCATATTAGCCATCTTGGGGTAGTGAAGATCCAATATCTACTGTCACTTTTCTCCTCTAAAAGTTGAGTGTCCTCTCCATCAACAAGCAATCTAAGAACATTTATCAGTTAAAGTTAGGTTCATGCTATCTAAGAGCTTGTAGGCCCAACTACAGTCCAATCAAGTTTCTAGGTTATTTTTATTCAGTCCTGGACGATGGGGGCACGCTTAATGTACGACCCCAATCTTCCACAAAATTGGGTAGCTGAGCTTAGGCCATGGCATATTCACCGAGCCTCACCGTAGATAGCCATACAAATAAATGCCGTGCATTTCCGAACTAGTCAAGTGTCCCATCAGGCATGGAACACATTGTAGTTGAAAATGGTGATCTAGTGACATGATTATTAGAGTGAAAATAGTAAATTTCCAAATTCAATAGGTAAGTATCCACTAATTAAAAATGCATTATCATTGGTCATCTAAGGATTATCTGTCATCATCATCGTCATGAAAGACTTACCTCAGCTAATTATGTTCCACCTAGTAATTAAAGATTAAGATCATGTAAACAACCTATTCAATAGGGGAATAATCAATCACACCTGAGCAAAAGGATCGTTTTTCACAAGGAAATACTGAACTGCACAGTCTATTCAAGTCTACATGAGTCACGATAAATTCATCTAAATTATTCCCAATCTAATTTAATATGAACCAACATAGAGCCTAATCCAAGCCATCCAAACTCTAATTCAATATAAACCAACCCTATTCAAGTATGCATGAGTCACAATAAATTCATCTAAATCATTCCCAATCTAATTCAATATGATCTAACTCAGAGCCTAATCCAAGTCATCCAAACCTTAAATTAAGGCCAAATTAACCATCTTAATGATAGTGAAAATCCAAAAATTTCTCCCATCTTTTCTCATCCAAAATTATAATCAATGTGCAATAAGTTAAATGTCACGATTTGGTCAAAGTTCACAAGCGAAAATTGGATTTCAGCTTTTAATGACAATCCATTTATGCTAACATTTTCGCATTTTTTTTTCTTCTAAATCTATCATTCTACCCTTATCATAAGCTGTTTTAAAACTTTATTAAAGAAAGATCCTTAAAAGAAAACCATTTTACCCCTCTCACCCTTTAATCTCAACTAAATTATTAGTTTTATCGGAATATGCCATATATCCTATAGCTTTTAAGAGTCAATCATAACAAGTCATGTAGTATTTTGCCAGTCCACCAACTTCAAAATAACAAAAATACCACCACTTCCAACTATAAATACTCATCACTCTACTCATTTCTAAAACAACATCAATGCAACTAAAAAGCCTTAAAGACTAGTAAGAATATTTTAAAGAAAATGGTGAAATGTTTACTCTCTTTAAGGCTATTTGTTGGAGTTGTGCCATAAAAAATCAAAATTATATTACCCTTGACCTATATTACATGCACAAAGCATTCATTCATTCATTGTCACTATTAATGTGTATGGAACATGCTTATTCATATGGCTTTGAGATCGATTCCTTTCGTTGTCTTGGGGTACCTAAGAGTGGACACAATAGCCATTGGCCAAGGGAGAGTTATGGTCTATGTACCTCAATCCCCGGCCTATGACCATACAGGTTCTAGGATAAACCTGTAATATTCAGATATTGGTCATCTTATATGAGAGTAGTGACTTGATGTCAATATGGACATTCTCCGCCATTAAGCACGACCTCAAGTTGGCTTGCCTTAGCCCTACCCTACATGAGAGTGTATATATGATATGGATATAATACCTTGTTGAAAATTTAGGCACTAAATTAATAAAATTGATGGTAGACCTGATGCCAAGTATCTAGACTAGGATAGGCAGACTAAAGGACTTGCAGATGTACTGACTGACTCCGTTAAATTCCTAGACCTGAGGATACGTAGGACAGGTATTAATTGAGTGTGCTTTGGCTCACTTTTTATGAGGTTACCACTTAGCTAATAAAATAGGTGTAGTTAGTCTTCTTGAGACATCATTAATGGTCTAGTCTTATGGTTTGGACCATCCTTCACGTTTCTTTAAAAGCAGAACAATACACCAAAGGTTTTCAATTGGTAAATTGTAAATTTCAACTATTAACGTTTAGTTTTAATCATTGATATATTTTAAATAATGATTGATGAATATCCATTGGTTAAGATCTACTGGTTCATTACTTGAACATGCATGAGAATTAGTTAAAGATGGGGAATAGAAAAAAGTGAAGAGATTTTAATGGTTAGAATGCATGGAAAATGTAGGTAAATATACTTTTCTCAATGTAGAGCATATTGAATTCCATAAGGTGGCGGAGCATTATAAGTGATGCATCCACTGAAATCTTACCACGTGCTAGCGAAACATATAAATGGAGTGGATGTCGTATAAATAAAGTTGTACACGAATCGAGTTAGCTCAGTCAGCTGGCTCAAGTGGACTCGGAAAAGATCAAAATTAAATTCGGACCGAGTTAAGCTGGTTTTTGGAGCTTGAAAAAATTTTAAGCCGAGTTTTAGCTTGCCCGAGCTCGAATGGACTTGAATCAAATTGGTTCAGTGACTCGATCATTTTGATCTTGATGTTGCTCGCCGAGTGTTTGATTAAATGCCTTAACGAAGTGTTGTTTCTTGGACCACCCTCATATCAAGGTATTCTTGAAGTGAGTATTGGATGGAAGGTTGAATAAATAAATCCCCACAAAAAAACGTTACATTATGGGATTACCCTCCAGTATCTTGGTCTTCATGTTAGTCGTCGAGTGTTTGATGAAATGTTTGCAAAGTGATCTTACTAATTTATATTTAAAGTGTGGGAGATTGAACATATAATTTATATGTTTGAAAAAATGTCGCACATGGTTGAACTTGACTCGAGCTACTGACTGAACTGAGTCGAGCTGGTCAGTCAGGCTTAAGGATTGAGTCAAGCCGAGTTTGAGCTGAAGTTGGTTGTTGGCCAAGCTGAACCAAGCCGAGGTCAAGCTGAGGATGGCTGTTGGCCAAGCCAAGCCGAGCTATGCCAAGTTTGACTCGATTCAACTTGTATACGGCTCTACATGTATACATCAAAGTGAGCCATGACATTTCAATGCCTAAACTCCCCAAGGGTCATTATATAATGGTAAATCAATTATTCTCGTTGCTAACAGTCAAATCACTTATTTACCGATCCCTTGAAACTTAAAAATAAAAAATAAAAAATCCCTTGCCTGAACAATGGATCCTTATTTGGAAATCTTGAAAGATAAGAATGTAAATACGATTACACCAAAGAACAGGGGTTTATATGAAAAACCAAAAGACCTTTTGTTCTTTAATCACTTCCCTTCCTCCTCACCTCGGATGAGGAAGGACCCGCTAACAGCTTGTACAACAGGTATGCGAGAAATTGTAGGATCCACAGCAGATATGCGACGAATCATAAGATCTAACGCTTTAAACAATACACACGGATTTTAAGTTATGACAAGTGGCCGTAGTAGTTGGGTCATGGCCAGAAAATCTCTTAAATCTTAGCCATAGGATACATGATCCTATGCCTTTAGTCCTTACACAGTGTAAGCATATTTCCAAATATGAGAAATAGGGCCCCTGTTTTAGTATTCCAAACAATAGTGATAAATCCCATTCTAGCCAGTTTCTTGCCCTGGGAGCTTTACGGGAGATTTTCAAATTTTGAGTTTTTCCTCCTGATTCTTTTTTAAATATTTCCAAAAATATTCTAAAATATTTATTGTAAATTAATAAATAATTTAAAACTTAAAAATAATTTTTATACGCTAAACTTCTCTAGTTGTACTATTTGGTTGTTAAGAGGGCATTTCATTGTATTTTACTTAGGCTACTTATGCCTTGAGTAGCTTGTCTTCATTTCTATTTATTAAGCTGAAGTGATTAAGTAACTTCAAGTAAAAAAGTTATCTATAGTTTACCTTAAACTAAACTTACTTATCTTGAATAAGTTATTTATCTACTGCTATAAGTAAAATTAAAAATAAAAATAACTTATTTGATGGTATTCAAATGGGCCATAATAATGTGATAAAAATGAAAACTTCATGATAATATTGTTTGGTGTATGTTTCTTATATTATTACAAGATTTTTCAAAATCTCAGCTGTGTTTGTCACACTGGGCATCATTGACTTGCTGATGGACTTGTGGCCCGTAAATAGATGGTTAAGAAGTAAAACAACTGTCCATATTCAATTAAAGTCCAAAAATGGGTAGATATGATCATCCAACTCATAGGATTTTTGGAGAATGGTCCATCTAGGGTGGGGTACAACAAAACAATGGGATCATAATAGCACCTCAATGGTGTTGGGATTGGGACGTGGTGAGATTTGATTGGGCCACATGTGGGTGTTAGAGGTGAGCTAGGTCACCAGGTGCATACTCAAGCTAATAACTTTCAAACATGCTTTGTGATGTTATCTTTGGCCATCACACCTGGCCCAATCAAATCCCACCACCTCTCACCACCATTGAGCTAAGTGGCGTCAGAGTCACCATGCAATTTGCATCATGAGATATAGAAAAATGGTGGATGGGTGGTGGATTGGGGTGACCTCACTCAACACCACCAAGTGAGGTGGTGTTGGGCACCATGGAGCCTATCATGAAGTATGTGTTTTATCCATGCTGTTCATCGGTTTTGTTGGCTCTTTTTCAAAAATGAGCCCTAAAATTAAACAAATCAAAAGCTCAAATAGACAACAACATAAGAACAGTAGTGATTAAACACCCACCATTAAAAACTTCTTGCAGCTACAAAAGTTTTGGATCAAGCTAATACTTGTATTTTCAGTTCAGTAGGCCCTAAGAAGGTTTCATCAGTGGGTCTCTTTATCTTCAATGATTTTGTGGTGTGGTCCGCTTGAGCTTTGGATTTGTTTGACCTTTGGACTCATTCCTTAAAATGAGCTAGGAAAACGTATGGTCACCACCCAGTCTGCTTCCTTGGATTACTGAAGCATGGGCCCACTTGTCATACACTAGTTTTGAAACGTGGGACCCTTGGTCCACCAGGAATGTTAGAATTCTGGACCCAGGCATTGACAAAATACCTCCGTTTTAAAATATGGCAAGTGGGTCCCATGGTCAGACAAGTCCCAAAAATTTGTTAGAATGGAAGATCTTAGTCATCAATCGTCCATTTCTTCACCACAGATGGGAAGGTAGGTACCTACTGTGTAGGAGGCCCTAAGGACCTGGTCCATCGCTGTGGGGCTTAAACGAACCATGGGTGTGGATTACCGAACCTTGGTCCCACTTCTCAAAACTGTAATCCTAGCTAGTGTACGGTGCAAAGGTTTCTAACGATGGCCGCGGATTGTTTAGTAATTCACCGTGTGCCAAGATGTATGTGTTTTATCCATACCCTAGCTTCCAGCACATTTTAGAGCATGAGCCCAAAATTAAAGACTCCAAAGCTCAAGTGGACCACACCACAAGAAATAATGGGAATTAAATACTTAGGTTGATAACAATTGGAATTCGACTTATTTCTTTCCAGTGTCAATGTGGGTCCGAGGAAGGTTTCTACCATGGAGGTCATTATTTTGACTATTTTCTATAGTGTCGTCCACCTGAGCTTAGGATGTACTTTAATTTTAGGCTTCTACTCTAAAATGAACTGAAAAAATGGATAGGTGGCATGGATTGTGGTCCATAGCATTGTGAGTTTACTCACTACACAATCCACATCCCTAACAAGGATTCAACATGATTCCTCTGCAAGTTGATGGTGTCACCATTAGGGCTGAAAGTCGGTGGGGTTCAACCCGACTGACATGAGCTTGGGTTGGGCTCGGGCAAGATGTATTGGGTTCGGTCTTGGGCTTGGGCTATACAAACACCAACCCGATAAAACTTGGGTTGGGTTCAGGTTGAGGTCTAAGGTTACCTGACTTAACCTGTACCCGATCGATATATAAGTTACTTATAAATTATAACTGAGTGCGGATCGTCTTTGTTGAAAGCACAAGAAATCCTAGTGTTGTCAAGTCTCATTGGTCCATATCATTTTCGATAAATCAAGCTAACAAGATATGCCGAATTTCTCTCCCAAATAGATTGCGTGCTACACAACATCACTTTAAAAGTAATTGTCCTATATTTTAGCTTATTTGACTAAAAAGATGAAGTTCTTTAGGATAAATAAATACATATATAATTAATAAAATCATAGGTACAAAAAAATAAGACATGTATTGAAATATAGTAGGCTAATGTAATAATAAAAATATTAGCATTCATCCGCTCGACAAACTTGACCAACCCAACCGAGCTTGCTTGGGTTGGGTTAGGTTAGGGTTGAGGTATAGGATGTTGTATTTCATGTCTTAAATCGAGTAAGATACATGGTCTGTTGATGTCATCGATAGTCTATTCAATGTCACCTTCGATGACATTGAACAGTGCTCAATCCCATCGATATATTTTAAATTTTCTTCAGTTAGTTGTTGGACTAACTAGCCACTTTTTTTATACCATCGATGTATGTTCGATGCCATCGACATGATTAATTCGATGAAATTGAGAATTTTTGAAAAATCATGTTTTATCTTAGGACAATTGAGGTGTTAGTTCGATGCCATTAATGAGTGTTTGATGCCATTGAATGATTAGTTTCAATGCCATCTATGAGTGTTTAATGTTATTGACAAATTATACGCTTTTTTTTTTGCAAAGCTGTGGATTTGAGGGATTAGTTTTTGATTTCGTTTGAGATTCTTTTAAAGGCTATATATATGGGTGTAAATGGGATTGAGAGGTATTTTAAGAGTTCTAAATCTTCCTAAATTTTCAAAGGGTGTATTAAGGGTGAGATTCGAGGTTGTTCAAATCACGTAAGCTATTTTTCTTTGTAATTTTTATTTTTATAGTGATCATCTATCGCTTTGCATCGTGATTTTTTTTTGAAAGAATCTTTTTACGTTAAAATATTTATGCTCTTCCTTCTTTTACTTGGTGTTATGGGATAGCTATCATGATAGATTCTTCTTTGTGTATTTCCGCAGTCCCCCAACATAGAAACCTTGGGTTGGGTTAGGGTTAAGCACCAACTCGGCCCAACCCACCCGACTTTCACCCTTGCTTACCATCAATAATGAAAACTGACGGTATCTCATCCCCCAAACTAACCAGAGATGTTGATTGTGCGGTGATCCTGACACCACAGGACATGTTCATTCGTTGTGATATGACGTGAGGGATCTGATTACAAGTTATCTGTTGTAGTTGATATACATCCTTTATCAATTTGATTACGTGAAGCTCTTGGAGAGAGCTTTACATGTTACACGGAAGATCTTTCAAATATGCATTGACATAAACAGCCGCCAGTGTCATGCGTCCCATCAAATGGGACGCGGATTGCGTCCTACCCCCGCCCGGACAGTAATTCGTCCGGGCAGGGCTCTATGGGGCCCACCGTGTTGTAAGTGTTTTATCCACTCCGTTAAATGCTTTTTTCTGATAATTTTATTATATAAACCAAAAAAATAAGGCAGGTCCAAGGTTTAAGTGGACCACACCAAAGGAAGCTACACCGATAATGACACCCACCATTGAAACCTTTCTAACGGCCAATGTGATGTTTGTTTACCATACAACCTATTCATAAGGTCATGTAGACGTGGATGAAGTGAAAATGCAAATATCAGCTTCATCCAAAGCTTCTTCAGCTCCTGAAAAGTTTTTAATGGTGGACTTTCAATCCCCACTTTGTGGTCCACTTAAGCCTTGAATCTGCCTCATTTTTTGGTTTGTATATTAAAATTATCAGAAAAAAGTGTTTAACGGCATGGATAAAACACTTACAACACGGTGGGCCCCACAGAGCCCTGCCCGGATGGATTACCGTCCGGGCAGGGGTAGGACGCAATCTGCGTCCCATCAAATGCTGCCCAGGTCACCTCGCAATCAGCATCAGCATCATCCGAGGTCCGCAAACGCAAGTTGCCAATGAAAGGAAATTACGCAGAGAGCACACCATGTGATGGCCATTGTGATTTATATATTTTTATCAGATAATTTTAGGGCATGAGCCCAAAAATGAAGCATGTCCAGAGCTAAGTGGACCACACAATAGGAAACAATGTGAACGAATGTCTATCATTGAAAATTTCTTATATACCATAGAAGTTTTGGATTAAGATAATATTTATGTTTTCCCTTCATGTTGTGATTTTATGAACAGGTTGGGTGGAAACCATTATTCCCCCACTTTCCTACGGTATGGTCCACTTGAGCTTCTGAAAAGCTCGAAAATTGGATTTACATCGTGGATAAACCATGTACATCCACGGCGGCCCAATAAAGTTTACTCCGTACTAAAAATAAAAGTAGGCAGTCCGATTTGGTTTCTTCCGCCCCACCCAGTCGTGCAGGCGTAAGCTACCTGCATGCCTACTAAGATATCTGGATAAATCCATTCCCTTCATCAGTTTCTTCAGCCCATGAACCGAAAAAATAGAGATTCAAAACTCAAGTAGACCACACTACATGAACGATACCAATTGACATTCCACCGTCAAATCAATCATGGAATAGAGTCAGTTTTCGATCAGGCTAATATTTGTGTTTTCAGTTTATCACAGCTAGAATGATCTTATGAACGATTTTGATCACATATAAACATCATGCTGGACCCCAGCCCGTTTCAATGGTGGATATTTTCATCCCCACTGTTTCATGTACCGTGGTCTACTTAAATTTTGGATCCGTCTACTTTTTCGGATCATATCATGCTGAGAATAGCTTATCCTGCCATGCTGAGAAATGCAATCCGAACATGACGCATATTTCATTTGTAAGGCCTCTCTATAAATGAGAAGGATCCAGAGTTCATGTGAACCACACGACAAAAAGTATTAAGAGATTCCCAACGTTGATACCTTCGTACAACTCATTGGATATTTTTTTGCTGTCAAACTTGTTTATAAGGTCAAATAAATTTGGATGAAGGGAAAGACAAATATTAGCTTAATCCAACATTATCGTGGATAGTAAAAGAAATTTCAACGACGGGTGTTCAATTCCCACCACTACCTGCGGTGTGGTCTATTTTCACTTTAGATCTACCTTATTTATTGCCTTGGACCATAAAATGATGGGCAAGATGGATGGACGGTATGAATATATATATTCATTATGGTTACATTGATTTGACATAAAAGCTGCAAGTGTCATGCGTCCCAATCAAATGATGCCCAGGTGACCTCTTAGTCAGCATCAGCATCAGCGTCATCCGAGGTTGGCCAACGCAAGTTGCCAGCACACTACGTGGTGGCCATTATGATTTATGTAATTTTACCTGATAATTTCAGGACACGGGCCCAAAGATAAACTACATCTGGAGCTAAGTGGACTGCACAATGGGAAACAATGTGAATTTAACGTTTATCATTGAAAATTTCCTGTATATACCATGGAAGTTTTGGATTAAAATGATATTTATGTGTTTGCCTTCATGTCATGATTTTATGAACGGGTTGGATGACAAATAAATATCACTGTAGGCCATAGAAAGCTTTCAACTGTGGAAACCATTATTCCCACACTTTCCTATGGGATGGTCCACTTGAGCTTCTAAAAAGCTCGAAAGCTGGATTGACAGCGTGGATAAACCACACATGTTCATGGTGGGCTCAACAAATTTTACTTGGTACTATAAATAAAAGCTTACCCAGTTTTTTTTTGTTTTTTTTTATTTTTTTTTATTTTAACACATGTGCACACACCCGCATACACTTATGCTAGTGGAATTTCACCACCTATGGGTACTCGCCCTGACCGAGAGTTGAAACTCTTGAGAGTCTACCACCCGAGCAAGAGCAAGGACCAGTCCTACATGCGTAAGCTACTTGCATACCTACTATAAGATATTTGGATAAATCCAACCCCTTCACCAGTTTCTTCAGCTCATGTTAGTACATGATCTGAAAAAGTAGAGATTGGAAACTCCAGTGGACCACACTGCATAAACAATATTACATCCACCGTCAAATCAATCATGGAATAGAGTAAGTTTTCGGTTAGGCCAATATTTATGTTTTCAGTTTATCGCATCTAGAATGATCTTATGAACGATTTTGATCACATATAAACATCATGCTGGAATAAGACTGTTTCAATGGTGGATATTTTCATCCCCACTGTTTCATGTACCATGGTCTACTTAAATTTTGGATCTGTCTGCTCTTTAGGACCATGTCATGCCGAGAATAGCTTATCCTGGCGTGCTCATGAGAAATGCAATCTGAATACGGAGCGTATTTCATTTGAAAGGCCCATCGGTTGGTGAGGTAGGCCTCTCGGTAAATGAGAAGGATCCGAAGTGGTTCACGACAAAAAAACACATTGAGATAAGATTACCAACGTTGAAACCTTGTTCAGCTCACATGATATTTATTTGCCATCAGTCAAATAAATTTGGATGAAAGGAAAACACAAATATTAGTTTAATCCAACATTATTGTGGATGGTAAAAAAAAGTTTTCAATGACAGGCGCTCAATTCCCACCACTAGCTGTGGTGTGGTCCGTTTTCACTTTGGATCTACCTCATTTATTGCCTTGGACCATAAAATGAAAGGGCAAGATGGATGGACAGTATGAATATAATATATACATCATGGTGAGCCTACAAAACTATTCCATGTAAATATTTTTCTATCAATCCATATCCTGTGAGATTTGGGAGGATTACATTGATTTGATAATTGGCAATATTTAATGATAATAAAAATATAATAATATGAGTTTTATAACACACACACACACACACACACACACACACACACACACACATATATATATATATATATCATTTGCTAATACACAATCAATTAATGGTTAGATCAAAATTCTTTGCATCATCTCATTTCAAAGACTTGCTAACTTGCTTCAGATAGTGTCACAATCCGTTCAACATACATTTTTTGTGTTGAACTACTTATTGGCACTCTACAGCACAAAATGATATAAACAAACAAGACATAATCTCATTTGAGGACATGAACAAAAAAAAAAATGAAGCATGTCAAAAGCTTGAATGAACTATGCTCTATATATATATATATATATATATATATATATATATATATATATATATATATATATATATATATATATAAAGAAAAAAAAATTGATTGTTGAAAACTTCTTGAAAGCCAACTATCAAATAAGTATAATTTTGTAAACCATGAAAGTTTTAAATCAAATTGATATTTATGTTTTTACTCAATCCCCTTTATGCGCCCTCATGAACCAGTTGAATAACAAATGAATATGGGAAGTTGGAAGATTTCAACCATGGATGTTATTTTTGCCAATGCTTACCGTGATGGGTTTTTTTGACCCGTCGTCGACCGGTCCTGAGCAGTGCTCGACCAAGCGTGGAATACGAGCCCTGACACGACTTGAACTCCAGCGACTTTTGGTTATTTGTTTTCGGGGTGCTCGACCGATCGAAGGATCTACTCAACCTGTCGTGGGTGGCGCTCGACTGGTCGTAGGTTCGTCATGACCAGTCGTAGTTATGTAGATTCGTTCCACGATTTTGCGTGGATTTCGTGTCGCAAGTCCTTTCGCAACTAGGATGCGAAAAGGAGTTTCCTAAAACTTTAAATATGAGGTACTTAGGGCTTTCTAGGTACAACTAGAGGGTTTCCTAAAGCTTTAGGAGGGATTTGCTAAAGGGTTTAGGGCTATCAAAGGTAAGAGAGAGAGAGAGAAGAAACGAGAGAAGGAAAGCTTATAGAAAGGAGATTATGCTCGTGGAGGTTATTTACTACGCAATCTATATCTCAGCGCTTCTATGTCGTCGTAATCGGTGAGATCTCTCCGTTTTCTTTGTTTCTCTCATTGTTTATCCACTCCTGCATGAGTGAAGAAGGTTATAACGTTCTACTTTATAGTGGATTATTGATCTGGACGAGGTTCCGTGGTTTTTACCTCTTTGAGGGTTTTCCACATAAAATCTCTTGTGTGGTGTGTGATTGATGCATTGATTATTTTCATTGCTTTATTATCCATAATTCTGGTTTGTTCTGGAGGGCTAGATCCTAAGGTTTTGTGCAAGGCCCCCAACAAAGTGGTATTAAAGCTAAGTTCATTGAACGGATACGATCGGTTTTGAATTATGGAAGGCGGCTCATCAAGGATGATCAGCTTCAATGGTTCTAACTGGACCATATGAAAGGCTAAGACTGAGGACTTGCTTTATTGCAAGGACCTATATTCTCCAATTTTAGGCATATCAGCAAAATCCAAGGATATCTCTGATAATGATTGAAAGAAGGTGGACCAGAAGGCAGTGGGGTTTGTTAGACAATGGTTGGATGATTCAGTGTTCCACCATGTGTCTACGGAAACCTCAGCCGCTAACCTATGGCTGAAATTAGAAGAGCTGTATGAGAGGAAGACAGCTGGTAATAAAATTTTTCTGATAAGACGACTTGTGAATCTCAAGTTCAATGATAGTGGTTCTGTGGTCGAGCACATGAATGAAGTCAGCAATATAGTGAACCAACTCTCCTATATGAAGATGGTCCTGGATGATGAATTGCAGGCTTTACTTTTTGCTTAGTTCATTGACTAACAGTTAGGAGACATTAGTGGTGTCTCTAAGTAACTCTGCGCTAGACGGAAAAATATCCATGAAATATGTAACTAGCTGTCTCTTTAATGAAGAAACAAGGAGTAAGTCTCAGGGGTCTACTCAGCAAGAGACTCTTGTGACACAAGAACGGAGGAGAGGAAAGAATAGGAAGGGCGAGAAGGCCCGAGATAAATCAAGAAGGCAAGTCGAGTAACAAAAATGATGTTGATTGATGGAATTGTGGCAAGAACGGCCACTACAAGCATGAATGTCATGGTAAGAAGAACGACAAGAAAGGAAAAGAGAAGGAAGATAATCAAATTCCACTGCGGTCGCTTCAGATGGTGACGTTGTAGTTATTATTTCTGCAGATCATGATGTATGTCTCACGGCTACGAGTTAGGACACCGACTGGGTAATAAACTCAGGAGCTTCTTTTCATGCGACTCTATGCAGGGACTTATTCACAAGCTACAAGTTAGGTGACTATGGGACTGTGAAGATGAGAAATTCTGGTGTATCAAGAATCGTGGGAGTCGGTGATATTTATGTGAAGACCGATGTGGGCTGCACATTGGTTCTCAGGGATGTGAGGCATATCTCAGACCTTCGCCTCAACTTGATGTCGATGGAAAGGTTGGATGATGATGGTTATGAAAGCCGGTTTGCTGGTTAGCGATGGAAGCTCATCAAGGGTTTGTTGATCGTGGCCAGAGGAAAGAAGTGTTGCACCCTTTACAAGGCAAGTGTCAATATGTGCAATGGTGGGTTGAACGCAGTGGAAGATTCAGCTATTGACATGTGGCACCGAAGTTTATGGCACATGAGTGAAAAAGGGCTTTAGGTACTAGCAAAGCAGCTGTTCCTTCCAAACATGAAAGGTACACCTCTCAAAACCTGTCTTGATTGTTTATCAGGGAAACAGCATAGAGTTTCATTTATTAAATTTGCTTCTCATGTTAATAAAGTGCATGCATTAGATTTGGTTTATTCTAATGTTTGTGGTCCTATGAGGACAAAAACCTTGGGTGAGGCATTGTATTTTGTTACTTTTACAGATGATGCATATAGGAGGGTTTGGGTTTATGCTTTGAAATCTAAGGACAAGGTCTTTGGTGTGTTTAAATTGTTTCATGCTATAGTCGAGAGAGAGACAGGTAAATCATTGAAGTGCATCCGCACTGACAATGGTGGTGAATACATTGACGACTTTTATGAGTATTACAAGTCCCTGGGTATATGGCATGAACAGACGGTTTCCAAGACCCCCCAGCATAATGGTGTAGCTGAGCGAATGAATCGCACCATTGTAGAGAGAATCAGATGCATGTTATCCCATGCGAAATTGCCCAAGAAGTTATGGGGAGAAGCAATGCACACGGCAGTGTATTTAATAAACAGGTCTCCATCAGCCCCATTGAATGGATAAGTGCCTGAGAAGGTGTGGACTGAACATGATCCATCGTACAGTCATCTCAGAGTGTTTGAATGCAGGACATCCGTTCACATACCAAAGGATGAGAGGTCCAAGCTCGATACGAAGATCAGACAGTGTGTATTCTTAGGGTACGGTGATGAAAAGTTCGGTTACAGGTTATAGGATCCGACCAAGAAGAAGCTCGTCAGGAGCAGAGATGTGGTTTTTTTTTTAAAGATCAGTGTATAAAAGACATTGGTAAGCCAGAGAAGAACCAGCCTAGTTCAGGTGAGCTAGAGAACATGGATCCGATTATTCCTCCCTTGGTGCCTGATGACGAGAGAGTACAACAAGGTGCAGAGGACGAGGGAGTTCCTTCAGAAAATGGACCAGGGGAGCAGCCCCCACTTGATCCACCTGTTGAGCCACAGGTGAGGAGGTCATTTAGGGATAGACAGTCGTCCAAGAGGTACTCGCCACATGAGTACATTATGCTGACTGATGGGGGAGAGCCAGAAGATTATTCTGAGGCCCTAGCTGACAAGCATAAGGGGGAGTGGTTGAAAGCTATGCAAGAGGAGATGAAATCCTTGCATAAAAACCACACTTATGATATAGTGAAACTGTCAAAGGGAAAGAAAGCTCTGAGTAACAAGTGGGTGTTTAGAAAGAAGATTCAGCAGAAGAATTCACAGACGAGGTTCAAGGCCAGACTTGTGGTGAAAGGGTTTAGTCAGAGGAAAAGTATAGACTTCGAGGAGATATTCTCACCAGTGGTGAAGATGACATCCATACGGGTGTTGCTTGGGTTGGCGGCTAGCATGGATCTGGAGATAGAGCAGTTAGATGTTAAAACTGCCTTTCTCCATGGTGACCTGGAAGAAGAGATCTACATGAACCAACTAGAGAGGTTCGAAGTCAAAGGCAAAGAGCATATGGTGTGTAGGTTGAGGAAGAGTTTGTACGAGCTGAAATAAGCTCCACGACAATGGTATAAGAAGTTCGACTCGTTTATGTTGAAGTATGGATATGACAGAACGGAGTCGGACCACTATGTGTTCACGAGCAAGTTCTCAGATGGTGATTTCTTAGTTCTGCTATTATACGTTGATGACATGCTCATCATGGGAAAAGACATCAAGAAGATCGACAGGCTGAAACAAGAGTTGGACAAATCTTTTGCGATGAAAGACTTAGGCCCGGCTAAACAGATCCTAGAAATGGAGATAACCCGTGACAGAAGCAGTAGGAAGCTCTGACTGTCATAAGAGCGGTATATTGAGAAAGTCTTAGAGCGGTTTAGTATAAATGCAGCGAAGCCAGTCAGTACTCCACTAGATGGTCACTTCAATTGAGCAACAGGCAGTGTCCAATGACGAAGGCAGAGGTGGGAGAGATGCAGAAGATACCCTACACGTCAGCGATAGAAAGTTTAATGTATGCTATGGTGTGTACACAACCAAACATGACATATGCAGTTGGTGTTGTCAGTCGGTATCTTGCCAATTATGACAAAGAGCATTCGACAGCGGTGAAATGGATACTGTGGTATCTAAGAGGCTCATCCAGGTTGAGCTTATGCTATGATGACGGTAAACCTGTGTTAGAGGGTTACACAGATGCAGATATGGCAGACGACATAGACTCCAAGAAGTCTACCTCGGGGTTCATGTTCACGTTTGCAGGGGGAGCGATTTCTTGGTAGAGCAAGCTACAGAAGGTCGTAGTATTATCGATGACAAAGGTCGAGTACATTGCAGTCACAGAGGCATGTAAAGAGTTGCTTTGGATGAAGAAGTTCCTATAGGAACTTAGCCTGAAGCAAGAGGAGCACGTGGTCTATTGCGATAGTCAGAGTGCTATACACTTGGGCAAGAATCCAAGTCAGCATTCCAAATCAAAGCACATAGAGATTTGATATCACTGGATTAGGGATACTTTAGAACAGAAGGTGTTACAGCTTGAGAAGGTCCACACGGACGATAATGGGTCAAACACGATGACCAAGGCTTTGCTCAACGGCAAGTTTGAGGTTTGTGGAAACCTGTCTGGCTTGAAGAAGATGGATCCCTCCTAGGTAAAAAAGGGGAAGATTTGATGGATTTTTTTGACCCGTCGTCGACCGGTCTTGAGCCCTGCTCGACCAGTCGAAGGTTGTGCACGACCAGTCGTGGAAGACGAGCCCTGACACAACTCGAACTCCAGCGACTTTTGGTTATTTGTTTTCGGGGTGCTCGACCAGTCGAAGGATGTACTCGACCGGTCGTGGGTGGCGCTCGACCGGTCGTAGGTTCGTCACGGCCAGTCATAGTTACGCGGATTCGTTCCGCGATTTTGTGCGGATTTCGTGTCGCAAGTCCTTTTGCAACTGGGATGTGGAAATGAGTTTCCTAAAACTTAAATATGAGGTACTTAGGGCTTTTTAGGTACAACAAGATGGTTTCCTAAAGCTTTACAAGGGATTTGCTAAAGGGTTTGAGGCTATCAAAGATGAGAGAGAGAAGAAACGAGAGAGAGAAAACTTATAGAAGGGAGATTATGCTCGTGGAAGTTATTTACTGCGCAATCTATATCTCAGCGCTTCTATGTCCTCGTAATCGGTGAGATCTCTCTGTTTTCTTTGTTTATTTAATTGTTTATCCACTCCTGCGTGAGTGAAGAAGGTTGTAACGTTCTACTTTATAGTGGATTGTTGATCTGGACGAGGTCCCATGGTTTTTATCTCTTTGAGGGTTTTCCACATAAAATCTCTTATGTGGTGTGTGATTCATACATTGATTATTTTTATTACTTTATTATCCATAATTCTAGTTTGTTTTGGAGGGCTAGATCCTAAGGTTTTGTGCAAGGCCCCAACATACCGTGGCTTAGTTGAGCTTTGTACATGGTTCAAGTTTTGACTCATTCACTAAAATTAGCTTATAAAATTGATGGATGGTGTGGATACGACACATACATCATGGTAAGGCCACACCACAAAAAAGTGTCCAGGATAAAGATGTCTACCATTGAACCTTCTTTGGACCATGATAGTTGCATGCCATCCAAACCGTTCATAAGGGCCTTCTTCGGTCCATGATAGTTATATGCCATCCAAACCGTCCATAAGGTGACTTGGGAACTCAAAGAACGAAAATTATATCAGCTTGATTGAAAACTTCTGCATTCCGAGAAGTTTTTAACGGTGGGTATTCAATCCTCGGTGTTCTGTATAGTGTGGTCCACTGCATCTTTGGATCCGCTCGCGTATAGGCTCATAACCTACTGGGCAATCCACGTACGTGTCTCGCGCTCGTGTCTGGCGCGTCTTGAAATACCATTCCTTGTCCTGGCTTCTCCCCGTAAGTCCGCAACCGCGAAATGCTTGCCGCTCTCTTCCGTACGCAGAGACAGAGCTGTTGTGTTTTTCAGACGGAAAATGGATTCCACAAACAGCAATGCTCTGGTCGTGCACCATTCTCTCTCTCTCTCTCTCTCTCTCTCTCTCTCCTTCGTGTTTTTTTTTTTTTTTTCATTCTTACGGGTATTTTGCAGAAATCGAGCTTTCTAACGATTGGGGAGTGCCTCTGCGCTGCATGCATACCGTTCATCGCGATAGTAGAAACCCTTATCTTCGCCTTCACCGATTGCTTCGAGCAACGCCCCCATAAATCCCGAAACCGTTTGAAGGAAATGGCTGAGCTCGCCAAGGACTCCCCATGTCTGCTCAAACCCCTCTTTTTCTTTCTTTCTTCCTCTTCTTTCTGGAAACCCTTTTTTTCCTCAATTTCGATGTTTTTGCAGTCACCGTCAACGAGATCGAGGCCTTGTATGAGCTGTTCAAGAAGCTGAGTAGCTCCATTATCGACGACGACAGCATACATAAGGTAAGTTCCTCTCGTGGGGCCCAGTACTCCTCTTTTCTTCGTCTGATTTCTCGAAGCTTCTTTATGCGGTCGGGCTACTGATAGGATTGCCGGTTTTCTCTCATCTTCAATGCGGACTCGTACACATGTTTGTGAGGCGAATTGCGTGGTAAAAATCTTTTATTGGGGATATGCACGTGTCGGTGATCCATGATCCAGACCGTTAATCAGATGGATCTTGACTTGGATAGACCATCCGGCCGAGCTACCCTAGAGTGGAAGCTCTTAGCCATCGAATATTTGATCTTTTGACCATCAAATGCAAATCCTTGCTGTTTGGATCGTGTATTGACAGTCCCTGACGCCCCGTTTGTCAAGGTACTCAAGGCTAAAGGTTGATGCAGTGCATCACCTTGGCAGGAGGTTCATATAATTCCTCTTTACAAACAGAGCGTGCATGTCTCCGTTATCCTGTATAGGGATTTTTGTGCTCAGTGTAAGATTTGTTTAGGTCCATTTGGATTGTAAGTTGTTTTTTCCTTAAGTTACTTATGTTATTAGTAACTTATTTTGGTTTTTATTTATTTAGCTGGTAAGTATGTTTGATAAATAGTATGCCGATCAGTCAAAAAGTAGAAAACCAATTTATTTTTTTTTCAAATATCTCTTCCAGTTCATGTATGGTCCGCCTTTAATATCCATCGTCCATCATGTGGGGTCAACTTTTGATGTGAACCGTTCATTGTGTCGGGCCCACCTTGGATGTGGGCCATTTATCATTAGAGGCCGACCTTTGATGTGGACCACCCATAATGTGGGGTCCACCTTGATGTGGGTCGTCCATCATGTGGGGCTCACCATCAATGTTAATTGGCCATCGTGTGGGGTCCAGCTTCAATGCCCACTACTCATCATGTAGAGCCCACTTTGATGTGGACCATCCATCGTGTGGGTCCCACCTTAAAACTGGGTTGTCCATCATGTGGGGCCCACCTTGGATGTGTGCCGTTCATCATTAGGGGCCGATCTTTGGATGTAGATCGTACATTATGTGAAGCCCACCTTGTTGTGGGCCACCCATTGTGTGAGGCCCATCATCAATGTTAATTGTCCATTGCGTGGGACCTACCTTCAATGTCAATTGCCCACCATGTAGAGCCCCACTTTGATGTGGGCCCCCACCTTCAATGTTCACTGGACATCATGTAGAGCCCACTTTGATGTGGACTGTTCATCGCGTGGGCCCCACTTTTGAAGTGGGTCGTCCATCATGCATTGGATGTGGGCTAGTCATCATTATGCAAGAAGGCCCGAGTCTTTTAATTAAGCAGCATAATCCAATCAGGCAGGTATGCAAAACCAATTAGCTAGCTATATAACAGAATCTCATTAGATTTTTCTTATTTATTTAGCATAAGGGGACATAACGGTCATTATGCCTCCTATAATGTTTTTTTTCCTCATTTTTTTTTCTTTTTAAATGTGGGATAAAAATTCCAAATATTTAGAGGATTCCTAATTTTTTTTTTAAAAAAAATGCTTGTGATGGCATGACAGTCTACTCGTTGGTGAGAATGTTGACTTGTGCAACAATGTACGATTAACTGCAAAACTCTTATATTTAATTTCCTAAATATCTAATATTAATGATAAATATATTAGCATCAATATAATGCTAAAATATCTTACGTTTGCAAGGTATTTTACAATATTAATTTAATACCTACCTCACGTACATCAGGCTAAATTTAACACCAGAAGTGGGATCAGCAGGTGTGTCATCATTATCACCACCATGATCATCCATCTTAGTTTTGTCGTTGCTCACACTCTTTTGTTGGACTTGGGTCAAATCTATGCCTCACTTTGGGTAACTCTCTTGTTATGCTGCACGTATCACTGGGTTGCCCACCTCGACTTCTTCATTGTCCTCTTTTACCTGTTTCCCTGTGTTCCAATGAATGTAGAAGTGAATCCTCATCATAAATGTTGTCCAAGTTTATTAGACATAAGTCACTTCATCGAGCAAATTTGCCACACGCTTGCAATCCGCAATCTTAACTTTACATTGTAGTGCATGTATACGAGTCCATAGAATGTCTTACTTTGCGATCTATTCTTATTTTTTGAATGGATGAGTGCGAAACAACTCCAGTTTCTACCACATCTAGAGGAAGAAGTTGTTTGACTTAAAACTTTGATCTCAATTGTTTTGAGAGCCTTGCACTCTCTCCAAAATACACCCACCAATCAGCCGAAATTGTTTAATTCTCCGCCTGTTGTGCAATAATGTCCAGAAGTTGCCCTGGCAAAGTCCATGTATTTGCAAGTTGTTCAATGCCCTTATTTGCTTATCTAAGCCACACATAGGAAGCAAAGATCTCACTTAGCTCTCTCTGAGGCTTGTATAAACTTTTAAGGGATATAAAGTTCATCACAAATTTAGTCGTTGTAGGCCAAAGTAATTTTCTCCCATCCATGACTTCCTCATTATGGCAACTAGTTGTTTATGGTTGTAGATGAATGATGTTACTTGTCTTCCCCTTTCGACTAATACTGCGACACTCTTCTTCTTTCAAATATCTTCTAATATGAGATTGATGAAATGTGCAACACATGTTAACCAAAATATATGTGGTCTCTTCACATCAACATTCTTCCCTCAAATGTTTATGTTGTTTTGTTGTTGGTCACAATTTGCACCACTTTCTCCTCTCCAATCTCATCCATTATCTTATCCATTAGGGTAAGAATATAGCCAACATTTTTCATTGCATCCAATGCAACAATTGATTTGTAGAACGCCATTCTCAAGTGACAGGATACTATGGAGTTGATCATGCGACATTTGGTTGGGCTAGTCCAGCCATCATACATAATCGTGCATCATCTGGTTTATCATATTGGTCTAAAGGTAGCCACGTATGCCTTCACATCTTGATACTTAGCTTTTGTCCATTTCTCCTTAATATCCTTAGCCATGGGTCCATTAACTCCTTCGCTTGCTTCCACCGCTTTATCGATTACCACTTGCCGGTATAGGAAGTTGGCAATATTTGAGGGTATGTTGACATGTATGAATAGCTTAGTTGTTACCTTACCCTGCTTCTCAATGGCAGTTATAGTTCACATTTGCTTAATCTTCTTCTATTTTGTCATCTTGTTTCAAAATAGAACTAGATCACATGTGGGTCTCCCAAGCTCCACCACATCCACATAATCACCCATGGGGGGAATATGTGATGTCTCCACATAATCACCCATGGGGGGCCCATGATCCACCAAACCTATCCTCACAATCGCACTCCCCCTTCACGTACGGACCCCCTCCTCTAAACATGGGTTGACAATCTTCTTCTTTAAGAACAGTGTGCATGCCTTTTCTCCTAGCCATTGTAGCCTCCCGATATAAATCTTCATCAATTTAAATCTTTATCAGAGTCTACATTCTCCTTATCACCAACGCTTCTATAATCAGAACCAAACACTTCCTGTGGGGCCGCATCAAGAGCAGCCTACTTTTTTTGCATGACAGCTCTTTTTTCCCTCGATTCTCCTAAATTTTGATGCATCAGGTTCATTATCTCTCTTGGCATGTTGTCGCACCTCACGATTCAGCTCTTTTGATGTACCAAATATTGTTGTTTAAGTCAATTGATTCCACCAATTATCACGCAACCATAATGGTTGCATTTCATTTGGTGCCTAATACCACCCACCCTCTCACAATGTTATCATCCAACATCCTCACTTATTTTTTTATAACATATCCTCACATCTTTATTGGCCAACCATTTTCTTACTATTAAAAAGTCTAAACGAAAGTCTAAAGTGCTCATGTAAAGTCTAAATACTAAAGTAAACCCTAAACGAGAATGAATCAAGCTCCTCACCAGCCCAAAATTTAGATATATAATCACTATTCATCTAGAAATTAAAAAAATATAAAAGGAAATAATATCAATAATCCAAAATCAATATATGATTACGTATATTTACTTATCCTATATCAATCGGAACCATTCATAACCCAAAAAATAATCTCTTTCTTTTTTTTTTTCAAAATATGAAAATAGTAAAAAAGAAAATGGTATCAATAATCCAAAATCAACACATGGTTATGTACATCTCTATTGATCCTATATCTATTGGAACTACTCATACCCAACATCAATAAAACAAAAAATTCTTTTTCCATTTTTCAGAAATAGGCAAGATTCATACCAAAAAAGAAAATTTTTAAAAATGAAATGATATCAACAATCTAAAATCAACACATGGTTATGTACACCTATTAATCTTACATCAATTGGAACCATTCATACCCAACATCAATAAGAAAATAATCTCTTTTTTCATTTTTGAGAAATAAGCCAAATTCATCCGAAAATAGAAAAAATTAAAAGAAAATAAATGATATCAATAAGCCAAAATCAACATACGGTTATGTACATCTTACTAATCCTACATCAATTGGAAACATTCATATCCAACATCAATAAATAAAAAAAAATATTTTTTTTTCAAAATTTCAGAAATAAGCAAAATTCATTCAAAAATAGATGAATTAAAAAAGAGAGAGGAAATGATATCATTAATCCAAAATCAATACATGGTCATGTACATCTAGTAATCCTACATTAATTGGAACCATTCATGCCCTCAATTAAATTTTTTATATTTTTCAGAAAAACAGCAAAATTCATCCGAAAATAGAAAAAATTAAAAAGGGACAAAAACAATAATCCAAAATCATCACATGGTTATATACATCTACTAATTCTACATCAATTGAAACCATTCATACCTAACATCAAAAATTTTTATTTTTATTTTCATTTTTTTAGAAATAGGCAAAATTCACTGGAAGATAGAAAAAAATAAATATAATAGGAAATGATATTAATAATCCAAAATCAATAAATGTTAATGTACAGATACTAATCGTAATCACTTGGAACCATTTATACCTAACATCAATAACAAAAATAATTTCTTTCTCCAATTTTCATAAATAGGCAAAATTCATCCAAAAATAGAGTAATTAAAAAATAAAAGAAAATGATATCGATAATCCAAAATCAACAAACGTTATGTACATCTGCTAATCATACACCAATTGGAACCATCCATACCTAGCATCAATAAAAATATAATTTTTTTCATTTTTCAAGAACAGGCAAAATTTTGAAATAGGAAAAAAAAAAAAAAAAAAAAAAAAAAAAAGAGGAAAAGAAAAGGAAATGGTATCAATAATCCAAAATCAACACCTTTTTATATACATCTCTACTAATCTTACATCAATTGGAACCATCCATACCCAAGATCAATAAAAATATAAATTTTTTTTTTTCCAATTTTCAGGAATAGGCAAAATTTTAAAATAGGAAAAGAAAAGAAAAAATAATAAAAGAAAAGAAAAGGAAATGGTATCAATAATCCAAAATCAACACATTTTTATATGCATCTCTACTAATCCTACATCAATTAGAACCATTCATACCCAACATCAATAAAAAGAAATTCTATTTTTCAGAAATATGCAAAATTCATCTGAAAATAGAAAAAAATAATAATTAGAAAATGATATCAATAATCCAAAATCAACACATGGTTAAGTTCATCTACTAATCTTACATCAATCGGAATCATTCATACCCAACATCAATAAAAAATAATTTTTTGGTTTTTTTGTTTTTCAAACAGTAATTAAAAAAGTTTTAAAAATATCACTAATTCGGTTACAAATATACCAAGATATGGTTGTTTTGATGATTGAATCTCCATACAATTCATTTCCAACAAAAAAATCAATAAATAACGCACGCATACCTATTTTTTCGAATTTCCCCCAAAATAGCCCATGGTGCTTCAATTCACCCAGATCACTTGATCGAAGTGTTTTAATCCAAAATAACTAGTCAATAGTGGTTGAAATTTGCATAAAAACAGTTTAGGAAGAATTAGAAATCGAACGAAGTGGGAAAAAATGCCAAAAATCTGATTTTTATAGGAAAAAAGGGTTGTTTTTTGACCGTTACGGCGCTCGTAACAGCTGTTATGGTAACATTTTTCCAGAGATCGCCGTTACGACTCCATATCACATAATGGTGTCCACCGTTTCCATTACATAATGGCTGATATGGCCGTTTCATTGCCAATATGGCACCTTGATTTAGCATCTTTCTTTGATTAGTCTTCTATTTTTGTAATAAATCCTTAATTTCAAAGAAACTAAAAAACTGTCCTTGTACATCCAAGAAGTCTATTAAAGGGCATCACATGAGTATTCTCAAGGCACTTCTGAATTCAAAAAAAAAATCCAGACTTATTCTCTATTTTAGTTGTGATTTTTGTGTTAAGCTTAGCCTAAAGGTGCCTATGTTGGGTGGATCCTTCCCCGTTCAATTGGCTGTGTCAGGCCGCGCCACTAGTCAACTACAATTCCACTTAAAAAAAAAAAAAAAAAAAAGAAAGAAAGAAAGGAAGAAAGAAAAACATTAAGCTCTTTAAGTCCCATCCGCTTGATATACCTCGAATAAATCTCTTGCAGTAAACTTCGTTATAGGTCAACTAACATATCTATGGTGGGAATGTGGTTGAGCTAATTTGTCCATATTTCACTTTTCCTGACACAATAATGCTATATCTCAATGTTGTTTAACTTCTTGACTTCTTTTAGTGTCCAACATCCTTCACAACTTCTACAAACAATGTATTGATCCTTCACAACTTCTATAAACAATGTATTGTCAGTCCTTACAAATTGAAAACCTTCATAATTGGTTTGACATCCGTGGCTCTTAAGAATCTTTTGATCCACACACTTTCTCAAACCACATTACACTATATATGCTTCCATGATATAGGGCGATAGAAGACTGTTTCCTGCCGAACCATGCAGCGACACTTCCATTCAATTCAGAGGTAGACTAACTTTCATCCAGATCATCTCCCCATGAGGCATCAAAATAGGCTACCATCCTTCGATCCGTTTCTAGATATCATAGCATAAATTCCTTTATGCTTCTAGGACAAGTGAATATTCTTTGGACATCTTCCCAATGCACCTGGCTTGAGTTGCTTGTTGTCAACTCACGAGGTTCACAATGCAGCAAACATTAGGATGAGTGCACAAGATTGCATACATAAGGTTGTCTACTGTGGTGGCAAAAGAGCACCAATGACATCTGCACATTTAGCTTGGAGTGCTCATCTATTGTGGCCTCAACAAATTTGAATTATGTATCGGGAATTACTCTCAGATCTTCTCAACGTGCGAGACTTGGGCATATTCTCAAAAACTTCTTAGAATGGTCTTTCGAGGATGAAATTCACCTGTTCGAGATCTTCATCTCAAAATTCAATGGGAGCAGACAAGCCGTCTTGCTCAGTTGCTCATACAACCTCTGCTGATGTAACTTTGCTTGAATCCAAATGGCCCCTGAATGTGTGTATTGTCCTTGTGCAGGGGTCATGCTAATCTTCTCCATATCTAGATATATTGGTCAATAACAACATTTCAATATCATTCTTATTAAGCAAAGATACCATCAATGTAAAATGACAATATCAGAAACCTCATTTCATATTGCCTAATGCATATATAGTGGTCTACTTCTGATGTGTAAAACGTGAATGAGGTGATGGCTTCAATGAATTTCATGCTCTCTTACCTGAAAGATTGTTTCAGCTCTTATATATGGACCAATGTTTTAAATAGCGGTAGCGTGATGCATAGCGCTCAACCTTTTATAGTGTGTAGCGTAAATATGTAGCGTGTAGCGTAAGCTATAAGACGCTACACGACACTTCTATTTTTTAATTTAAAAATAGGACAAATATAATAAATATTGAAAAAAAAAGGGAAAAAACTATAAAAATGTCTAAAAAATGATTCATTTTATCAATTATAAGCATGTTCAAAAAATTTATTAGTTATCATTTATCAAAAGCCAATCCACATTATAAGCCAAATCAAATAATTATCACATCAACAACTTTCTAAGCAAACTACTTTAATTAATAATGTCTAATTGAAACCACAAGTCACAATTATGAAAAGAAATAAAAATCCCATAGGTTAAAAGTATCAAGTATAATACAAGTGTCACATTCCTCAACATTAGAAACAAAGAAAACACGAAAAAAAAAAGTAAAAAAAAATACATTGTAGCTTACGCTACGGACGCTATACGCTACGTAGCTATAGCGTACGCTATGATCTCTATAGCGTATGCTACAGGGGATTTACGCTATTTGGTACGCTACGTAGCACTACGGCCACGCTATGCTACGTAGCGTACGCTACTAGCGCTATTTGAAACACTGATATGGACTTTAGAGTCAACAAAGCTCGACTCTTCTTGAATGGTCCCATTAAAATCCAAGGATAAAGTGATGCAACTATATGGCGGACCAAAAATAGGAGTTGAAACAAGAAGATTGGTGACATTCTCTAATCAACCATGCATTCAGTAAATGAGTCTCTTTACTCTACAGATCAAACGACAAAGGATGGGGATTTCTTTCTTCTCTTCTCTCTTTTCTTTATTCTCTTCTCCTCTCTCCATTTTTCTCTTTCTTCTCTTCTCTCTTTATATTCTCCCTGACCCTCTCACTCTCTCTTGTTTCCCCCTGCTGCTGTGGATACTGTTGAGAGAGGGAGTGGAAGAAATATACGAGAGTGGGGTAGGTGGAGTTACACATGGATCCAGTTAAAAATGAGTTCATCTCATTTTAGTTAATATTAATTTTATTAAAGATTCCATACATTGTTGGTTATCAGGATATTTTCATAGCTACCAAAACAATTCATCTCTAACACATCATTGTGATTTACTAAAATTAGATGAACTCATTTTTAAGTGGTTATCAAACAGGCCATTAGGTGCCGAATTGCTCAAATTTGATGCCAGTGTGGTTCTTTTTATTGTTTATAAACTTGAAAACTTTGGTGTCAGTTGCAATTGTTTGATGAGCTGACACTATGTTGCGACTCTTTTGTAGAACAACGTTTTACTTCCCCTTTTATAAATTCTGCTAGATTGATTTTAAAAAAAGTAAAGGAAAAACATTATTAAAACCAAACCAAATATAGGAGTACCGCAAAGTTTTCTGCTGTATGACTGTTGTTTATCATGAAGAACGGATCCTGTGTCAACCTACAGCATATGGTCTGAATTACCATTGTATCCATTCTGTCCAGTATTGATACAGTTGGGGTGTGCCTTGCTGTGGATGGGCAATGAGAACTCTCTGTTTCACCACAACCTATCTATCCATCAAGTGGATTGATTAAAGCAAAAATATGGCCAACTGCCGATATACAATGGCAAAATGTCTGGTGATCAGATGGCTGTGATTCTTCCATGGAGGACATTTACTGTCTGTCACCTGTCCACCTAGGGCCAACTGGATGAACAATCTAGATAACTGATAGATGGTCCCCACCTGCATGGAATGCTTGGATCAAATGAAAGGCTGGAAATTGAGGCCGAGGATTATGTAGTTCCGAGGTTTATGAAATAGCCTAAAATGGGAAAAGTTAATCTGCTGTGGTTTAAGCATGGAAATGTAATGATTCTTTCAAGGTTGCTAGTTTTTAACTTGACTAATCAACAGTTAAAGACCTCAGATATTGCTCTTTGAAATGCCAACTGCTCATTGCTAATGTTACACCACTCCCATCAGTTCGTAGGCTATTTATTAGGCAGCAGATGCTAGAGAAAAATTTCTACTAGGAACCAGTTCTCATGAGAACCTGTTAGAACCCTTTGAGAACTCATCCCAGGTGATGTGTCACGACATCAATCCGTCCACTAAATGTGTCACCTTGTTAAACCTCTAGGGCCCAGAAATCAGCCCGATCCAAAAATCAGGTGTGCTGCAACAGAGTGGGACGGACTCTAACCCTTGATTTTCACCGAAGTCCACCTAAGTTGCAAAAGATATGATTTTTTCGTTGACCCTTCATCCAAGCCAGATGAAGGGTCTGTATGGCCTGGATTGCATATACACATCATGTGTGATGAGTTCTCAAAAGGTTCTCATGACAACCGGTTCCTAGGAAAAAAAATTCTCACAGATCCTATTTGTCTTTTTGACGATGCTTTCATCTGTTATTTGGTAGGAAGAACTTCAACTGGCACTATTCAAGACTCCATCTGGCGAGAACTTATTTCTGGATAGAGTAAAAATATCAACTTATATCCTAATTTTTTCCTTTTTTTATTGTCTTTTATCATTGGCTTCTGTCAATCAGTACTACTGACACAAACATAGATGTATAGTATCTTCTTATTTTAGGTCATTTTGTCCTTTAATAACTTCAATTGTTCAGTACACTTACATTTATTTATTTATTTGTGCATTTCATTTGATGGTTAGTTATGAGCTTACGGATCTGTTACACAAGATGTATATGGGCAAGCTCGTAGCTTTTAAAATTTATTTATTTATTCATTTATTATTTTCTAGGGGTGTGCCAGGCCCATGCAGTAGTGCAACGCATGGGCGACATATGAGGGCCCCAGCAGCAAGCTACGGTGGTGGGCTCTTCCTCACGGGAAATTAATTTAATATCATGTGACCTGATGGGCCACGTATCAGATATTAAACTGATAAGAACAGATACTACACTTGATTGTAACTTATTCTTCCTTTTTCCCTTAGAATTTTCGATGCCATAATTTTAGTTGAAGTATCCTTCTCTGCTTCAATCAGATTATTTGATGGGTTCTTTAAACCTTTGTTTGCACTTTACAGCTTTTTAATCTTTTTGATGAAAAGAAAAATGGTGCTATAGAATTTGATGAGTTTATCCATGCACTCAGTGTCTTCCATCCTTGTGCACCTATGGAGGATAAAATTGACTGTGAGTTTTTTTCTTTTCTTCTTCTTCTTCTTCTTCCTCTTCTTTTTGGTTATTTGCATATCTACATTCTCACAACATCTCTTATTTTCCTTTGGATTTCTGCAGTTGCATTTAGGCTGTATGATCTGAGTCAAACAGGGTATATAGAGCGCGAAGAAGTGAGTGACATGCAAACTGGGACTTGTTATGGTCTCCTTGAAATTCTAACACGAAGTAGAGTCTAGCCATCACGCATACATATTCATACACTTACAAATAAATAAACACAGACTCGTGTGATATGTGTATGTGTATAGGTATTTAGAATTGATGCCATCTTTTAGATTTGTAGTTGATACAATTCACAGACAGTATATTATCTTCTAGCATGTTTATTTGTTGATTTTGGCGTTGAAACAGCCATGCTTCTTGCTCATTTTTGTCAAACACATTAAGGGTTCAGCATGGTGTTGGTACTGCTACATGTATAGTTCCCATATATTGTACCGTAACCTTAAGGATTTTACTTTTCAAAAAAGAAAGAAAGGGGGGGAAAAGCCTTGAAGTTATTTTTCCTTTGCAGTCATTGCCACATTTTCAGTTGGACCTTCCACCTCCATCTGATATGCTTGGTACATGTTTGACACTTTAGATACTTCTGCATCTTCATGCCAGAAAGTATTCATTTTTCCAATGAAATCCCATACGAGGGCATTTCACTTCTTGAGTCACCTAGCAAAAGATAGGCTATAGCTCAATTCTTCTAATTATTATCGACAACTACTAATATGTCATGACAATTACCAGTTTTGCTTTCAGAACTTTGAATTATTTTGCAACAGCTGCAACTGATATGTGGTGTCTGTGGCAGCTGTTTTTTGTAATGAAGTTGCTAACTGATTATGGATGTATCCACCAATTATGTTTTTTTTTTTTTTTTTTACTGCTGAAAAAAAAGAAAGAGCCTAATTCTCCTACTGGTATGTGTGAAATGTACATCTCCATGTATCACTTTTCACTTGTATCCAAAATACGTTGCAATTCACCCTGGAAATTGGTCTCTCTCAGTTTTAGTCCCATATTTTTCACAATCAGAGTTTCAAATGCATTTGAAAAATGTCTAGCTTCAACCCTCACTTAAAATCTGGAAAACAAAGTGCATGTGCCTTGTTGTGGCAGTCGAGTGCCATGCTTGAATATTGCTCATACTTGCAAACATGTATGTTGCCATCCACTTATGAAAGCCCTTTCATCAATGGAGAATCAATCACCACAGTCCATGTTTGCTCCAGTGGGTGAAGTTTGTCCCCAATTATACATGGCAGGTCTTATGGTTTCGTAACTGCTTTCATGGAGCTTTTCCCAGGATTTGGCATGATCTTTCTAATCAGATGCTGCTCCTGCTTCGAACTGCACTTCAAAATCGCACATCTGCTCCTGTTGCCAAGCTGTTTACACTTGCTAACATTTTGAAGCAGATGCTTCCCCGATCTGTACCCAGATCTTTCGCTACTTTTCTTCACGCTTCGTGCAACTATAAATTTGAATAATCATGTTATCCATCATGCATGTTGGGCTTCAACAACCAATAGGTTAAGGATTTTCAAAATACATGCATGAACTACAAGTAAATTGAGCAGAAATGTGAAACCACTCAGGGTTCATACAGTAACCAGGTTTAGCTTTGCTTATGCCATGTGTTTTCTTGTCCAAAGGTACCCCCAAGAGGTGAATGAAACCAATGTGCCTTGGTAAAGGCCAATCGATTATCTTAACTTGCATGCATGTTAAATGATCATCGCCACATGGTTTGCAAGGCATGGTGTTTAATTTCATGCTTGCAAGGGTATGTGAAGTTTTCTTGTGAACACTATGAAAACCCTTTATGGAACATAGGATAGTTGCCTAACAGGTTATCATGCAAAGATTTGTCCAAGAATCTGTTCTTCTAGTCTGCAAGGACACTTTCAATGGAAGCTGTTTCTTTTATTCTTTTGTAGTTTCCAGTGCCAAGTCTTGTAGTTCAGCACCCTGATTGTATCAAGAAATGCTTTTGGACTTGTTAAACATGTTCTCCTAGTAAGGTTCTTATTGATTACACATCGACAAGCAAACTTTTCTACATTCATATTGGCACTTCTTGCGTCTTTCTTTTCTCAAAATTTAATTTTATTACATTTGATCCGAGAGAGGTCCATGTGTCTGCATTTTTATGAGCTTCTGTAGAGCACAATTTTACTTTGTTATTGTATTTGACTGCTTCTGTGCCCTTCTTTTCTCTAGATTCAGTTATTTAAACATTTGATACAGGAAAAAGGTCCATGCCTACGCACCTTAAGAGTTCTGTAGAGCACACATAATTTTATCTTGTTGTTTTATTTTGATAGGTTAAGCGTAAATATGTTGAAGTCACTATTATGGATGGTATAGAAGACATACTAGTGACAAATTAGATAGCTCAAACCACACCCCCCAAGTGGTCTCTTTATTATTTTTCTTTGTATCTTTATTTAATCAATGCTTCTGGGTTATTTCAGTAGTTTTTGCATTGTCATCTCATCTCCAGTCCATCTTATTTCTCCCTCTATTGATACTCCAAGCATAGTTGGATCTATATGTCATTAAAAACTTGTTCTTTTCAGGTTAAGCAGATGGTTATTGCTGTTTTGATGGAATCAGACATGAATCTATCGGATGAGTTTCTTGACGCCATCATTGATAAGGTAAGGCTTTGTCCAAGTTTAGTCCTTTTTGCCTTCCTTCTTTAGTCTTTTGGAATGCTCTACTCTTATTGTCTATTCATTAAATGGCAGACATTTGAAGATGCTGATACTGACAAGGATGGTAGAATCAGCAAAGAGGAATGGAGAGATTTTGTTGTTCAAAACCCCTCCCCTTTGAAGAACATGACTCTTCCTTATTTGAAGTATGCAATTCACTTTAATGTCATAATGTGCTCTTTATCACCCATAATTCGCCGCAATTGAAATCTGTGTTCTTCTTCTATTTTTTAATTCATATTTAAGCATTTAGATTTATCTAGTTCTCTCAAAGAGATTAATCCTTGTGCGTCTAATTTTTCTTGTCACATGGAAGGGAATGTGTGCCATTGAGTACTAAATGACTTCAATAAATCATCGTAATCATCATGGGTCATCATTGTTGTCATCATCCATCATCATAACCTTGTTCCAACTACGAATTGTTATGGTTGTGTGCCCAGGAAAGCGAATGTGAACCTTCTCCATTGACAATGTGTATCTTGATCATTGATATTGATGATCTTGACTGTAGATCATGATGACCATGGGTCTTGTGTAGACATATTATTAATTCGTAATTAATATGTGGGTTACCTTAAGCATATATGAGAACATAGGTTAAAGGAGAGGGTTTCCTTTGATGTCCTTGGGAACTTGAGTTTAAGCACCAAGGCCACTGGCCTTTTAAAGAACATGACTCTTCCTTATTTGAATTATGCAATTCACTTTAATGTCATGATGTTCTCTTCATCACCAATAATTCGCTGCAACTGAAATCTGCATTCTTCTTCATTTTTTTATTTTTTTATTTTTTATTCATATTTAAGCATTAGATTTATCTTGTTCTCTCAAAGAGATTAACCCTAGCTCTTCTCATTTTTCTTGTCACATGCAAGGGAATGTATGCCATTGGGTACTAAATGACTTCAATAAATCACCATAATCATCATGGGCCACCGTTATTGTCATCATCCATCATCATAGCCTTGTTCTAACTACAAATTGTTAGGGTAGTGTGCTCGGGAAAGCAAATGCGAACCTTCTCCCTTAACAATGTGTATCTTGACCATTGATATTGATGATCTTGACCGTAGATCATGATGACCATGGTTCCTATGTAGACATATTATGAGTGTCGTAATTAATATATAGGTTACCTTACTTGTATATGAGAACGTAGGTTAAAGAAGAGGTTTTCCTTTCTTGTCCTCGGAAACTTGAGTTTAAGCACTATGGCCATTGGCCAAGGGAGAGTTATGTTATATGGATTTCAATACCCTGTTAGTCCATGACTACTTAGCAGGTTTTAGGAATTAGGATGATCGTGTGGTTATTCTTATGTGGTCATCCTTTGTGAGGGAACCGATGATGAGTTGAGATGGAAGGTCCGCACAATCAGGTTCAAGACAAGTTGGTGCCTTTTACCAACCTTACATGAGAGTGCGAGTAAACCATAGATATGGGATCTTGTTATTAGACCTGTTGGATGCTTGCACTGGAGGGTCGATTGAAGTCTCTAGATTATGATTCTCATCATGCCTGGACTAGATTGACTTGTGTATGTAGCAACTTTAGCTAATCCTCAAGACCCGAGGATGTATGTGGAGTTCAAGTTCTTGGTGTAATGTGCATTAGCTCACTACACAGAGTCAATTGCAGTGGTTCATATGTGGGTGTGGTTGGGTACATGTGTTATGATCATGGTGTATCGTAAAAGCCGTTACGGGACCGTAAAGGCCATTACATAAAGGTAACGGTGGCAACCGTTACACATTATGGGGTCGTAAGGGCCATAATAACTGTTAAGGGAAAAAATAACCTGTAACCACCTTTAACGGCCCGTTACAGCTCTTATAAAGGTCATAATAGCCCTAAAATAGTCTTTTAAGAGGCATATATAGGTTTTTCATATTTTTTTTTCAACATTATAGGATAGATACATGTTTTTTGGAATTTTCTTTTTCAATAATTAGAAAAAGAGATTGTAATGGTCATTATGAGGGCTGTAATGGCCATTACAACCCGTATCGTAAGGGTAACAGTGGTGGCCGTTATAACCACTATTATTGTTACGGAATACCTTGATTGGGATATGGTTGAGGTTCATGTGATCCAACAAGGGATCCATTGGTTGCCTAGGAATACTCTTATAGCTTAGATATGGTAGATAGGAGTGTTTTTTTTTTCTTCGAAGGATTCATCAAGTGGTTTTTAAAGCTAGGTCTAACACTTAAATGGTTTTAAATGTTTTATCAAATGTTCTCAAATGTTGATCTTTTGTTTTAACCGTTAAAAATGTTTTAATTGCAATTGATGGAAATTCCAATGGTTGAGATCTCAGGGTTCACCCCTTGATTTGCATGAGAATTGGATCAAGGGTGGATGACCATGGTTAGTGGAAGGATTGGATCAGGTACATGGATAAGGTAGGATTATAGACTTTAGATGTGGTAGGGCATACCAAAGTCTGTATGGTGGTGGAGCGCCATAATTGGTGTCTCTTTGTGTAAATCAAACTCCTCTTTGTGGATAGATTCTATGCCACAGGGATTAGGAAATAGAGCCTAGAGGTCTCCACCCCTTGGGCATCACGTGATCACTGGAGACAAAAGAAGAGAAAGAGAAAGAAAAGAACAAATGTGGACCGGACAACTCTCGTGCGTTCCATTAGCTTGCTCGAAGGGCTACATGTTGGCTTTCATCCTTTTCCATTTGGGATAGATTGGGGGAGAGATCTTCCACTTTGAAGGAGCGGCATCAAATCTTCACTCATTCTTTGGTAACTTGATGACCTATGGTCTAATTGAATGCCTGGCCCTTAATAGAGTGGAATGGTGGAACATGATTCATGTAGCTGACCCCAATTAATTGGGATAAGGCTTAGATGATGATGATTATGTTTTTCCTTTGTGGAAACTTCATGATATCTAGACGGGAATCCTTAGGGTTAAAATGTCAAAATCTGGTTTCTGAAAAGTTCTAAATTCCAATGAGCTTCGAAAACCCTAACACAAATCATGTCATGATTGCTCGTCAAAAGTTCAATGATTGGCTCCCTACTTGACATCAACCCCCCTTAATACGAGCTCTGGATCAGCCAGCCATCACTACCAGGTTAAGTTGTAAGAATGACAAATCACAAAAAGACCATTAAATATTGGATTTGGTTTTTCCCTTATTTGAGCCTAGCTAGACTATTGGAAATTATAACCAGGATTTGGTTTCCTGGCACAATATAAGTAGGTGTTCAGCATGTTGGGATGGGGTTTGAGTCATGTTTTGATATGGGGCTTGAGTCATATTTTGGCTTGGAAAATTCACAGGTGCTCCTAGTGAAGCATTAACCAACTTCTATAGATTAAGGGAGCATTCTCATACTAGGTTGGTGATTATGTGAAGAGGGTTGCCAAGAGGTGGAGGATAAGGCTTCCATGACTAACATAGATGTGAGCATATAAGGTTTCATAGGAAAGATTTTGGTTTTTCACATTGCGTGCAAGAGGTTGGGGAAATGATTTGCGTGGGGAGAATTTTTTATTTCATAGGTTTCTTGTGGGTAGGTAGGCATTTGTGGTTTGGTTTTTGAAGATTTATGGATGTGGGGTTAGATTTTTGGGGATTACTAGGGACTTAAAATTGAAGGCTTTGGCAATAGTTAATCAAGTGTGGAGGAGGAAGAATGATAATCCATACATGGAGATGAAATGAGAAACATACAAGTAGCATGCGAACCACTGATGGAATGTTAGAATCAATTCCTTTTGTTATGTCGCAGCCGCACAAGCCTTCAGTCTCCATTGTTAAATGGTGCAGACCTCCCCCAGGCTGGATCAAATTAAATGTGGATGGATCCACGAGAGGCAACCCGGGGCCTTCCGGTGGTGGAGGTGTTGGGAGAGATGAGTCCGGTAGATTCCTCTTTGGGTTTGCCCGAGGTTACAACATTGGCACCAACATGAGGGCTGAGGCCAAGGCTGTCCTGGATGCTCTTGCACTGGCCCACCAATTGGGCTACTCCAATATCCTTCTTGCCAGCGACTCTCAGGTGGTGGTGTAAGCCCTTGCGGACCCTTCCAACTCTTGCTGCTCGCTCTGGTACTGGAAGACTAAGGTGGCCAGACTCGTTCGCTCCATCCATCTTCAAATTGTTCATACTCCAAGAGAAGCCAATGCGGTGGCTGATGGCTTGGCTCGGTTGGGAAGTGCTGCCCAGTCCAACACTACTTTCCTTTCTCTGGCCATGCTACCTGCTACCATAAAAGGTCTCATGTTTCTTGACAAAGTCGGGCTCGGGTCCTTACGCTTCTCCTAAGCCGGGCTTTGTTTCTCTTTTCCCTCATATGATAGGCAGGCCTTGTATTTTGTTTCCGGCCCGCCCGAATGTGTTTCTTGTATGGCTTTCCGGCCTTTTCTGATTAATGCATATACCTCTTTTTATATATATAAAAAAAAAAATCCTTTTGTTATGTCCAACAAGGTGAGAATGATTGATGTCCTGGAGGAACTACTGTAATGTGTTCTGAACAGATTTCTTGATTGACCTAGAAAATGTCCATAGGAATGAATTGGGCCGTCAGCCCTTTTACATACAATGACTAGATCTTGATGCTTCCATGCCGAAGCCTTCTCACATCCATTCCATGTCTCTATAACTTTTCATTGCTTCTAAGCCCTGATGGCACCCTTGAACTTTATCAGCCCATACAACCAATTTATCAGGCATGTCAGCGTGAACTTCATTAAAAGTAAAATAAATAAAACTTTTAATTTTAATTTTTTCAAATGTGTATCATATCCTTACATGTAATAGACTATTTGATGCAGGACATGAAATTAAATGAGGTGCAAGATTTCAAACTTTAGATCATATCAATTTCTAAACAAAAAAAAAAAAAATAAAAATAAAAAAAAAATAATAATAATAATAAAAATCACATCCCACATACGTTCAAACATTCAACATGGAGAATCTACCGGGGTTCAAGCCTACACATGTTTACGGCTGGATCAAGTAGAATTATAAACCAAATAACACCCAATGGAGTGTAGATTCATCCAATCCTGCAAAGGATTGTTCCTCAATTCAAGAGATTCACCATGTTTCAAATAGGGGAAAACCTAGGGTTTGCAAAAGTAAAAAATACTTAGGATTTGGGATTTTTTAGGGTTAGGGTTTAGGATTTAAGGCAAGAGAGGAGAGGAATAGAGGAGAGAGAAGAACTTGAGAAGGATCCTGCGTGTGGAGTGTGGACAGCAGCCCACCTGGATGCACGTGCGTGGCTATTGGGCCGTATGTGTGTGGGGCCCACGAAATTGAAAAAGGACTTCTTGGGTGTGGTCGACTAGGGGAGGCCCACTCTCACACCAAGTTTCGCGACGATTCGCCTTCTGGTGTGTGCGTGGTACTCTGTTGAAGTTTCAGCCCCTCTGGTAGGCCAAAATTTGGAAATCTGTTGTAGTGGAGAACTTGGTACCAAAAAAAAAAAAAATCTAAAGAAGGGAGGGCTGTGGAAGATGGTGGATGTGGGGTGGAAGAGATAGGATGATTTGAGATAGTTGTGGCTTCGCACCACGGTAGTTAGCCCTTCGAGGAAGGGACGGTTTCGCACCTAATTAGCTTCTTCAACTCAGAGGGATAAAGGAGAAAAAATGCAGAATTTTATTTATAAGTTTCAATGAAAAAAAGCCGGGTTGCCTATTTATAAGAAAAATCTTAAGCCCCAAAAGCTGCGCCATGTGCACACACTATTACTTAGAGACAAAGTAACAAAAATAACAACTAATCAACGCAATAAAAACCGTTCATGATATTCCTAATAACGATAATAACCAAAACTCAAAATCCTATATCATATAGGGTAGCAGGCCACGATCATGAGATACAATGGTGGAATCCCCATGATGATCGGGTCTACTCCAATGCTCCATAGCACAACCCCCTAACTAAGAGGTCCTCTATAGAGGTCGTCGTCGATCCAGATCGGTAGTGGAGCCTTCCTTCTCCTTCCGTATGTATGTAGGGTGGGGGGCATGCACATGCGCGTGATGTCCCCATCACTATTGGATAGTGGCATAGCGCTTTATTGTAATCAGCCTATGTGATAGTCTATTAAATGGTGCCTATCGGAGTTTTGTATTCTCATTGCCGATCCCAAGCCCGGATAAAGGAGGGTTATGTCAGGTCGGCAGCTGGTGTCTTACTTTCGCGAAAACTCTCATCATGAATCCACACAATATTTATATGACAGGACCCTAGTTAGTTGGGATAACACTTTGATGATGGTGGTGGTGGTAGTGATTGTCCTTCGATATCTCCCAAAAATGCAACATTTATCCTTAACAGGAGTGAAAAGGAATGCTAATCTGACTAATGATTTATCTTCATGATCTTTCAGGGACATCTCTACAGTCTTCCCTAGTTTCATCTTCAACTCATGTTGATGATTGAATATCAGAAGCCATGTGGGAAAAGCTTAGGAGCTCCTTGAGAGGGGGAGCGAGCTTTAAAATTCCATTGGATAGCAGATTGGCCTTCACAGATGCATTGATCCTTGCTACCAGGAAGCAATCTATTGGAAATAATGCGCCGACACCTATCCTCCCGGCAGTCATGAATGAAGTGTGGATTTCGTGAATTGAAACCGGAGAAGTTCTGGTTGCATTGAAAGCTTTGTGCAGCATACAGTAGACAGATAAAATGCTTCTGCTCCTTGTAGAATGATGTGCAGAATGCCTCTATCGTGATTCCTTTCATTGTACAGAGCTTCATAAGTGATAATCAAGCAATGTTTAGAATTATGCTGGCCAGAGAAGTCTTTGGTATACTTGAAGATATAAAATATCTGGGATCTGGGCCGTTCATTTGGACGTTTGCGAATCCCACATAGGGGTGTCAACAGGCATGGTTCGGGCCGGGCCAAGCTCTGTCCAATTTCGCCTGCATTGTTTAACATAAGTCCAGGATGGGCCAAAATAGTTCAGCCCAAGCCCAGCCCATAGAGAGAGGCAGACCTATTTAAAGACGAGATTTCTTGTCAGACTCGGGTCAAGCATGTTATGTGCATCGCCAGGACATGTCAGCACATGTTATTTTGTTGATTGAATTAGAATCTCATTTGAATAAATTGAATTTCTGTTAATTATATTTAGGAGTAATAACTTCATTTGAATATTTAGATTGTTAGGAGATAATCTATAATGATGTGCTCCGGTTGGAAAATCTAAAGAAAATCATTCTCTTTGACATTTATCTCTTTTTTTCTTCTTTATTTTTAAATTTTCTGCATTCTGATCCTACCAAATGGTGCTTACTTGATACAAAGTTGGATGAGATTGCCCTCTCGGTGAAATCATCCAATGAACAGTGGCGCCGGAAAATTGATAGCCTTAAAAATAATGAAGGTTGTCATTCCGGACATTAAACGGTGCACGTCCTGCAAGATCCTCCTGCAAGATCCACTACTAACCAAGGATGGACGGTCCATGTCAAGTTTTTAAAATTAGACGGCCTGGATTCAACTGGTTGGGTTCATGTGGCAAAGCAATATCAATGCTACAACGACATTTCCGATGATAAAATGGTGCAACTCACCTCCATTCATCTTGTCAGCGATGCGATTGAATGGCACCAGTGGGTCGAACCAACTGAGATATCGATACAAGGGATTACTCAGATGAGTCACCGGGTGTACACGAGTTGAACTGAGTCGAGCTTGGCACAACTTGACTCGGCTCGGCTCAGTCCTCGAGCCTAACTGGCCAACTTGGCTTGGTTTGGTTAGAAGCTTGGCCCAGTTCAAGCCAAGATCGAGCTTGTGTGGCATTTTCACAAACACATGGAGTGCACTTTCAATTTCTTATTGTATGTAAAAAAACGGTAGCTGTTTACCGGTATTTCATCAAACACTCTGTAGGCAACATCAAAATTAAGAAAAAATGGTATTTGTTTCATATACATACCTTTCTTGCTACCAGCCAACACTTCGTTGAGTCATTTCATCAAACACTTGGTGAGCAACTTCAATATTAAAGTAATCGAGTCATAGAGCTGGTTCGGTCCGAGTTGAGTTGAGCTCGTGCAAACTTGAACTCATATCGAAATTTTTTCAAGTTCAAAAAAACAGCTCAACTCAGCATGAGCTAGGGGTGCACACGGGTCGGTTTGGTCCGGTTCTGGGGTGAAACCGGAACTGAACCGTTCCTGACGGTTCTACAATTTTTGGAACCGGAACCGGACCGTTAGCACCCTAGAACCGAACCGGAACCAGACCGTGAAAAATGGTTCGGTTCTGGATCAGTTCCACGGTTCTGGGCTACACCAATTTTCGCGTATCTGTCAATCAATTGCATTTCATGTTGCAAGTTCCTTCAAGAGCATTTCATCAAACAACCATTGGGCATTCTATCTAACATATGCCCAAATGGATGTAGAAACAAACAACGCACAACATGTTTCACAGGCATTTTATCAAACACCTGTCGGGCTGGGATTCGTATACCCAATACCCAGTTAAAACTCAAGCAAACCTGTCATGGCAAAAGCTTCATTCTCAACACGATCTTCAACAGTTGCCCATGAATCCATAGGTTAATTTATATACTCAATGGGTACCCTAATTTTAAACGGGTAAGAGGTGGTGTTTGCACCTGGGATTGATCGATGAATCCCCCTCCCTGTGTTTGCATCAAGTAATCTCCTCGAGCATGTTCTTCCTCTCTTGCTTGTTTCAGCAACGACCCAAAAAAAAGAAAGAAAAAAAAAAAAACATTAGAGATAGAGATGCAAATTGAGAGGAGAGAGAGAGAGAGAGAGAGGGGGGGGGGGGGGGGTTAGGACCGTCAAGGGAGGGCGTCGCACGACTCGCCGGTGTCTGGGGGACGAGAGAGAGAGAGAGAGAGAGAGAGAGAGAGAGAGAGAGAGAGAGAGAGAGAGAGAGAGAGAGAGAGGAGAGGCGAGGGTTGAGGGTCGAGGCGGGCGCGCGTCAGAGAGAGAGAGAGAGAGAGAGAGAGAGAGAGAGGCAGGGCCTTAGGGGGTAAAGAACTTTAGGATTTTTTTCTTTTTAAACGAATGGACGGTTCTACGGTTCGGTTCAACGGTTCGGTTCAACGGTTCGGATTGGTTTTACAAGGCCCTAAACCGGAACTGAACCGTAATTAACGGTTTTAAGAATTTCGGAACCGAAACCGAACCATTAACATCCTAGAACCAGACCAAACTGGACTGATCCAACGGTTTCGGTCCGGTTACACGGATCTAACGGTTCGATGTGCACCCCTAGCACGAGCTAACCCGATCACTTCTAAATGGGGGAGTATGCTCCTTGATGTATGTATTGTATGACCATGCTATCCATCGGTTTTTCCATCTCATTTTAGGGCATTATCCTAGAAAATAAAGCAATTCAAATCTCAAGTGGACCACATGGTAGAGATTGAATGTCCACTGTTAAAAACTTCCAGAGCCAAAAAAGTTTCAGATCAAGTTGATATTTGGGATTTACCCCTTATTCATGTCCATGTGACCTTATCAACAATTTTCTTGCAAATAAATATTACAGTGGGCCTCTATGAGCTTTTAACGGTGGGCGTGCTATAACTACTATTTCCCGTGGTGTGTGAGATTTGGATCATACCCTAAAATAAGCTGGATAGACATATTGCATGTACAACCCTACAGTAAGGGAACACCTACGATGGTGCTACGCGGGTAACACTTCATCCACTCCCGGTCAACGTCGGGTTACAACAGAAAAGTGAAAAGTGATGGATTACTGAAGAATGGGCTCACTTTTGGGAATTTAAAACCGCTTTATGCTTTTAGTTTTGAAACCTAGGAGGATCGTGTCAGGACGGGACGCGGATTGCGTCCTACCCCCGCCCGGACGCTAATCCGTCCGGGCAGGGCTCTGTGGGGCCCACCGTGATGTAACTGTTTCATCCTGCCGTCTAACCATTTTCTCAGAAAATTTTAATATGTAAACCAGAAAATGGGACAGGTCCAAGGCTTGAGTGGACCACAAAGTGGGAATTGAACGTCCACCATTAAAAGCTTCTTGGGAGCCAGAGAAGTTTCGGATCAAGCTGATATTTGTGTTTTCACTTCATCCACGTCTACTTGACCTTATGAATAGGTTTTATGGTAAAAAAAAACATCATGTTGGCCCTTAGAAAGGTTTCAACGGTGGGTGTCATATCAGTGCAGGTTCCTTTGGTGTGGTCCACTCAAGCCTTGGACCTGCCTCATTTTTTGGATTACATATTAAAATTTTCTAAAAAAATGATTGGACGGCAGGATAAAACAGTTACATCACGGTGGGCCCCACAGATCCCTGCCCGGACGGATTAGCGTCCGGGCGGGGGTAGGACGCAATCCACGTCCGTCAGGACGAGGAATGTTAGGATTCTCGACCCCAGGCTTTGACACAATACTCAGGTTTTAAAATATGGCAAGTGCAATCCGAACCATTGCTGTGCTGCTCTATACCTTGGATTGACAAGTCCCAAAATTTTGTTAGAATGGAGGATCTTAGCCATCAATCTTGGCACTTGTTGCAGTAGAATGCATACCGTTGTGGTGTTTCACTTCTCAACTGTCCATTTCTTCACCACATATAGAGAGGTCAGGATTATACCATGGAGGAGGCCCTAAGGACCTGGTCAATCCACTGTGGGACTTAACAAACCAGGGGTCTGGATTACCGAACCATGGGCCCCACTTGTCAAAACTGAAACCCGAGTGTACTGCACAAAGTCTCACATCAAGGATTCTAGTCGATGGCTCCTTGATTGATAAATGTCGTTTTATGGAAACTGATGGCCCATCACTTTCACCAAAGGAACCTGGCGAATTAGATACTCGGGTTATCTTATTTGGTGAACCAACCTAGGACAGGGATTATCTTATTCAGCAGACCAATCTTGGATGTGGATTGCATGGTGATCCTACCACCACGAAGTCTATGTGATGACCCATTGGTAGATGATTTAATTGGGCCATGTGGTGTTGTCAAAGATAAGCTTATGGAGTAAATGCTCAACTTTGAAACGTACTCCACAGCAGCACATGAATCAACTAAACCAATTTATGTCATATCAAGTCAACAAAGAAAACAGATCTGGCTAATTTTTAGGGTGTACACCGAGTTGAACCAAGTTAAGCTGGCTTTAGCTCGACTCGGCCCAGTCAACAGCACACCAAGTTCGTGTTTGGCTCAGCTCGGTAACTAAGCCATCATGTCCAACTCGACTTGGCTCGCTCAGCAGATCGGACCAGTTCTAGCCAGGGTCGAGCTAGGTGCATGGACTAGGGTTGGCCGGTTGCCGGTCGAGCAGAGACCAGAGAGAGAGAGAGGCTAGGCTGTTAGGGTCGCTAGTCAAGCACGGCAAGCAGAGAGAGAGAGAGAGAGAGAGAGAGAGAGCCCTAGGGTCACTCATGGGGCAGGATAATGAGAGAGAGAGACGCAGATAGCTAGGGTCGGGGGGAGCAATTTTTTTTTTTTTTCCAAACAAAAGGAAAAAGGTCAAAAAGTTCACGTTTTTTTCTTTCTTTTTATACCATCTGGCTTAGTCGATTTGAGTCAAGCCGAGTTTGAGCTGTATGTCGAATCAGGTTGAGTCGAGCTTGGGCCCATTCAAACTCGGCTCAAATTCAATTTCAAGCTCTAAAAACCAGCTTAGCTCGAATCGAACTTAGCTTTGAGCCAAGCCAAGCAAGTTGACAGAGCTAGCGGGATTCGTGTACACCCCTGCTAATATTTGTGTCTCAAATGAAGGGTTCGAATGGCGTTGGGCCAGGACGGTTTCATCCGTGGGTATCTCCATCCCCACCATTTCGTACGGTGTGGTCTACTTTTGGAGCTACCTCATTTTTTAGATCATTCCCCGAGAAAGCAGAGGGGGCGGATTTCCGACCAATATCTCAAATGAAGGGTCCAACCAGCTTCCTGTCGCCCGAACTTCTTGGAGCGGGTTAGCTGTTTCCCGGGTAATTTGGGCGGTGGGATTAGGAGGGATTAGGTGGGATGGGATTCAAAAAACATAATTATTACCCATTGCAGGAACTGTTTCCATGGGATAAAATTAATGCCATGCTTTGTCGATAATATGGTGATACATTGAATGGAAATACCCACCATCATTTGAGATCACTGAGAATAACACACGTGTTATATCTAAACTATTCATCTGTTTTGTAACCTCATTTTATGGCATGGGCCTAAAAATAAGGTAGATCCAAAACTTATGTAACCCCAAAGAGGTTTTCAATGGTAAGTATTCAATCCCCGTTGCTTTCTATGGTGGAGTCCTATGGTGGAGTCCACTTGAGCTTTAGATTTACTTGATTTTTTGGCCCATGCTCTAAAATAATCTCAATAAATGGGTGGACGGTGTGGATATAGCCCACACATCATAGTAGGACCTACACAACTTCCCAAAATTGAGTGAAATTGGCACGAATCCAATGCAATTCCATTTAGGGCCTGTTTGGTTTTCCATAATCCAAGTAAATTGCTGTAAATCACTGTAAAAAAGTAATTATTGCAGAGTAATTTCACCTGGGAATTCGGTCTAAAAATGTTGACTTAAATTTATGGGGCCCACCATATTGTATATAATATATCCGTGTCGTCCATCTGTTTTATTAGAATATTTTGAGGCTTTATCCGAAAAAATTAGGAAGATCTAATGTTCAATTGACCCACATGAAAGGAAACAATGGACTTAATTTGTCCACTGTTGAAAGTTGATTCTTTTATTGGGCCCACGTTGAGGTTTATTCACCATCTAACCCGTTCATAGGATCACATGGACATGGATAAGTGAAAAAAATAAATATAAGCCTGATTTAAAATTTCTAAGAGGCACAACAAGTTTTTAATGATAGATATTTAATTCTCATAATTTCGTGTGGTGTGGTCCACTTGACCTTTATATTTGCCTAATTTTTGGGCTCATGCCTTAAATTCATTTGGCATAATGAGTGGACAGTGTGGATAAGCCACACACATTATGGTGGGCCCCATATTTATTTTACAAATTCCTCTATTCGAGTGCTTAAAAATAACCGGTCAAGTGAGCATTAGGAAAAATGAAGGTAGATGAAAGTAAATTACCTTGGTAAGTAATGATTACTCATTTACAATGTAATTACACTTGAGCCAGAAAACCAAACAAAACCAAACAGGTCAATGTAATTGGAAGCTTTTCCATTCTTCTCAAACATGAAGTGGAATTGGCGTGGAATTGGCACAGGACCGATGAATCCCATCCCACCTAATCCCTTCTAATCCCACCGCCCAAACTGACCCTTTTAGCAAGTGTTATGCCAGCCGTCTTGGGCCCACCTCATGTATTTTCTGTATATCTACACCATTTATCTATTTTTTTCATCTTATTTTAGGACATGATTCCAAATCTTAAAACAGTGATGAATGATTGTGGGACACAAAAGTTTGGACCACACCACGGACGGTTACTGCAACTCACGTCCTCTGCTGTAATGCTGATTGGACTCGCTGCACTCGCCTAACACGTGGAAAATGTCAAAAGATACGAAACCTGGGATCCGATCCGATCCGTTCTTAGGAGATCCCATCAATGCAGAAACGAAATTACAAACATCAGGCTTATAGAATCATCAGATGGCCATGTTCTAATCATTAACCGAACCATTAAAATTAATTGATTAAAATGGTTTAAACTTGTGTGCACATGTGTCCCACCTGACGATCGTATTTTCTGGATTTTAGATGCGCCCATCCAATGCAGGCTGAGGATCGCCTGATGACTGGGATCAGATCTTACACGTGTGTGACACGTTGCACGTGTGAGGCATTGCAGTTTCAAAATGCACTCGAGCGTATATCATATCAAAATTTATTCAGTCACGATCATCAGGTTGCAAACGCAGTGTAAGTAGCTTGTCTGTCAAATCACAGGCCCACTTAGTTTCTTGTTGCAGAATTTCTAGTCAAAGGTTTTCACAGGCAAGCTGCTTACTCTGCTTATATTTAATAGGATTACCCTCATTTGAATATTTGATTTTTTTATTTTTTATTTTTGGAAATAATCTATAAATAATGTAGTTCTGGTTGGAAAATCTAAGGAAAAATAATTCTATTTGAGATTTATCCATTCTTTGGAAGTTGGGAAGAAATAAGAGCTTAAAAGATGAGAGAGGTGATGCTGGGGGGAAGTTGGGAAGAGATAAGAGCTTATAACCTGAGAGAAAGAAAGTGTTGGAGCCTTATAAGATGGGGGCAATGGGCTAGAGCCCGGAAGACGAGAGTACAGAGCAAAGGTGCTAGCAAAGGAGATCTTACTTCTATGTTTACGTGAAATTCACCCCGAATGCTACGTTCATCCCTCCATTTTAGGCTTAGGTACAAATATCAGCCCTATCTATGATTCAAGTGAACCACACAAATGGAAAGAATGAATAGGGCAACACTCACCCTCCAAACTATTTTAGTGTGGCCCTACCTGAATCACGCACGTATGGGCCTAAATTCACCCTCCCAACACTAATGGGCTTAAATTCACCCTCCCAACTATATCCTTTGTGTGGCTCACATAAATCACATGCCAGCCTGACTTTTTGGCCCTAGTGCGTGTTGAATTTTAAATTATTTTAAAATAAGTTAGTGTTTCAAAATATCCTACGGATGTGTCTTTTCACTGAAAGGTTATATCCTTTCAATTTTTATTTTGAAAAGTTGTGTCTTTTGAAGCCTAAGGGTCACACCACTTGGGTTTAAACCCAATAGTCACAACCCTTTGTGAAAGGGTGTCTCTATACCCTTAAGGGTGCCTTCACAAAGTCTATAAATAGACTTCTGATTTTAAGTTTTTGAATAGATTAGAAAATCAGGTTTCCTCTTAAAAATGTGTTCAAGTATTTTTTAGTTCGGGTTAAGACTACAAGTGGTTCGAGCCCGTGTACAGTGAGTGCACCGCTGGGACCGGGTCATAGTCGTTGTATCCTGGAGGTCGATTGCTCTGGAAACCTGTTGCACTTGGGACGCTGTCCAAGGGGAGCAAATTCGATTTCAAGCCGAGTGACTCACGTCACGCCTCGACTTATACAGATTGATAAGTTTTTTTTAACTTTCTTATTTTAATTTTATATAATTTAAATAGTTTTCCAAACTCCAATTTCCAACAATCTTGAAATCGAATTTTTAGTTTGGAAAACTATTTAAGAATTATGGTTGCATCTATTTGGTTGAAATAGCCCAAAATGAAACCACACTAACCTGATTCGTGGGCCATGACTCATATAATCTAGAGTTGTCATATCTCACATAATGGGCAAGATCTTGTAGATACTTATTATGTAAGTTCTTTGGACCACATGTACAAAAGTGAACGTACGCACCGACTGAGTAGGATATACACTGATCTTAACATCCCTGTACAGTAAAGATCAACCCATATAATATGAAACCCTCATATACCATCTAATAGTTAGGATCTTATACATATTTGGTGTACATATTTTCTGGATCACCTGTGCAAATTATCTAAAAGGCTTAAAGTTATGCACTGATACTATAGCCTATTGATTGTTTTTATATTTATGTCATTGACAATGTCATTCTATCACACACAACAAGATCAAGTCATATGTGGTGTCACACCAAGTAGGTATCCACTAATATTCACCATTTGTGTACAATGAGGATTGATCTGAGATGAATATAAAACTAGGTTATCAGGGTGGGACACAAGTATTAAGAACCTTTTCAACTATCATGCATCTATAAACAAAGAAGAGCTACTTTCACATAGAATCTTTAAAATATAAATGATGGGAACCATGTGAACCAATGATGGTACTATACACATGAACATTATTATACATGTGTAAACCAGAAGTAAAGAATATCATGATTATTTCATGTTATAAACCTTGTTAGTCATCTCTCTCAAGTCGTTGCTTGCTTATGTCAAACACACATGATGATCTAAACTGTTCATCTTGGGCTCGTTGTTGTTGTTGTTGTTGTTGTTTGTATGTATAAATCTCGACCCGGATTTCGGATTTATAATGTTGTGAATGGATGATAATTGTGAATGTGGGGGGATCTAATGACTTTAAGGCCCTAAGATTTTAAAGAGAAAATAAAAGATTTCCTCATTTCTATTTTCATCACCAAGGTTTTGTACGGTTAGGATTATTCTAATGTCTATCCTCTAGTTGTGTTTATTGTTGAACTTTTGCATGCACCAAAATTCTTGATGCTTAATATTCGTTACATACATCAAGTGTGTCATTTGATGTCATGTTATGGGGTCAAAATATCATGTTTGGATCTCTGGTTACTATATAATAAGAAACGGTTCATGTAATTAAAAAAAAAAAAAAAAGGTTTATCAATCGATGGCTGAGATTATTCTCTACTGTCCACCCATAAGAGTCCACTAAATGAACCATCCGGATCACTGGGGTGATGCTCCGTCTTTATAATATAATGCTATCTTGATCAGGAAACGGTGTTGATTCTTGTCGAGACTGTATATTAGGCACAAAGTTTATTAAACTTTTATCCTAAGAATTTTCAAATAAGCAATCACGATCATCTCTTGGTGGGCAGAAGGAGCGAATCCCTTTAAAAGCAATATCTCCACAATTGTTGTTATAAACTGATACATGAGTAGTGTACATTCTATTTAATTTAACATAATTTAAGTTATGTTGATGTTAACATGCAGTTGGGTAATGTTAAAATTTTCTTTGTTGATTAATTGAGAAATGCAACACTCTCAAATAAGGAAAGATTCTAAAAGTTCTCATGTTAAGATGGTGCATGTGTGAGAGATCTCGACCATCTACCAAGTAGGGTTATAAATAAACAGGCTCTGTCTAAAAGCCAAACATGAACGTTGATAGGAAAGGCATTCTCTTACAAGTATATATGATAAGTGGATTGGCCAAATGGGACAACGCATTGTTTATAATCAAATGCATATATAGTATAGATCGGATCCCTCACATATGTGTGACAAGTTATATGAAGTAGACATAACACTTCTCATTGTTGGAATAGTTTTCTGTCACATGATTTCATGCTTACTCGGAATTATAATTTTAGATCATCTTTATGTCATCTATGGTGCCTATTGCATGTGTAGAATCCATGATCCAAAATATCAATCTTAATTATGTCATTTTTCATATGGTATATGTAGGAGTGAAAATATTATTTAGTGGGTTTTGCCTTTAATGGTCTAAATGGAAGGGTATTCATATCGAATACATGACACATATAGATGATGCATCAATGCTAGTCATTGATGGAAGTAGCATCATGTAAAGGAAAAAGGTTAAAAGGTGAATAATAAAAATAAAAATAAAAATACTCTTATGGTTTTCAACTAAGGAAATTGGTTGGAAAGATTCACTAAGTGCATAGTCTGAATTCATCGTTAAAATGACAATTAGATTATAGTTACAATTCATTTTAGATGTGGCTCATCATTGGTTGTTCTATAGAATGATGGTTCTCACATGCCTTGATTGGAATGAATGCAATGGACATTATCAGATCGATAATTGAGTCAATTAAACCATGCGACTAGTTATAACTATATTCTTATATAAATACTCACATTTTTCTTGTACGAATAAATCTGCTTGTAATCACATCCAATATCAACATCATTCTATGGTAGGATCCAATACTTTTTAAGAAAATATTATTTCCATCCATCATATGCCAATCTAGGATACATGTGTTAGATCTAGTTAATTCATATGATAGTTCTATGAAATCCTCAAACTCAAATTTTGGTTAATAGATTTATTAGGTAAGCCATAGATATATCTATCTAGGCTAAATCTGAAATTGTGGGGGTGCACTTGAATGCATTTAGATAAACCACTTAATCCATGGTGTAAAAGTTTAGTTAATAAATATTTGATAAATAGGTTGACATGAAGGTTTGTACCTAGAAAGGTATATGATGAATGTTATGGATCAATATGCACATGTGTTATATTGGCATCATGTAGGTTTTAGAAACAAGATATCTGGAATCAAACTGATTACATGTTTTGATGATCTAATTGGTAGCCATCGAATAAATGTTCAGAAAGAAAATGTTAGTGTTTTGAATTCAAAAGATAATTGTTGAGTCAATGAGATATTCAGGCTATATTTTATTCTCATTGGAGGCTGGTTTTGGACATTTAGGATTGGTATTCATATGAGACTATAAGTTCATTTGATGAACTATGTTATTATACCATCACCAAATGTATCGATTGACGAAATTTATGCACCTATGGAGCCCATTGTTTAATCTATTGATCAAAATACTTGATAATAAACTTGAACATTTCTCCTCTATATTCAATTGTCAAAGTTATACTCTATTTTAGTTGTCATATGTCTATGCATGACAGATTACTCCAGTCTATTTGTATTGCAGATACAATAAGGTCAGTTGACTTTACCACCAGTTAGTTGAATGGTGAGCTAGTGAAGTTGCTTGAATTATAAGAATATATTCAAAGCGAAGAAAGTTGGTTATATTCAGAGCCAATGATATGACAACTATCATAATAAAAGTGATGCTCAGTATCTATTACTTGATAGAGTCATAATTGTTGACTCTGTAAGGTTAGATTCAGTATGCTTTGGCTTAAGATATGAATAATCAAAGAGGCTGCAACTGAATGTCAAAGACTTGATTGAGGAGCAAAAGGAGAAATCAGCATAGACAGAGGATCATTTATGAGTAACTAGTTGGTGAGACAATAGCTTGCCAATACGATGATCCCTAGCTGATCTGAAAGGATGATTAGCCATAATGGGAACTAAGACGGGTTGAGGTAAAAGGCCTACGGGTCATAAATCCTCTGACTAAGTGACTATCTAAAAGATTAGTCAATGATACATCGAAGGGAATGGGGCTGAGCCTAATATATGAGCTACCAGTGTTGGCAACCCAACCTATACGAGTAGAGATCCTATTAGATAGGTTCAATGGGTAAACAACAAGACACGAGGTAGCGATTACTTGATGTAAATAGCCCCTTCTATGGTGTACATGAGAAAAGCACGCCTTGAAGGATGAGTTTTAGAACTCTTAATGAATCCATAGCCATATATTTGGTGGTGTATACAGTTGCTGCATACACTTGATGGAATTCACCTATATGGGTGTGGAGGTGGAGGCCGCTTCCTATGAGAATCTGGGCGAATTCTCTAGAGCACTCATGAAATCCAGGTAATGGTGCATGGCCAGAAATACCGAACCGCAGAATCACTGTAGTGGAAAAGTTGTGTGAGTGGCATGTACTTGCGATCTACATCAAAAGGAATCGGGTTCAAGACTATGGTGTCACCTGATTCTGTAGACTGTCATGTTTACTCTAATGTCGGTTCAAGTCTATGGTGACACCGGCACCATTGCACAACTCTTCTATCTTAACCCGAAATGTCAAAAATTTTGAAACATGTGGGGGATTGTTGAATTTTAAATTATTTTAAAATAAGTTAGTGTTTCAAAATATCCTACGGATGTGTCTTTTCACTGAAAGGTTATATCCTTTCAATTTTTATTTTGAAAAGTTGTGTCTTTTGAAGCCTAAGGGTCACACCACTTGGGTTTAAACCCAATAGTCACAACCCTTTGTGAAAGGGTGTCTCTATACCCTTAAGGGTGCCTTCACAAAGTCTATAAATAGACTTCTGATTTTAAGTTTTTGAATAGATTAGAAAATCAGGTTTCCTCTTAAAAATGTGTTCAAGTATTTTTTAGTTCGGGTTAAGACTACAAGTGGTTCGAGCAGTGTACATGAAGTGCAACCACTGGGACCAAGGTCATAGTCGTTGTATCCCGGAGGTCGATTGCTCTGAAACCTGTTGCACTTGGGGCCTTTGTCCAAGGGAGCAAATTCGATTTCAAGCCGAGTGACTCACGTCACGCCTCGACTTATACAGATTGATAAGTTTTTTTTAACTTTCTTATTTTAATTTTATATAATTTAAATAGTTTTCCAAACTCCAATTTCCAACAGTGCGTAGATGCCCCCTTGATTTTTCACAGTCCCACTGGGATGTGTACTTGATATCGACTCGAATACTTTGATGTGTAATCTCACGTTAGGTTTAACCACGGTCCCTAATATGGATTTAAGACTTCAACGAGTTCCTTACCACTCATGTGAGTCGACTTAGACTCAGATATCGATGCACGGGATTACTCAGATGTGTCACTCTTGACTAGGGGAGTATGCCCCATTGATGTATGTGTTGTATATCCTCGTTGTCCATCAGCTTTTTTCATCTCATTTTAAGGCATTATAGTAGAAAATAAAGTTATTCAAATCTCAAGTGACCAACATAACAGAGATTGAATGTCCACTGTTAAAAACTTCCTACGGAACGATAGTTTCAAAGCAATCAGGTCTCTTTATTTTCCCCTTCTTTCAGGTCCATGTGACCTTATCAACATGTTGCATGCAAATTAATATTACAGTGACCGGCTATGAGTTTTTAATGGTGGGTGTACTATAATCACTATTTCCCGTAGTGTGGTCGAGTTGAGATTTGGATCTGCTTCATTTTTTAGACCCTGCCTAGAAACATACCCTAAAATAGGCAGGATAAACATTTTACATATATAACACATACATAAGGTGGCCCTCATTGATGGAAACACTTACAACGGGTAACACTTCATCCACTTGTGGGAATTTAAAACAGCTTTATACTTTTTTGAAACCTGGACCCCGTTTGGAGGAGGAAAGTCAGGATTCTCGAGGAATCGGATTGGGTACGTACTAGAGTAAACTCAGTTGGGTCCACCGTGAAAACAAGTGGTTTATCCACACCGCCCATACGTTTTTTCAGCTCATTTAAGGGGTTTAGCCCAAAGTTAAAGCACATCCAAATCTAAAGTAGATCATACCACAGGAAACCGTGGGAATAATGATTTCCACCATTGAAACCTTCCTAGTCCCTACACTGATGTCTATTTGTTACACTGATGTCTATTTGTCATCCAAGCTGTTAATAAGATCACAAAGACATGGATGAAGGGAAAAAATAAATATATGCTTAATACAAAAAATCTGTGACACTCAAGAATTTTTCAACGGTATAAGTTCAATTCACACTGTTTCATGTGGTGTGGTGCATTTGAGCTTTGGATATTCTTCATTTTTGAACCCATCATATAAAATTGTATAATAAAATAGATGAACAGAGTGGATAAAATACATAGATCATAGTGAATCCCACAGTGTTTACTCAGTACGCAATCCGCTTCCGATTCTCGACCCCATGCTTTGACACAATACTCGGGTTTTAAAATTAGGCAAGTGGGTCCAATGTTCAGGCAATCGGAACCACTGCTGTGCTGCTGTGTACCTTGGATTGACAAGTCCCAAAAATTTGTAAGTATGGAAGATCTTAGCCATCAATGTTGGCGATTGTTGCAGTAGAATGCAGACCGTTGCGGTGTTTCACTTCTCAACTGTCCATTTCTTCACCAGATGTAGAGAGGTTAGGATTATACCATGGAGGAGGCCCTAAGGACCTGGTCAATCCACTATGGGACTTAACAAACCAGTGGTCTGGATTAACGAACCATGGGCCCCACTTGTCAAGACTGACAACCGAGTGTACTGCGCAAAGGCTCACATCAAAGATTCTTCTTGATTGCTCCTTGATTGGTAAATGTGGTTTACAAAAACTGATGGAACATCACTTTCACCAATGGAACCCGGCGAGCTAGATGCTCGGATTATCTTATTTGGTGAACCAAACTAGGACACGGATTATCTTATTCAGCCGACCAATCTTGGATGTGGATTGCAGGGTGATATTACCATCACAAAGTCTATGTGGTGATCCATTGGTGGATGATTTGATTGGACCATGTGTTGTTTTGAAAGATAAGCTTATTTAGTAAATGCTCACCTTTGAAACGTACTACGCACGGATCTACCAAACCAAATTCTGTCAAATCAAGTCAACAAAGAAGACATAGATCAGGCTAATATTTGTGTTTCAAATGAAGGGTTTGGATGGTATTGAGCCAGGACGGTTTCATTGGTGGGTATCTCCATCCCCACCGTTTCCTATGGTGTGGTCTACTTTTGGAGCTACCTTATTTTTTAGATCATGCTCTAATATAGGAAGGAGAATATGGAGGAGGCAGATTTCTGACCAACATCTCAAGGGTCCAAGCTGTGGGAAACGGTTCAAGTGAGATCAAAGTTACAGGACCCATAATGACGTATTTATTATACCATACCGTACATTCATTTTTTGAGATCATTTTAGAGCTTCAGGCTAAAAATGAATCATGTCCAAGGCTGAAATAGGCCACACCAAAAATAGCAGTGAGATAATGATTTTTACCATTAAAAAATTCATAAGCCCAATATAACGTTTATTTTCCATCCAAATGGTTAATAAGGTAAAAAATTATATGGTTTATTTTCCATCCAATCTATTAATAAGGTAAAAAATTATATGGATGAAGAGGAAAAACAAATTTTATATTGATTCAAAACTTATGTGACTCCAAAAGGGCTTCGATGGTAGACGTTCAATCCCCCACTTTTTTTTTTGCCATGTGGTCCACTTGATCATTAGATCTGTCTTATTTTAAAGTGGAAGCTTTAAGACCCGCTTGCCAAATGAATGGGCGGCTTGGATATAACACATACCTTATGATGGGACCTGCAGAACTTACTGATGTCAATACATCAGCTATATAGCTGGTGGGGTACACAAGCCAATTCGCTTCCCTTTTTATGGGCCACATTAGTTTCGACCACACCACGGACGGTTACTGCAACTCGCGTTCTCTCCTGAGATGCTGATTGGACTCGCTGCACTCGTCTAACACGTGGAAAATGTCAAAAGATTCTAAACATGGATCCGATCTGATCCGATCCGTTCTTAGGAGATCCCATCAATGAAGAAACGAAATTATAAACATCAGGCTTACAGAATCATCAGATGGCCATGTTCTAATCATTAACCGAACCATTAAAATTAATTGATTAATGGTTTAAACTTGTGTGCACATGTGTCCCACCTGACGATCGTATTTTCTAGATTTTAGATGAGCCCATCCAATGCATGCTCAGGATCGCCTGATGAGCGAGATCAGATCTTACACATGTGTGACACGTTGCACGTGTGAGGCGTTGCAGTTTCAAAATGCACTCGAGCGCATATCATATCAAAATTTATTCACTCACGATCATCAGGTTGCGAACGCAACAAACGTAGCTTGTACGTCAAACGCAATGTAAGTAGCTCATCTGTCATGCGACGTAATTCCATGTGAGCATCACATATCTACAAGCGCCGAAGACAATGGCACGCACACGAGATGGCGTGACACCCATGTAAGATCCACGAGATACATCTGAAGGGACCCTCAGTTAGTGGGCCTTGGCTTACAAAAATCAAGCCGCTACACTCATCGGGTCCACTTTCTAGCCGTCTATCTTTACATCTTAGAGTGCCCACCTTTTTCGAATCGTGTGGTTAAACTTCTAAGTTTACGATCAAGATAATATTTGTGCGATCTCTTCGTCCAGGTCCTTGTAAGCCTTATCAACGAGTTAGATGACAAATAAACATTGTGGTGACCTCATTGGAGCTTTTAATGGTGGGGATTTAATCAAGAATTTTTCCTGTGGTATGGTCCACCTAAGATTAGAATCTGCTTAATTTTTCGAACCATGCCCTAAATTGATCTGTTAAAATGGATGGACGGTGTGGATGTAAGGCACACACATTACAGTGGGCCCATAGTTAAGGATCCACCCAAACTGCGCACGTGGTGCTTGTGTCTGGCGCGCCGTCTTCAGAAATCGTTCGTCGTCCTCGCTTCCTCCCTGCAAACGCGAAAAGCTTCCGCTCTCTTCCATGTACAGAGATAGAGCTGATGTGTTTTTCAGAGGGAAAATGGATTCTACCAACAGCAATGCTCTGGTAATGCACCACCATTCTCTCTCTCTCTCTCTCTCTCTCTCTCTCTCTCTCTCTCTCTCCTTTCCTCTTTTTATTTTTTTCATTTTTATGGGTATTTTGCAGAGTTCGAGCTCTCTAACGATTGGGGAGCGTCTCTGCGCTGCATTCATACCGTGTATCGCGATTGTGGAATTCCTGATCTTCGCCATCGCCGATTGCTTTAAGCAAAGCCCCTGTAAAATCCAAAACCGTTTCAAGGAAATGGCTGCGCTTGCCAAGGACTCCCCATGTCTGCCCTAACCCCTCTTTTTTCCTTTTTTCTTCTTCTTTCTGGAAATCCTTTTTACTTAATTTCGATTTTTCCGCAGTCACAGTGAACGAGATCGAGGCCCTGTATGAGCTGTTCAAGAAGCTGAGTAGCTCCATTGTCGACGACGGCAGCATACATAAGGTAAGGTCCTCTTGTGGGGCCCACTCCTCTTTCCTTCTGATTTCTGGAAGCTTCTTTATGTGGTCGGGTTGCAGATAGGATTGCTGGTTTTCTCTCATCTTCAATGCGATTGTTGCCCACAATGACTCGTACGGATTTTTGTGAGGCGAGTAGAGGCTCTACAGCCAAGGAATTATTTGAGCTGACATGCACGTGTCGGTAATCCAGACAGTTGATCAGATGGATCTTAACTGGGATAGATGTTGTGGCCAAACTACTCTATAGTGGAAGCTCTTAGCTATCCAATATTTGATCTTTCAACCATCAAATGCAATTCCTGCTGCAGTTTCTTTTGGAAGGTTAGGATTGTTCAATCAGGACTTGTCGAAGTGCATTTGATGCCAGTGTGATTCTTTTTATTATTTATAAACCCGATAACATTAGTGTCAGTTGCAAATTGCAATAGCTGACACTACGTTGTGCTTCTATAGTAGAACTCCGTTGTACTTCCACTTTTATAAATTCTGCTAGCTTGATAAAAAAGTAAAGGAAAAATATTATTAAAAGTAAAACAGATATAGGTGTATTGATAATTTTCTACTCTGTGACTCTTGTTTATCAAGAAGAACGGGTCGTTTGTCAACCTACAGCGTATGGCCTGAATTTCCCTTGTATTCATTTTGTCTAGTATTCAATACAGTTGGGTCATGCCTTTTAGTTACACAGTCTATCCAAATGCGAGCTGTGCCGTGCGTGGATGGGCATTGGCTGTAGAGAACCCTCTGTTTCGACACAACCTAGTGATTTGAAGACTTTTTTCCCTCAATCTTGATTCACGTAGAAATTCAGGAATTATGATACTGGTTGAACCACAAGAATGAAATTTTTGTTATGCTTAATATCTTTAGTTTGATCTGTATCTGCATTAAATTGAAACTGTATCTGCATTAATTTGAATACGTGTAGATACTAGTTAATTAGCAAAGGAAGGTATCAATTTCAGTCAATATCTGTGTCATCCAGATCCATCCGGTAATTGGATTGCAAATTTATTGGTTAAAGTGAAAATATAGCCAACTGCTGATATACAATGGTACCTGCCTGCATGGAATGTTTGGATCAAATGAAAGGCTGGAAATCAAGGCTGAGGATTATGTAGTTATCAGGCTTATGAAATAGCCCGAAATGGAAGAGTTCATCTGCTGTGGTTTAAGCATGAAAATTTAATGATTCTTTCAAGGCTGCTAATTTAACTTCATCATTATTCAGCAGTTAAGACCTCAGATATTGCTCTTCGAAACGGCAACTGCTTATTGCTAATGTTATGCCAGTCGTGGCAGTTTGTAGGCTATCAGGAAGCAGATGCTAGAGAAATTTTCTACCAGGCATTGATTTTCATGAGAACCTGTTAGAAGTACCCTTTGAGAACTCATCCCACATGATGTGTTGTGGCATCCAATGGATGTCACCTCGTGAAACCGCTAGGGCGTAGAAATTCGCCTGATCTAAAAAAAGGTGGCCCACAGCAAAGTGGGAAGGGGCGCCCACCCTTGATTTTCACCGGGGCCCACCTAAGTAGCAAAAGAGCATGATTTTTTGTCTGCCCCTTCAGCCAAGCCAGATGAAGGGTCCATAAGGCCTGGATTGCATATACACATCATGTGGGATGAGTTCTCAAAGGAAACCGGTTCCTAGGAGAAAATTTATCGTAGATCCTAAATATCTTTTTGAAGATGCTTCAATCTCTTATTTGGTAGGAGGAACTTCAACTGGCACTATTCAAGACTCCATCTGGCGAGAACCTTTTTCTGGATAGAGTAAGAATATCGACTTATGTCCTAATTTCCCTTTTCTATTGTCTTTTACCATTGGCTTCTGTCACTTAGTACTACTAACTCAAATATAGATGTATAGTATGGTCTTATTTTAGGTCATTTTGTCCTTCAATAATTTCAATGGTTGTCTTCCGCTCCTTAGATGAGCTGGTAGAGACAATGTAGTGTGAGTGAGCGATCCATGGTTCAAGCCTTGGTAGTGTTGCCTTCCAAAAAAATTTAAAAAAAACTTCAATTGTTTAGTACAATTACATTTATTTATTTATTTATTTGTGCATTTCATTTGTTGGTTAGTTACTGATCTGTTACACAAGATGTCTTCGGGCAAACTCGTGACTTATTTTTCCCTTTTCCCTTAGAATTTGCGATGCCATAATTTTACTTGCACTATTCTTTCTTCAATCAGATTGTTTAATGTGTTTCTTTTAACCTTTGTATGCACTTTACAGGTTTTTGATCTTTTTGATGAAAAGAAAAATGGTGTTATAGATTTTGATGAGTTTGTCCATGCACTCAGTGTCTTCCATCCTTGCACACCTATGGGTGATAAAATTGACTGTAAGGTCCCCAACCCACCTTTTATTTATTTATTTAAAGGTTTTTTGCCTATCTACATGCATATCATAACATCTCTTATTTTCCTTTGGATTTTTGCAGTTGCATTTCGGCTGTATGATCTGAGGCAAACAGGGTATATAGAGCGTGAAGAAGTGAGTGAGTTGCAAACTGGAACTTGTTATGGTCTCCGTGGAATTCTAACATGAAGTAGAGTCTAGC